>OU342739.1:569842939-570179197 GCA_910589765.1 Avena atlantica | reverse complement strand
GGAGATTCCACCCTCATACGGGCCGGAACCTTCGCCTCTAGGTTAGAGCGCATGCATGCGAGGGGGACACATGCAAGCACCTATATTACCAACCTCTAACCACACCCACACACACATATGCTAGGGGCACATGCAAGTTTTCATCTCATTCCGATGTTCTCGTGGTCTTCCTCCGGCGAAACCCTGATCTCTGTGCACACTCGGATCGTCTACCCCCCTAGACGTTCCTCTGACAGGGGTAGCCCGGCGTAGCTCTCTTTGTTTTGTGTTTGTTTAGGTCATAGGGTGATGTCAAACCATGTTGGCTCACAAGTTGGGGCACTATCCTACCCGGTTTCACCTCGACGGGGAGATTCCACCCTCATACGGGCCCGGAACCTTCGCCTCTAGGTTAGAGCGCATGCATGCGAGGGGGACACATGCAAGCACCTATATATACCAACCTCTAACCACACCCACACACACATATGCTAGGGGCACATGCAAGTTTTCATCTCATTCCGATGTTCTCGTGGTCTTCCTCCGGCGAAACCCTGATCTCTGTGCACACTCGGATCGTCTACCCCCCTAGACGTTCCTCTGACAGGGGTAGCCCGGCGTAGCTCTCTCTTGTTTTGTGTTTGTTAGGTCATAGGGTGATGTCAAACCATGTTGGCTCACAAGTTGGGGCACTATCCTACCGGTTTCACCTCGACGGGGAGATTCCACCTTATACGGGCCGGAACCTTCGCCTCTAGGTTAGAGCGCATGCATGCGAGGGGGGACATGCAAGCACCTATATATACCAACCTCTAACCACACCCCACACACATATGCTAGGGGCACATGCAAGTTTTCATCTCATTCCGATGTTCTCGTGGTCTTCCTCCGGCGAAACCCTGATCTCTGTGCACACTCGGATCGTCTACCCCCTAGACGTTCCTCTGACAGGGGTAGCCCGGCGTAGCTCTCTCTTGTTTTGTGTTTGTTTAGGTCATAGGGTGATGTCAAACCATGTTGGCTCACAAGTTGGGGCACTATCCTACCCGGTTTCACCTCGACGGGGAGATTCCACCCTCATACGGGTCCCGGAACCTTCGCCTCTAGGTTAGAGCGCATGCATGCGAGGGGGACACATGCAAGCACCTATATATACCAACCTCTAACCACACCCACACACACATATGCTAGGGGCACATGCAAGTTTTTCATCTCATTCGATGTTCTCGTGGTCTTCCTCCGGCGAAACCCTGATCTCTGTGCACACTCGGATCGTCTACCCCCTAGACGTTCCTCTGACAGGGGTAGCCCGGCGTAGCTCTCTCTTTTTTTGTGTTTGTTTAGGTCATAGGGTGATGTCAAACCATGTTGGCTCACAAGTTGGGGCTATCCTACCCGGTTTCACCTCGACGGGGAGATTCCACCCTTATACGGGCCCGGAACCTTCGCCTCTAGGTTAGAGCGCATGCATGCGAGGGGGACACATGCAAGCACCTATATATACCAACCTCTAACCACACCCACACACACATATGCTAGGGGCACATGCAAGTTTTCATCTCATTCCGATGTTCTCGTGGTCTTCCTCCGGCGAAACCCTGATCTCTGTGCACACTCGGATCGTCTACCCCCCTAGACGTTCCTCTGACAGGGGTAGCCCGGCGTAGCTCTCTCTTGTTTTGTGTTTGTTTAGGTCATAGGGTGATGTCAAACCATGTTGGCTCACAAGTTGGGGCACTATCCTACCCGGTTTCACCTCGACGGGGAGATTCCACCCTCATACGGGTCCGGAACCTTCGCCTCTAGGTTAGAGCGCATGCATGCGAGGGGGGACACATGCAAGCACCTATATATACCAACCTCTAACCACACCCACACACACATATGCTAGGGGCACATGCAAGTTTTCATCTCATTCCGATGTTCTCGTGGTCTTCCTCCGGCGAAACCCTGATCTCTGTGCACACTCGGATCGTCTACCCCCCTAGACGTTCCTCTGACAGGGGTAGCCCGGCGTAGCTCTCTCTTGTTTTGTGTTTGTTTAGGTCATAGGGTGATGTCAAACCATGTTGGCTCACAAGTTGGGGCACTATCCTACCGGTTTCACCTCGACGGGGAGATTCCACCCTCATACGGGCCCGGAACCTTCGCCTCTAGGTTAGAGCGCATGCATGCGAGGGGGGACACATGCAAGCACCTATATATACCAACCTCTAACCACACCCACACACACATATGCTAGGGGCACATGCAAGTTTTCATCTCATTCCGATGTTCTCGTGGTCTTCCTCCGGCGAAACCCTGATCTCTGTGCACACTCGGATCGTCTACCCCCCTAGACGTTCCTCTGACAGGGGTAGCCCGGCGTAGCTCTCTCTTGTTTTGTGTTTGTTTAGGTCATAGGGTGATGTCAAACCATGTTGGCTCACAAGTTGGGGCACTATCCTACCCGGTTTCACCTCGACGGGGAGATTCCACCCTCATACGGGTCCGGAACCTTCGCCTCTAGGTTAGAGCGCATGCATGCGAGGGGGACACATGCAAGCACCTATATATACCAACCTCTAACCACACCCACACACACATATGCTAGGGGCACATGCAAGTTTTCATCTCATTCCGATGTTCTCGTGGTCTTCCTCCGGCGAAACCCTGATCTCTGTGCACACTCGGATCGTCTACCCCCCTAGACGTTCCTCTGACAGGGGTAGCCCGGCGTAGCTCTCTCTTGTTTTGTGTTTGTTTAGGTCATAGGGTGATGTCAAACCATGTTGGCTCACAAGTTGGGGCACTATCCTACCGGTTTCACCTCGACGGGGAGATTCCACCCTCATACGGGCCGGAACCTTCGCCTCTAGGTTAGAGCGCATGCATGCGAGGGGGGACACATGCAAGCACCTATATATACCAACCTCTAACCACACCCACACACACATATGCTAGGGGCACATGCAAGTTTTCATCTCATTCCGATGTTCTCGTGGTCTTCCTCCGGCGAAACCCTGATCTCTGTGCACACTCGGATCGTCTACCCCCCTAGACGTTCCTCTGACAGGGGTAGCCCGGCGTAGCTCTCTCTTGTTTTGTGTTTGTTTAGGTCATAGGGTGATGTCAAACCATGTTGGCTCACAAGTTGGGGCACTATCCTACCCGGTTTCACCTCGACGGGGAGATTCCACCCTCATACGGGCCCGGAACCTTCGCCTCTAGGTTAGAGCGCATGCATGCGAGGGGGGACACATGCAAGCACCTATATATACCAACCTCTAACCACACCACACACACATATGCTAGGGGCACATGCAAGTTTTCATCTCATTCCGATGTTCTCGTGGTCTTCCTCCGGCGAAACCCTGATCTCTGTGCACACTCGGATCGTCTACCCCCCTAGACGTTCCTCTGACAGGGGTAGCCGCGCGCGTAGCTCTCTCTTTTTTTGTGTTTGTTTAGGTCATAGGGTGATGTCAAACCATGTTGGCTCACAAGTTGGGGCACTATCCTACCCGGTTTCACCTCGACGGGGAGATTCCACCTTATACGGGCCCGGAACCTTCGCCTCTAGGTTAGAGCGCATGCATGCGAGGGGGGACACATGCAAGCACCTATATATACCAACCTCTAACCACACCCACACACACATATGCTAGGGGCACATGCAAGTTTTCATCTCATTCCGATGTTCTCGTGGTCTTCCTCCGGCGAAACCCTGATCTCTGTGCACACTCGGATCGTCTACCCCCCTAGACGTTCCTCTGACAGGGGTAGCCCGGCGTAGCTCTCTCTTGTTTTGTGTTTGTTTAGGTCATAGGGTGATGTCAAACCATGTTGGCTCACAAGTTGGGGCACTATCCTACCCGGTTTCACCTCGACGGGGAGATTCCACCCTCATACGGGCCGGAACCTTCGCCTCTAGGTTAGAGCGCATGCATGCGAGGGGGACACATGCAAGCACCTATATATACCAACCTCTAACCACACCCACACACACATATGCTAGGGGCACATGCAAGTTTTCATCTCATTCCGATGTTCTCGTGGTCTTCCTCCGGCGAAACCCTGATCTCTGTGCACACTCGGATCGTCTACCCCCCTAGACGTTCCTCTGACAGGGGTAGCCCGGCGTAGCTCTCTCTTGTTTTGTGTTTGTTTAGGTCATAGGGTGATGTCAAACCATGTTGGCTCACAAGTTGGGGCACTATCCTACCCGGTTTCACCTCGACGGGGAGATTCCACCCTCATACGGGCCCGGAACCTTCGCCTCTAGGTTAGAGCGCATGCATGCGAGGGGGACACATGCAAGCACCTATATATACCAACCTCTAACCACACCCACACACACATATGCTAGGGGCACATGCAAGTTTTCATCTCATTCCGATGTTCTCGTGGTCTTCCTCCGGCGAAACCCTGATCTCTGTGCACACTCGGATCGTCTACCCCCTAGACGTTCCTCTGACAGGGGTAGCCCGGCGTAGCTCTCTCTTGTTTTGTGTTTGTTTAGGTCATAGGGTGATGTCAAACCATGTTGGCTCACAAGTTGGGGCACTATCCTACCCGGTTTCACCTCGACGGGGAGATTCCACCCTCATACGGGCCGGAACCTTCGCCTCTAGGTTAGAGCGCATGCATGCGAGGGGGACACATGCAAGCACCTATATATACCAACCTCTAACCACACCCACACACACATATGCTAGGGGCACATGCAAGTTTTCATCTCATTCCGATGTTCTCGTGGTCTTCCTCCGGCGAAACCCTGATCTCTGTGCACACTCGGATCGTCTCCCCCCTAGACGTTCCTCTGACAGGGTAGCCCGGCGTAGCTCTCTCTTGTTTTGTGTTGTTTAGGTCATAGGGTGATGTCAAACCATGTTGGCTCACAAGTTGGGGCACTATCCTACCCGGTTTCACCTCGACGGGAGATTCCACCCTTATACGGGCCCGGAACCTTCGCCTCTAGGTTAGAGCGCATGCATGCGAGGGGGGACACATGCAAGAACCTATATATACCAACCTCTAACCACACCCACACACACATATGCTAGGGGCACATGCAAGTTTCCATCTCATTCCGATGTTCTCGTGGTCTTCCTCCGGCGAAACCCTGATCTCTGTGCACACTCGGATCGTCTACCCCCCTAGACGTTCCTCTGACAGGGGTAGCCCGGCGTAGCTCTCTCTTGTTTTGTGTTTGTTTAGGTCATAGGGTGATGTCAAACCATGTTGGTTCACAAGTTGGGGCACTATCCTACCCGGTTTCACCTCGACGGGGAGATTCCACCCTTATACGGGCCCGGAACCTTCGCCTCTAGGTTAGAGCGCATGCATGCGAGGGGGGACACATGCAAGCACCTATATATACCAACCTCTAACCACACCCACACACACATATGCTAGGGGCACATGCAAGTTTTCATCTCATTCCGATGTTCTCGTGGTCTTCCTCCGGCGAAACCCTGATCTCTGTGCACACTCGGATCGTCTACCCCCCTAGACGTTCCTCTGACAGGGGTAGCCCGGCGTAGCTCTCTCTTGTTTTGTGTTTGTTTAGGTCATAGGGTGATGTCAAACCATGTTGGCTCACAAGTTGGGGCACTATCCTACCCGGTTTCACCTCGACGGGGAGATTCCACCCTCATACGGGTCCGGAACCTTCGCTCTAGGTTAGAGCGCATGCATGCGAGGGGGACACATGCAAGCACCTATATATACCAACCTCTAACCACACCCACACACATATATGCTAGGGTCACATGCAAGTTTTCATCTCATTCCGATGTTCTCGTGGTCTTTCTCCGGCGAAACCCTGATCTCTGTGCACACTCGGATCGTCTACCCCCCTAGACGTTCCTCTGACAGGGGTAGCCCGGCGTAGCTCTCTCTTTTTTTGTGTTTGTTTGGGTCATAGGGTGATGCCAAACCATGTTGGCTCACAAGTTGGGGCACTATCCTACCCGGTTTCACCTCGACGGGGAGATTCCACCCTTATACGGGCCCGGAAACTTCGCCTCTAGGTTAGAGCGCATGCATGCGAGGGGGGACACATGCAAGCACCTATATATACCAACCTCTAACCACACCCACACACACATATGCTAGGGGCACATGCAAGTTTTCATCTCATTCTGATGTTCTCGTGGTCTTCCTCCGGCGAAACCCTGATCTCTGTGCACACTCGGATCGTCTACCCCCCTAGACGTTCCTCTGACAGGGGTAGCCCAGCGTAGCTCTCTCTTGTTTTGTGTTTGTTTAGGTCATAGGGTGATGTCAAACCATGTTGGCTCACAAGTTGGGGCACTATCCTACCCGGTTTCACCTCGACGGGGAGATTCCACCCTCATACGGGTCCGGAACCTTCGCCTCTAGGTTAGAGCGCATGCATGCGAGGGGGACACATGCAAGCACCTATATATACCAACCTCTAACCACACCCACACACACATATGCTAGGGTCACATGCAAGTTTTCATCTCATTCCGATGTTCTCGTGGTCTTCCTCCGGCGAAACCCTGATCTCTGTACACACTCGGATCGTCTACCCCCCTAGACGTTCCTCTGACAGGGGTAGCCCGGCGTAGCTCTCTCTTGTTTTGTGTTTGTTTGGGTCATAGGGTGATGCCAAACCATGTTGGCTCACAAGTTGGGGCACTATCCTACCCGGTTTCACCTCGACGGGGAGATTCCACCCTTATACGGGCCCGGAACCTTCGCATCTAGGTTAGAGCGCATGCATGCGAGGGGGGACACATGCAAGCACCTATATATACCAACCTCTAACCACACCCACACACACATATGCTAGGGGCACATGCAAGTTTTCATCTCATTCCGATGTTCTCGTGGTCTTCCTCCGGCGAAACCCTGATCTCTGTGCACACTCGGATCGTCTACCCCCTAGACGTTCCTCTGACAGGGGTAGCCCGGCGTAGCTCTCTCTTGTTTTGTGTTTGTTTGGGTCATAGGGTGATGTCAAACCATGTTGTCTCACAAGTTGGGGCACTATCCTACCCGGTTTCACCTCGACGGGGAGATTCCACCCTCATACGGGTCCGGAACCTTCGCCTCTAGGTTAGAGCGCATGCATGCGAGGGGGACACATGCAAGCACCTATATATACCAACCTCTAACCACACCCACACACACATATGCTAGGGGCACATGCAAGTTTTCATCTCATTCCGATGTTCTCGTGGTCTTCCTCCGGCGAAACCCTGATCTCTGTGCACACTCGGATCGTCTACCCCCCTAGACGTTCCTCTGACAGGGGTAGCCCGGCGTAGCTCTCTCTTGTTTTGTGTTTGTTTAGGTCATAGGGTGATGTCAAACCATGTTGGTTCACAAGTTGGGGCACTATCCTACCCGGTTTCACCTCGACGGGGAGATTCCACCCTTATACGGGCCAGGAACCTTCGCCTCTAGGTTAGAGCGCATGCATGCGAGGGGGGACACATGCAAGCACCTATATATACCAACCTCTAACCACACCCACACACACATATGCTAGGGGCACATGCAAGTTTTCATCTCATTCCGATGTTCTCGTGGTCTTCCTCCGGCGAAACCCTGATCTCTGTGCACACTCGGATCGTCTACCCCCCTAGACGTTCCTCTGACAGGGGTAGCCCGGCGTAGCTCTCTCTTGTTTTGTGTTTGTTTAGGTCATAGGGTGATGTCAAACCATGTTGGCTCACAAGTTGGGGCACTATCCTACCCGGTTTCACCTCGACGGGGAGATTCCACCCTCATACGGGTCCGGAACCTTCGCCTCTAGGTTAGAGCGCATGCATGCGAGGGGGACACATGCAAGCACCTATATATACCAACCTCTAACCACACCCACACACACATATGCTAGGGTCACATGCAAGTTTTCATCTCATTCCGATGTTCTCGTGGTCTTCCTCCGGCGAAACCCTGATCTCTGTGCACACTCGGATCGTCTACCCCCCTAGACGTTCCTCTGACAGGGGTAGCCCGGCGTAGCTCTCTCTTGTTTTGTGTTTGTTTGGGTCATAGGGTGATGCCAAACCATGTTGGCTCACAAGTTGGGGCACTATCCTACCCGGTTTCACCTCGACGGGGAGATTCCACCCTTATACGGGCCCGGAACCTTCGCCTCTAGGTTAGAGCGCATGCATGCGAGGGGGGACACATGCAAGCACCTATATATACCAACCTCTAACCACACCCACACACACATATGCTAGGGGCACATGCAAGTTTTCATCTCATTCCGATGTTCTCGTGGTCTTCCTCCGGCGAAACCCTGATCTCTGTGCACACTCGGATCGTCTACCCCCCTAGACGTTCCTCTGACAGGGGTAGCCCGGCGTAGCTCTCTCTTGTTTTGTGTTTGTTTAGGTCATAGGGTGATGTCAAACCATGTTGGCTCACAAGTTGGGGCACTATCCTACCCGGTTTCACCTCGACGGGGAGATTCCACCCTCATACGGGTCCGGAACCTTCGCCTCTAGGTTAGAGCGCATGCATGCGAGGGGGACACATGCAAGCACCTATATATACCAACCTCTAACCACACCCACACACACATATGCTAGGGCACATGCAAGTTTTCATCTCATTCCGATGTTCTCGTGGTCTTCCTCCGGCGAAACCCTGATCTCTGTGCACACTCGGATCGTCTACCCCCCTAGACGTTCCTCTGACAGGGGTAGCCCGGCGTAGCTCTCTCTTGTTTTGTGTTTGTTTAGGTCATAGGGTGATGTCAAACCATGTTGGTTCACAAGTTGGGGCACTATCCTACCCGGTTTCACCTCGACGGGGAGATTCCACCCTTATACGGGCCAGGAACCTTCGCCTCTAGGTTAGAGCGCATGCATGCGAGGGGGGACACATGCAAGCACCTATATATACCAACCTCTAACCACACCCACACACACATATGCTAGGGGCACATGCAAGTTTTCATCTCATTCCGATGTTCTCGTGGTCTTCCTCCGGCGAAACCCTGATCTCTGTGCACACTCGGATCGTCTACCCCCCTAGACGTTCCTCTGACAGGGGTAGCCCGGCGTAGCTCTCTCTTGTTTTGTGTTTGTTTAGGTCATAGGGTGATGTCAAACCATGTTGGCTCACAAGTTGGGGCACTATCCTACCTTGTTTCACCTCGACGGGGAGATTCCACCCTCATACGGGTCCGGAACCTTCGCCTCTAGGTTAGAGCGCATGCATGCGAGGGGGACACATGCAAGCACCCATATATACCAACCTCTAACCACACCCACACACACATATGCTAGGGTCACATGCAAGTTTTCATCTCATTCCGATGTTCTCGTGGTCTTCCTCCGGCGAAACCCTGATCTCTGTGCACACTCGGATCGTCTACCCCCCTAGACGTTCCTCTGACAGGGGTAGCCCGGCGTAGCTCTCTCTTGTTTTGTGTTTGTTTAGGTCATAGGGTGATGTCAAACCATGTTGGTTCACAAGTTGGGGCACTATCCTACCCGGTTTCACCTCGACAGGGAGATTCCACCCTTATACGGGTACGGAACCTTCGCATCTAGGTTAGAGCGCATGCATGCGAGGGGGGACACCTGCAAGCACTTCATGTGGTCGTGGTGAGTGCTATTGAGAACCACATGCGATAATAACACTTACAAACATATAGAAATTTCTCGGGGTGTGAGAAGATTTGCAACGACATTTCATGTGGACGTGTAGACTGCTATTCAGAGGGTACGAAATTATCCAATTAATAAAAAAATATATAAATAATTGATGCAAATACAAAATATATGAAAAATAGAGAAGGCTACGCCGAGGGTGACCGTCGGCGTACGTTTCTGGTACGCCGAGGGTGGCCGTCGGCGTATGCTATGCCGAGGGTCGCCGTCGGCCTAACCGACGGCACCGTTAGTCTGCCGGCATGTGCCACGCGTCCGCTAGCTACGCCGAGGGTGACTGTCGGTGTAGTGTATGCTACGCCGACGGCTTTGCTACGCCGAGGGCTGGCCTGGTGCGGTGCTACGCCGACGGCCCCGTCGTTTGGCCGTCGGCGTAGCCGACGGCCGTCGGCGCATCTGGCCATTCCTGTAGTGCCCGGAACCTTCGCCTCTAGGTTAGAGCGCATGCATGCGAGGGGGGACACATGCAAGCACCTATATATACCAACCTCTAACCACACCCACACACACATATGCTAGGGGCACATGTAAGTTTTCATCTCATTCCGATGTTCCCGTGGTCTTCCTCCGGCGAAACCCTGATCTCTGTGCACACTCGGATCGTCTACCCCCCTAGACGTTCCTCTGACAGGGGTAGCCCGGCGTAGCTCTCTCTTGTTTTGTGTTTGTTTAGGTCATAGGGTGATGTCAAACCATGTTGGCTCACAAGTTGGGGCACTATCCTACCCGGTTTCACCTCGACGGGGAGATTCCACCCTTATACGGGCGCGGAACCTTCGCCTCTAGGTTAGAGCGCATGCTTGCGAGGGGGGACACATGCAAGCACCTATATATACCAACCTCTAACCACACCACACACACATATGCTAGGGGCACATGCAAGTTTTCATCTCATTCCGATGTTCTCGTGGTCTTCCTCCGGCGAAACCCTGATCTCTGTGCACACTCGGAACGTCTACCCCCTAGACGTTCCTCTGACAGGGGTAGCCCGGCGTAGCTCTCTCTTGTTTTGTGTTTGTTTAGGTCATAGGGTGATGTCAAACCATGTTGGCTCACAAGTTGGGGCACTATCCTACCCGGTTTCACCTCGACGGGGAGATTCCACCCTTATACGGGCGCGGAACCTTCGCCTCTAGGTTAGAGCGCATGCATGCGAGGGGGGACACATGCAAGCACCTATATATACCAACCTCTAACCACACCCACACACACATATGCTAGGGGCACATGCAAGTTTTCATCTCATTCCGATGTTCTCGTGGTCTTCCTCCGGCGAAACCCTGATCTCTGTGCACACTCGGATCGTCTACCCCCCTAGACGTTCCTCTGACAGGGGTAGCCCGGCGTAGCTCTCTCTTGTTTTGTGTTTGTTTAGGTCATAGGGTGATGTCAAACCATGTTGGCTCACAAGTTGGGGCACTATCCTACCCGGTTTCACCTCGACGGGGAGATTCCACCCTCATACGGGTCCGGAACCTTCGCCTCTAGGTTAGAGCGCATGCATGCGAGGGGGACACATGCAAGCACCTATATATACCAACCTCTAACCACACCCACACACACATATGCTAGGGGCACATGCAAGTTTTCATCTCATTCCGATGTTCTCGTGGTCTTCCTCCGGCGAAACCCTGCTCTCTGTGCACACTCGGATCGTCTACCCCCCTAGACGTTCCTCTGACAGGGGTAGCCCGGCGTAGCTCTCTCTTGTTTTGTGTTTGTTTAGGTAATAGGGTGATGTCAAACCATGTTGGTTCACAAGTTGGGGCACTATCCTACCCGGTTTCACCTCGACGGGGAGATTCCACCCTTATACAGGCCCAGAACCTTCGCCTCTAGGTTAGAGCGCATGCATGCGAGGGGGGACACATGCAAGCACCTATATATACCAACCTCTAACCACACCCACACACACATATGCTAGGGGCACATGCAAGTTTTCATCTCATTCCGATGTTCTCGTGGTCTTCCTCCGGCGAAACCCTGATCTCTGTGCACACTCGGATCGTCTACCCCCCTAGACGTTCCTCTGACAGGGGTAGCCCGGCGTAGCTCTCTCTTGTTTTGTGTTTGTTTAGGTCATAGGGTGATGTCAAACCATGTTGGCTCACAAGTTGGGGCACTATCCTACCCGGTTTCACCTCGACGGGGAGATTCCACCCTCATACGGGTCCGGAACCTTCGCCTCTAGGTTAGAGCGCATGCATGCGAGGGGGACACATGCAAGCACCTATATATACCAACGTCTAACCACACCCACACACACATATGCTAGGGTCACATGCAAGTTTTCATCTCATTCCGATGTTCTCGTGGTCTTCCTCCGGCGAAACCCTGATCTCTGTGCACACTCGGATCGTCTACCCCCCTAGACATTCCTCTGACAGGGGTAGCCCGGCGTAGATCTCTCTTGTTTTGTGTTTGTTTAGGTCATAGGGTGATGTCAAACCATGTTGGTTCACAAGTTGGGGCACTATCCTATCCGGTTTCACCTCGACGGGGAGATTCCACCCTTATACGGGTACGGAACCTTCGCCTCTAGGTTAGAGCGCATGCATGCGAGGGGGGACACATGCAAGCACTTCATGTGGTCGTGGTGAGTGCTATTGAGAACCACATGCGATAATAACACTTACAAACATATAGAAATTTCTCGGGGTGTGAGAAGATTCGCAACGACATTTCATGTGGACGTGTAGACTGCTATTCAGAGGGTACGAAATTATCTAATTAATAAAAATATATATAAATAATTGATGCAAATACAAAATATATGAAAAATAGAGAAGGCTACGCCGAGGGTGACCGTCGGCGTACGTTTCTGGTACGCCGAGGGTGGCCGTCGGCGTATGCTATGCCGAGGGTCGCCGTCGGCCTAACCGACGGCACCGTTAGCGCGTCGTCCGTGCTGCCGGCATGTGCCACGCGTCCGCTAGCTACGCCGAGGGCCGCCGCTACGCCGAGGGTGACCGTCGGTGTAGTGTATGCTACGCCGACGGCTTTGCTACGCCGAGGGCTGGCCTGTTGGGCTGGCCTGGTGCGGTGCTACGCCGACGGCCCCGACGTTTGGCCGTCGGCGTAGCCGACGGCCGTCGGCGCATCTGGCCATTCCTGTAGTGCCCGGAACCTTCGCCTCTAGGTTAGAGCGCATGCATGCGAGGGAGGACACATGCAAGCACCTATATATACCAACCTCTAACCACACCCACACACACATATGCTAGGGGCACATGTAAGTTTTCATCTCATTCCGATGTTCTCGTGGTCTTCCTCCGGCGAAACCCTTATCTCTGTGCACACTCGGATCGTCTACCCCCCTAGACGTTCCTCTGACAGGGGTAGCCCGGCGTAGCTCTCTCTTGTTTTGTGTTTGTTTAGGTCATAGGGTGATGTCAAACCATGTCGGCTCACAAGTTGGGCACTATCCTACCCGGTTTCACCTCGACGGGGAGATTCCACCCTTATACGGGCCCGGAACCTTCGCCTCTAGGTTAGAGCGCATGCTTGCGAGGGGGGACACATGCAAGCACCTATATATACCAACCTCTAACCACACCCACACACACATATGCTAGGGGCACATGCAAGTTTTCATCTCATTCTGATGTTCTCGTGGTCTTCCTCCGGCGAAACCCTGATCTCTGTGCACACTCGGATCGTCTACCCCCCTAGACGTTCCTCTGACAGGGGTAGCCCGGCGTAGCTCTCTCTTGTTTTGTGTTTGTTTAAGTCATAGGGTGATGTCAAACCATGTTGGCTCACAAGTTGGGGCACTATCCTACCCGGTTTCACCTCGACGGGGAGATTCCACCCTTATACGGGCCCGGAACCTTCGCCTCTAGGTTAGAGCGCATGCATGCGAGGGGGGACACATGCAAGCACCTATATATACCAACCTCTAACCACACCCACACACACATATGCTAGGGGCACATGCAAGTTTTCATCTCATTCCGATGTTCTCGTGGTCTTCCTCCGGCGAAACCCTGATCTCTGTGCACACTCGGATCGTCTACCCCCCTAGACGTTCCTCTGACAGGGGTAGCCCGGCGTAGCTCTCTCTTGTTTTGTGTTTGTTTAGGTCATAGGGTGATGTCAAACCATGTTGGCTCACAAGTTGGGGCACTATCCTACCCGGTTTCACCTCGACGGGGAGATTCCACCCTCATACGGGTCCGGAACCTTCGCCTCTAGGTTAGAGCGCATGCATACGAGGGGGACACATGCAAGCACCTATATATACCAACCTCTAACCACACCAACACACACATATGCTAGGGGCACATGCAAGTTTTCATCTCATTCCGATGTTCTCGTGGTCTTCCTCCGGCGAAACCCTGATCTCTGTGCACACTCGGATCGTCTACCCCCCTAGACGTTCCTCTGACAGGGGTAGCCCGGCGTAGCTCTCTCTTGTTTTGTGTTTGTTTAGGTAATAGGGTGATGTCAAACCATGTTGGTTCACAAGTTTGGGCACTATCCTACCCGGTTTCACCTCGACGGGGAGATTCCACCCTTATACAGGCCCAGAACCTTCGCCTCTAGGTTAGAGCACATGCATGCGAGGGGGGACACATGCAAGCACTTCATGTGGTCGTGGTGAGTGCTATTGAGAACCACATGCGATAATAACACTTACAAACATATAGAAATTTCTCGGGGTGTGAGAAGATTCGCAACGACATTTCATGTGGACGTGTAGACTGCTATTCAGAGGGTACGAAATTATCCAATTAATAAAAAAATATATAAATAATTGATGCAAATACAAAATATATGAAAAATAGAGAAGGCTACGCCGAGGGTGACCCGTCGGCGTACGTTTCTGGTACGCCGAGGGTGGCCGTCGGCGTATGCTATGCCGAGGGTCGCCGTCGGCCTAACCGACGGCACCGTTAGCGCGTCGTCCGTGCTGCCGGCATGTGCCACGCGTCCGCTAGCTACGCCGAGGGCCGCCGCTACGCCGAGGGTGACCGTCGGTGTAGTGTATGCTACGCCGACGGCTTTGCTACGCCGAGGGCTGGCCTGTTGGGCTGGCCTGGTGCGGTGCTACGCCGACGGCCCCGACGTTTGGCCGTCGGCGTAGCCGACGGCCGTCGGCGCATCTTGCCATTCCTGTAGTGATAATGCTATACACGCTATAGTGTATGCTATTTAAAATAGCATTTGCAAAAGAATAATGTTAGATATAGTCTAACCATAAAGGATTTTAGCATCTAAAAAATTTCTTTTTTCTGTGGGGATCTAAACAAAATTCTAGGAACGATTACATGCATAACCATTAAGCACAATACAAAAAAAATTACTCCCTCCTATCCAACTTAATAAACTCATATTTATCTAAATTCGGATGTATCTAGTCATGGTTTAATGTTAAATATATTTGAATCAGAAAAATCTGAGTCCATTAATTTGAATCGAAGGAAGTATTAAATTGTGTACCAGACCAATCCATGGCATAAAAACGGTCACGAGCTAGAGAAGCAGCGGCCGCTCCCCACGAGCTCTTCTCCGCCGCCACTCGCCAGGAGAGTTGGGGACCGGGGAAACCAATCAATTTGGTGGGTGTTGGGCTAGTTTAGCCTAATGTATGGACTCGGGAAGAGTTTTAGGCTGATGGCTTGTAGTTTTTGCAACACTAGGAAATAACATGTGCTACAACTAATAAATAGTGTGGTTTAGCGTGCTAATTTGAGTTTAGCGGCATAGCGTCCAAAATAGCTTAAACGTAGCATTGACACTCCAAATACGTTATAGCACATTATTTTTCCTTGGTTTATCCCTCTCGCCATCGTCGTCGTCAGTCCGCTTCCGCCTCCGTTGGCCTTGGGGTTTCTTGTTGTTTGTTTAGGTTATTTTTCAGTGTCTTCTTTTTAACGGTGAGGCGACGACTATATCTTAAAGCCAGAATAGGATCCTGCCCATCCTATCCTTGCCCCGTTTGTGCGTCTAGCGCGGGCGTGGATTCGTGTGTCTGGTGAATCTCATGGGACCTGATAGTTTTTGTTTTAGTTGGTATGGTTTTATGTTACCCTCTTTTGATCTACGGTTGACATTATTGATGATGGTTTCTGCGTTGGTCTTTTGGGTCTTAGCACGATGACTTTTCATATGTCTACTACAACAAACTCTCCTACGACAAGCTTTGTCCGACTCTGTGATGGAGGGATGAGGACGGCAGTGCATCTTTGGCTCGCGCTAGTGACGGTAGTCCTTGCTAGGCGGGGCAAAACCTATTTGTATTTTTTACTACATCTAGGACTCTTTGTACTTTATTGATGGTTATTATTCTTATTCCGTACATCTCGTGTGCAAGTTAGAGTGCAAGGTGTGGTTCGACCACATGGTATGTTTGAATGGTAAATACTCTGATAGCCCTTGCAATAGCCTGCCTTTTCTTCTATGCCAATCTATGCTTCGGTGTCCTCCTTTCCAAACTTATAAAACTAAGGTCATATACAATGCGGTGATGTCAACCTTTTCTTACGGTTGCTACGTCGGATTTTTGCTTAGTTGGAGGAGAGAGAATGAAAAAAGAGAAAGTTGGCTTTCCTTAGTTAAGGGATGATCCCTTAAAAATAAGAGAAGACTATTTTCTCCATTGTACTTTATGTCTTCTCTTATCAACACAATTTCTTACTATAATTAGTGAATTCACATTAATTCTAAGGGCATGTACAATTCTAGAGAAGGCATGCCTTCTCTTAGCTCTCCACATCATTTAGAGAAGACACAATATATAACTTGTACAATGCATTATCTCTTATTGCTATCTCTAGAAATTAATAGAATTAATTATTTTTAGTAAAAAATTGGTTGACTAAGAGAAGGCATATGGTACAATGGAGAAAAATAGTCTTCTCTTATTGCTAAGAGATCATCCCTTAGCTAAGGAAAGACAACCCTCTCTCTCTTGTTTCTCTCTCCTTCAACTAAGCAAAAATCCAACGTGGCGAGCATAAGAGAAGGCTGACGTCACCGCATTATACGTGCCCTAAGAGACGACAATAAGAGATGACCATTGTACAATTTATTTTTATTACCTTATCTAGATTATGTGGAGGGCTAAGAAAAGACTCACATTCTCTAGCATTGTATGTGCCCTAACAACAAAAAAACGACAGGTATAAGCGAGAACCTGAAAAGCAAAAGTCCTCTTCCAATGTAATAGTACTACTTAGGATCCAGTCCAAGCGGAGAAGTGAGATAAGACTCCAACTGATCGTTCCAGTCCACGAGTATCGATCACTGATCGGAGTAACAAACTTTAAAATAAAACGTCGTTTGACTAAGGATCCTTCAATGTAGGCGAACGAACTACCACGCACGCGCGGTATACATGCCTGCATGCCTCCAAATCTGAATCGACATTAACGCCCTCTCTCCCATGTAACTTATCTATATTCTCTACCAGCAGGAAGTTCTTGGTAGCAAGCTAGGGGTTAGGGGCAGGGGGTGATCGACTGATAAATCATGGCCATGGTCGGCGGAGGCGGCGGCGGCGGCCACGGAGGCCACGGCGACGTATTCGTGGCGCCACCGATAGGATGGCCTTCCTGGTCGAGCAAGAAAAGGGGATCTTCAACGGCGGATGCGACGGCGCCGCTCCTCGATGAATCGTCTCAAACATTTCTGGGCTGTGCGGAGGTATCTACACTAGTGCAGACGGGGGCCTTTAACACCGGTTTCTAAGGCCCTCTAATAGCGGTTGTAGAACCGCAATTGAGGGTTCGTTGTTAGAGGCCTCCCCCCCTTTAACACCGGTTCTTATACGAACCGGTGTCAAAGGGTGGCGCACGTGGGGCTGCCGCAGCGCTCAGCCCCCCCTTTAACACCGGTTTAAAGGTTTTGTGCCACGGCAGGAAAAAGAGATAAATCTCTGCCGCGGCAGGAAAACGGCCTAAATCTCTGCCGCGGCAGAGTTCTGCCGCCGCCCCGTTCTGTGCGTATTTCTGCGGCGTGGCGGGGACAAGGAGGAGGGAGGGGGAATCGATCGGGAGCGGTATATACACATACATCATCATCGGTACATACGAGTATATGAATAATTAAGCAACTATTATTATACACAAACATCGTCATTGTGTGGTATTCTCCCTAAACGTTGAAGCATCAAGTACAAGACAAACACGTTCAAGCATCTAAAGAGTTTTTGGATATCTAAAGAGTTCTCCGCCAGGCGTGACGAACATCAATCAAGTATGAACCCCGTCAATTCCTCTTGAATGGCTCGTATGCGGTCAAATGGTAGGAGTTGGTCCCGCATCCGTTCGATCTAAATATATATAAAGAATGGGGTCAATATATATATAAGAATAAAACTCAACACAATTGATGGTAATAAAATAATGTTGTGTGCTTTGTTTACTTACTCTAAGTTGTTCTAGTGCAGCTTGGCCCGTCGCACATATCGTGTTGCGAATGAACTCGCAAACATAGTATCCACATAAGTTATTGCCGGGTCCCTGATACGCGCACTTTACGAGAATAGAGAGTTCAATCAAAATAATAATCAATAAAGCATGATATAATGGAATTGGAAGCAGAATCAAAGAGATACGCAGACCTAGCTAGCTAGTATTACTTACATTTTGGTCTACAAATTTTAGTTCTTATGACCATTCACCCACGGCCCTGCCCGTGAACCTTTTCCAAACCCTGTCCGGCAAAGAAAATGGATAAAGGAGTAATTAATTACTTGGTGTCACGAAAGTTGCCGATCTAATGCGATAATATGATTGAAATTACATCTAGAGCATCTCTCTAAAGTCTGCCCATAGCTCTTTTTCTTTTCGTAACGAGTCCATGACAAGGACTTTTCCTGAGTCAGGTTGAATGACTAGCAGAATAAAGTGGAACCAGAAATAGAATGTGTAAGCCGAAACTTAACATCGAGTAAGGCGAAACAGAATGTGTACAAGAGAGGGTAACAGTACTCACGAGAAATTGTAAGGCAATAGTATTTCCCTTTTGTTTTGTTGTCTCAGTAAAGACCTTAGCAAGAAATCTTCTGTTTGCCCGGTTTTGTCTCTTACCACTTGTTCATGAACTCTATTTGGGTCAACGAACCCAATGTCAAAAGGGCCTCCTTTCATGCATTCCATAACCTTTTTCCTGCATAATAGTATATACATATATGGTAAGCATATATATATATGCAATTAATGAAGTGAATGCGATGAGATAGAAATTACAGAAATAGTACTTACACACAATAAAGGCTGATGGCAGCTTTGTCGAGTTCCTTCTGATTGAATAGAAAATGCAAGTCCTGAATGTTGAAGTCGATCTCGTCGTCTCCGCACAAGAAAATCTGATCTCTTATATGCGTCGTGGTCCATTCTTCCTTTCTCGTCTTGCAGAAATCAAGGTACCACTTGTGCAATCTTCGCATCTTTGTTGGTAGATTCTTGAGCTCCTCTTTCTTGACGAGATTCTTCCCATACTTCCATGGCTGTATGAGGTTGACATCGCCTGTGGGAATGTTGTCTCCCATGAGGTTCAAGTATGCAATGTAAGTCATCCCCATCTCATCTGCCTTTCTTTGTAGCTCTGCCTCGTAATCATTTACAGGAGGAATGTTCCGTGTGTAGAACACTTGGAGCGGGCGCATCATTGCTTTTCCTGCTCTCCGAGCATGGGAACTGTTTTCTGGGGTGCCGCACGACTGCTACTTTCAGTCTCCCTCCGCCTTGCATCCCCCTTCAAAATCTGGCGCTCGTAGTCCGGCACAAGTGGGGTTTCAGGTTTCAAAAGATTATTGTAAAACTTCTCCACCACCGCTGAATCTATTTTCTCCTTTGGCTCGGCCCGTCTAGGTGCAAAGAATTTCTTGACCTCTTCTTCCGAGATCCTATTGGTCTCCTCGTCGCTACGATTCCACGGTAAAACCGGCAATGGCTTGGTAGAAGGCTGCGGGACGTAGTTTCTTGAACTCTTTGGCGTACGGTTTCCTGCGGATTTCTTTGTGGCAGTGCTAGTGATGCTCTTCGTGGCAGTGCTCTTCCGCTTACGCTGAGGAGATGGCTGGCACGCCGGAGATGGTTGGCACACCGGAGATGGCTGCCGCGCAAGAGATGGCTGCCACGCAGGAGATGGCTAAAGCACCGGAGATGGCTGAAGCGTCGGAGACGATAGGGGAGTATTCTGATGACTTGGAGACGGCTGAGGTGGCTCAGACTGCTGACGCTGCGGAGACGGCGGGGGTGCCAGTGGCCTCCAATTTGGAAGCACGTTGTGTTCCTTCTTCCAAAGAATGGTTGTTTTCACTACAAATTTGAGTTGAGTTTCCCCTTCACCTGTAGCATGGTCAAGTTGTGCTTACTCATATCCCTTCACAACCTCATCCACCCCGACAATAGCATAGCCATCTGGAATCGGTCGGCAGTGGTAAGTTCCACCAGCTACAGGAGGTAAGGCATAGCCGACAGCCACCTTAATGGATAAGCCCATTAATCTCACATGCAGCTCAGCGTGTTCGCTCTCCGTGATCTCATCCACGGGGTATCGAGGACCCGCCATTTCAAGCGTGGGCTGCACATTCTCTGTGGAAGCCATGCTGCTTTTCCGCGCAGAGTCTAGGCCGCCGGCAGCTTCCAATGCAGGCTCTTTTTGCTGCTGAGATGGGCTGGTAGCTTGCTGGCTCTATTGTGCATTCACTTGTGCCTGCAGCGCCACAAGTGCATGTTCTATCTGTGTCATCCGCTCTGTACGCTCTTTTTCTTTTCTGCCGCGCCATCTGTAAGAGTCGCCCCACTCGGCAAACCCATCCTTACACATCATACCCCCTGTGCCTCGTGCATGTCCAGGGTGTTCTTTTTTACCGATGGCGCGTGTGAGCTGGTCATTCTCTCTGTCGGGATGGAAGGTCCTGGCGGCTGTTTCCTCGGATCTCGTGATGAGTTCAGTGACGGGTTTGGCAAGGAGGGTTGGGAAGATACACAATCCTGTTTCTGGGTCCAACCTTGTCCCGATTCCGTAGAACCAAGTCTTTGCACGTAGGTCCCACCCATGTGTCTGAGGTGTGATCCCTCTAGCGCGCAGGGCCTTCTCAGCTTTCTCCCACTTAGTCCTCTGAGATATGTAGCCACCTGACCCCGTCCTCTGGTGATATTCCTTCTTCTGGGCATTTAGCGTATTGGTTTCTGACCTCTTTGTAGCTATAGCACCTTCCTTGTATGCCACAAATTCGGGCTAGTGAGGTCTTATCTTCGCATAATATGCGTATTCGAAATCTGGAGTCTCACGAGCTTTGACAAATTTGTTCAATTTTTTCTTCCAGTTGCGGAAAGCGTCAGCCATCTTCTTTAGAGTCCACTCTTTGACCTTTTCCTTTATAACTAGTTTGTTTTCATCCTCCTCTGGCGGAAGGGTGAAATTTACCAACAGCGAATTTCAAAGCATTTCTTTGGATCTTTCATCGACAAAGGTACCGTCGCCCTTCTTTGGCTTATTCCAATTTTCAATTATGATTGGGATTTGGTCCCTAACAAGAACTCCAGCCTGACGTACAAATTTGTCTGCGGCCTTCTTGGGCTCCATCGGCCTGCCATCAACACGGAATGCTTCGATCGTGAACTTTGCACAATCTTACAACCGATGGCTCGCGCCTCGCTTGCTCTTTTTCATAGAAGAAGATTGTTGCTGGCTGGTCGATCCATAGGGCTAAAAGAAGAAAGAGCGTTAATTAATACATTTACATATATACAAATCAATCGGTGCAAGTCAGCAGAGGATTAATCCATGCATATACCTCGACAAACTTTGTAATCACTAAAGTACGTTCACCGGAGTTGTCATCTTCTCCATGACTACTTGAGCTGTCATCATGTCCCTCCAAGTTCAGATATTGTGAGGTGTCCTCGTGGATCATGTTCTCCATTATTTCTTCATCTTCAAGGTTTCTACTAACTAGATCCATAGTTTCTTAAACAATAATATGATCACACAAATATCAGTAATACATCTATTGAAATTCTCAAGCAAAGATGATGATATGACAGGTTAAAAGTATTGAAATGTAACCCTAGTACATGCTTGGTCATTCCAAACCCTAATTCGGAGAAACCCCGGATTCATATGAGAGGATACATTCGGAAAACCCCCAGATTCGGAGAAACCCTAATGCTATATTGACAACGAGAGGTGTACTAGGGCGGCGGCTAGCGGAGCTAGGGCGAGAGCGGGGCCGGGATGCGTGGGGGTGTGCGTTCGAACCAGCACGACGTGGGCTACCTAAAATGGGCGACTCAGCAAGGGCAGAGGATGATGATATGACAGGTTAAAAGTATTGAAATGTAACCCTAATACATGCTTGGTCATTCCAAACCCTAATTCGGAGAAACCCCGGATTCATATGAGAGGATACATTCGGAAAAACCCCGGATTCGGAGAAACCCTAATGCTATATTGACAACGAGAGGTGTACTAGGGCGGCGGCTGGCGGCGCTAGGGCGATAGCGGGGCCGGGATGCGTGGGGGTGTGCGTTCGAACCATCGCGATGTGGGCTCCTAAAATGGGCGACTCGGCGAGGGTAGAGGAGGTCAGGTTCCACGGCATTGGAAAAGTAATCGGTCAAGTGATGCATATATACACATACATACATATATACACATACAAAAAATATATACATATATACACATACATATACATATATATATATCATACAAAAAATATACATACATATACAAATACACATACACTAACCAATCACTAACAAATACACATACACATACACATACATATACATACATATAACACTATACTAACACTAACTAACCACTAACCAAAAAACACTAACACTATACTAACAAAAATCGGCGGCGGCGGCGCGGCATGGGTGGTGCGGCGCTGCTGGGCGGTGCGGCGTGCGGGTGGGCGACGCGCGCGGCCGGGAGATGGGGCGGCGGAGGGGCGGCCCGCAGCAGGCCGGTACGGCGGGGTGGGTCTCGACGGCGGAGGGGCGACGGCGAGACGGGGTGGGGACGGTGTGGCAGTCCCGGCGACGGCGAGACGGGGCGGGGACGGCGCTGCGGCGTCGCCTCTCTGCTTTTCTTCCTCTGCTGCGCGCGCTTGATCTGGCTGGGGGGAAGGAGGAAGTGGCGCGCATTATAAATCCCCCCCCCTTTAACACCGGTTCGTGGCTGGAACCGGTGTTAAGGGGGGGAATTCGTTTCGCGCCCGCACCCCCCTTTAACACCGGTTCCAGCCACGAACCGGTGTTAAAGGGGGGGGTGCGCGCGCGAAACGAAATAAATGCCCCCCCCCCCTTTAATACCGGTTCATGGCTGGAACCGGTGTTAAAGGGGGGCATTTATTTCGTGCATTAAAGTGGGGGCATTTTTAATTCAAAAAATAGGATATGAATTTAGAAAATTCATATATTTTTCATTTCAACTCAGAAAAATATGAATAATATATCATAATTTTCAGAAAAATAATATCTATCCATTCATGTAAAAACATTTTATATTTACTTTAAATGAAAATTTTCAAAATGATTAAAACACCTACATATAAATTTTGATTATTCAACTCAAACAAAAATAAAATAGTCAAACCCTAAAACTTTGAACATAAGAAATATTAAGCATCTAAAAAGGAATCTAACCCTATTTTATTAGAGCAAATCATATTTTATTTTGTATTAACATTTTTGAATTGTTTGGATATTTAAATGCCGCATCTTTTGTATACTTTGGAATCTGACAAAACCTCGCTCAACTTGCATTGGATTTTTGATAAAATAGCATATTGTGAACCTAAAAATGATTTTTGTAAAAAATCATGAGCATCGTATCATGTACCTGTAGTTCATATCTGACCCACTTCCTACCGATTCGGCAGGAATTTGTCTTTTTCACCAGAGGTGGACGGAAAGGTTTCAGATCCCCCTGTTGGTACATTGTCCATATAAGGTGGTCTAGTATTTTTGTAAAATGTGGTGGTGGTTTTTTGAATTAGCCATTTGGTGGTTGCTTCACAAAACCGTCCGTTTTTTATGCTCGGAAAATGGAAAATGCCTTTTTGGTGCGACAAAAAGGAAAACTTCCTCTTGCAACATTGTTTTCCATGCCATGATGCATATGTATGCACAATATGGCCACATTATCACAAACTATGCCTTGATTCTAGCCGTAACATTGGTCATTTGACCCGAAAGCCAAGAAACCTCGATTGAGATAGGTCATTTTGTGAATGAGATAGAACTGGAATTAAAGTACAGAATGCAACTAACAATAAGTTACATAAAGCACGACTAAAAATTAAGATACATAAAAGAACTAAAAATTAAGATACATGGCCAGATTAAGTCACAATCGGCCGAACTTGTTTCAGAATGTTGGAGTGATTCAGTCATGCTCCTGCCTACACCTGTAATACTCGCCACTGTAGTCATCGTACTCGCCGCTGCCGTCGTCGCTGTCGTCGTCGGGGTCGCCGTAATTGAACCTTGAAGGCTAAGTACGCGTGGCCTTGATTTGAGGGTAGCGCAGACGGGGGTTAGAGTCGGCGGCAATGTCATAGGCCATGATGCTCTGGAGAGTCCGACGGCGCCACCATAGCCGACGGCCGGCCTCGTTGAAGTTCGGAGGAGGTGGGACTTCCTCCTCGTGCCTGGCGAGCGTCCTCTCACGCTGATCCCCAAAGAAGGCTTCCCAAGTAGGGAAATAGTCGGGATACCAGCTGGGATTCCTCCGCTGCTCCGGCGTGAGCTCGAAGTAGTAGTGGTTCGTGATGGCCATCCGGCACGCCACACCTAGAGGGACAGGAGGAACCGGCACGCCTCCGGCGCTCAGCATCCAGCCGACGGGGACACGGTAGCCCGGCGGGCAGGGGTAGTTCGAGGCGCAAAGCGCCTCCGCCTCCCTGGGGTTAGTGCTACGGTGGAAGCCATGGAAAAGAGTGATGAGGTTGCAGATATGAGTCTAGAGATGTGCAATGACAATGGAGGCCAATCTCTACATATATATAGTGAGAAATGGCTGGAGGGAAGAACTGGCGGGAAAAAATGGCGGGAAGAAATGGCAGGAAGAAAAATGGTTCATTTAATACATATACTGTTAACAGAAGAAATATGACATTGATTTCCATGTTGAGATACATATGTGTGCCAAAAATGGCTCAATTAATACATATAGTCAATCTTATGATCGCGTCGGCCGTAACCATGGAGTATCAGCACCGTTTAACAGGATGGTTGGGTCAGTCTTCACTCTGAAGGGCGGAATTTCATCAAACTTATTATAATCTTCTGACATGTCTGTCTTGTCCTCCACTCCCACGATGTTTCTTTTCCCTGAAAGAACTATGTGACGCTTTGGCTCATCGTGTGATGTATCTGTTTGCTTATTTTTTTTCTTTTTTCGGTTTGGTAGACATGTCCTTTACATAGAAAACCTGAGCCACATCATTGGCTAAGACGAATGGTTCGTCTAAGTTCTTGTCTAGCTTCATAAGATTGTTGAGATCCACTGTTGTCATTCCGTACTTCTTGTCTACCTCAACCCCTCCTCCTGTTAGCTTGACACATTTGCATCGAAACAAGGGGACCTTAAAATTAGGTCCATAGTAAAGTTCCCATATCTCCTCTATGAACCCATAATACGTGGTCTTTTGCCCATTGTCTTCTGCTGCATCGAAGCGGACACCACTATTTTGGTTGGTGCTCTTTTTATCTTGGCCTATCATGTAAAATGTATTCCCATTTATCTCGTACCCTTGGAAAGTACATACAGTCGAAGATGGTGTCCTAGCCAACAAGTACAGCTGATCCTCAACAGTGGTGTTATTCGTGAGAAGTCTTTGCAGCCAGCCGCCAAAACTCGCCATGTGTTCACTTATAATCCATTCATCAGACTGCCCCGGGTGTTTGAGGCGTATTAAATTCTTGTGTTCATTGATATACGGGGCAACCAAGATAGATCTTTGTAAAACCGTGTAGTGTGCTTGATTCAGAGAATGCCGTCCCTACATATCATTGCTTTACATCCTAGGGTGCCTTTTCCACGCAGTCTCCCCTCATGTCGTGATTCTGGAACACCAATGGCCTTAAGGTCAGGAATAAAATCAACACAGAACTCAATGACCTCCTCTGTTACATAGCCCTTGGAGATGATTCCTTCTGGCCTAGCACAGTTATGACCATATTTCTTTAAGACTCCCATGTACCTCTCAAAGGGGAACATATTGTGTAGAAATACAGGACCGAGAATGGCAATATCTTCTACTAGGTGAACCAGGAGATGCCTCATAATATTGAAGAAGGATGGTGGGAACACCAACTCAAAGCTGACAAGACATTGGGCCACATATGTCTGTAACCCTGGTAGGTTTTCTGGATCGATTACCTTCTGAGATATTGCATTGAGGAATGCACATAGCTTCACAATGGGTACTCGAACATTTTCAGGTAGAAGCCCCCTCAATGCAATCGGAAGCAATTGTGTCATAATCACGTGGCAGTCATGAGACTTCAGGTTTTGGAATTTTTCTCTGCCATATTTATTATTCCCTTTATATTCGACGAGAAGCCATACGGGAACTTGATATTGCTCAGGCATTCAAAAAAGATTTGCTTCTCTGCTTTGGTAAGAGCGTAGCTGGCAGGAGTTAAGTGGCATCGTTTACCCTTCTCGTTCTCAGGATGCATAGGCTCTTCAGGGTCTTTCAGACGTTGCTGGTCCTGCCGTGCTTCCGGTGTATCTTTTGTCTTCCCATACACTCATAGGAAGCCTAGCAGGTTCACGCAAACATTCTTCGTCATGTGCATCACGTCGATTGAAGAGCGGACCTCAAAGAATTTCCAATAGGGTAGGTCCCAAAATATAGATTGCTTCTTCCACATGGGCGCGTGTCCGGCATTGTCATTCGGAACAGATAGACTGCCAGGACCTTTTCCAAAGATTACTTCTAGTTCCTTGACCATACCAAATACCTCCTCACCGGTACGGAGGACAGGCTTCCTCTGGGGTTCTGTCACACGTTTGAAATGCTTGCCTTTCTTTCTTACTGGATGCAGGTTCGGAAGAAATCGATGATACCCTAGATACACAACCTTCTTACATTTATCCAAATATACACTTTCAGTCTCATCTAAACAATGTGTGCATGCATTGTATCCCTTGTTTATCTTTCCTGAAATGTTACTAAGAGTAGGCCAATCATTGATGGTTACGAAAAGCAATGCTCGTAGGTTAAATGGCTCCCCTTTGTGCTCATACCACATACGTACACCTGGTTTGGCCCACAGCTGTAAAAGTTCTTCAACTAATGGCCTTAGGTACACATCAATGTCGTTGCCGGGTTGCCTCGGGCCTTGGATGAGCACTGGCATCATAATGAACTTCCTCTTCATGCACAACCAAGGAGGAAGGTTATAGATGTAGGGTTCGCAGCATAGAAAACAAAAATTTTCCTACGATGGGAACAACTATGTACCAAGATCTATCTACTAGATACAAACAACGGGCGGATGTATATCCGTAGAGAACATACCCTTGAAGACCGACAAAGCTTAACGAGTCCAAACTCGTGGTTGATGTAGACGATCTCTTGCCGATCTCAAGATCGAGAGGAAGTCCTAGCGCCGCAAAACAGCAGCGCATCCGTGCTCGCACACACGTTCGAGGCACCGAGCAACCTCCGCCTCCTCGCTCCAGCGATGCAGCGGAAGCACAACTCTTTCTTGCCGAATAGCCACCGGGAACATGTATCTCGCTAGTCCGAGACCATGGGGGATAAATTCTAGAGGGGGAGAGAGATCCTTCACGAGGAGGTGTGAGTGAGAGAGAGGAGAGGGGGGCCTTTTATAGGGGAGAGGGGGGCACCCAAGGGGCATGGCGCCCAGCCATGGGGCTGCCCCCACCTCTTCCACATTCATGTGGGTGGAGCTCCCACTCAAAATGAAAAGCCTCCACTCCCATTAAAAAGCCTCCACTCAAAAATCCACTCACATGCATTAAATTTCCACCAAATTTAATGCAAGCTCTCATTTAAATAAAACTCTTTTATTTATTTATTCAGAATTTTGTTAATTACTTTAATTAACAAACATTCACATAAAACCCCTTGCTAGAATTCTATTTCACATGCATAACCACTTTATGCAATTTCACCCGAAAACCTGTTTCGGTATCTAGTGAAATAAATTCCTGCGCTTGTTCATTCTTTCGGCATGAAACTTTTGCTCCAATTGGATGTCGGTGTCTCTTAAGTGTGTCACCCTACGGTTCGTGAATAATGTGGACATGATCGAGACCCCTCTCAGATCAATAATCAGAAGCGGGATCTGGAGACCCATACTGACTCCCACACATTCAACGATGACTTTCTTGTGATCGTCGGAACCTTTTACGCTAGTATCTTAATCCCTTTGTTTCACGATATATTACATGTCCGAGATTCGATCATTGGTATCTCCATACCTAGTTTAATCTCGTTACCGACATGCACTCTTTTCTCGTTCCTGTGATATAACATTCTAGTGATCAAATCACTTGCTTGCAAGCTAATCAATGTGATATCACCGAGAGGGCCCAGAGTATATCTATCCGTCATCGGGATGAACAAATTCCACTTCTTGATCCATGAGCCTCAACATAACACTTTATTAGTTCTGAATCCATCTTTATAATCACCCTGTTACGGTGTGACGTTTGATGTTATCAAGAAACTCTTCCGGTGTTAGTGATTGACATGATCTCATGGTCTAAGGATTAGGATCACTTCGTAAGTTGTTATAGCAATATAAACTCAATGACTTTGATCGTAATGCTATACTTCGGATGAATGTTCATCACACCATTACATTAATGTTGTGACCTCGTTATTAACAACATCCAATGTCCATGATCAGGAAACCTATGATCATCTTGTTAATCAACGAGCTAGTTTATAAGAGAGGCATAACTAGGAACTACCTTTTGTTTATTAAACACACATGTATTAACGTTTCCGTATTAATACAATTATAGCATGCAAAATAAACATTTATCATAAATAAGGAATACGATAATAATCACTTTATTATTGCCTCTCGGGCATATTCCCTTCAGTCTCCCACTTGCACTAGAGACAATAATCTAGTTTGAAAACTCTGCGTATTGAACACCTATGACTTTCTGGTGTTCCATATACGCAATTGCAAGTGGTTAACATAATCTACGAATCTGACGCTTCAGGTCCGTGTGTATTTGCATGTCTTTGCGTCTCCACGCATCACTCATTCTCCAATGAGATGGCATTGTATAAATTTGGTCTTTTGGTGAGACCTTTAGTTCCTTGGGGTTAAAACACATCGATACTATTGTCATACAATATATCTTTAGTGTTAGCCCGTTGCGAACCACACCTTAGTTTGATAACAAACTACTTGACACAAATTCCCTCCTTTGCTGCTACTATAGCAGTCATATACTTAGCCTTTTGTTGTAGTATCCGTCACAATGTCTTAACTTTGGAACTCTTCCAAATCCATCATGGAATCTCCTTTCCATTACATTGTGCCACCCATAGTTTAAATTGAGATAAACTTAATTTGTATCTTGTGACAAAACTAGTATCAATGTAACGCTTTACAATGAACTATTTGTAATTGTTTGTCACCTCTACACAAATATATTCTTAGTTCTTCCAAAAGATCATAAGAATATCCTTACTATAGTCCAATGATCATTTTATGATTCATTCTGGTATATGCTCATAACACTTAGAGCATAGGACATATCTGGATGTGTACATATCATGGTATGATTGATCAAAACATTCTTGTGATTTCACTCATCAAGTGTCAAAACACTTGAATCTTGTTTCACTTATCAAGTGTCAATACACTTGAATCTTGATTCAATTCCTTTCCAGGCGACAAGAATTGTTTCTTGTCATTTCTATATTGAACTCCTTCAATATCTCATATATGTACGTTTGGCATAACCATATTAGCGTCACCGTCTATCCACTATAGACATTCATGCTAAATATTCGGGTTTTGCCTAAGTCTTTCATCGAAATGAAATTCTTAACCATTGTCAATAAAATATACATCATTTCTAATCAACAAGATGTCCTCCACATAATGTATTAGAAATATGTCTCAGCGCTCCCACTTAATTTCTTGCAAATGCAAGCATCTTCATCGTCTCCTGATGAAAACTCTTTTTCATCACGGTGAAGATTCCAACTCCGCGATGCTTACTTCAACCATTGAAGTTTGCACGCCCTTTTAGCATCCTTTGAATTTTAACAAAACCCTTTGGAACGTGTCTTGTACACGTCCTAGGTAACCATTCTATTAGAAAAATTTTGTTTTGTTTATTCATCTACCATATAACAAATTATATGTAGTGGTTGCTACTTTAATCCGTCCAGACTAAATATCGCTATGAAAGATCAAATCTTGTCATAGTCAACTCCTTGAACATTGTTGTAAAATACTTTACGACATGTCGACTATTTCATAGATGTGAAACATCCATGTCTGTTTCTTTATAGATCCAAATACGACTGATAGGTTTTTACACCTTTCCGGAGGGTCTTCCAAGTTCAAAACTTGATTTATCGTGTATGGAACTATCACGGATTTTATGGCTTCAAGCCATTTGACGGAGTCAGGGCCCATCATCGCTTCTTTGTATGTATTCGGTTCATTATTGTCAAACAATAATGATTTACTCTCAAATCTTAGCATTTGATTGTTTAACCGACCTACTTGGTTCAATAGGAACTTAGATCTCCGTGACCACAACCTTTGAGGCACATAAGCTATGAGTATTATGGCAGCCTCCGGAACATTTTCCGGCGCTGCGCAACTCAGCACATATAGCTAAGGTTCGTTAACCTTATCAAAGTTCTATTGTCCTCCCACTTAACATTTATGAAAAATTCCTTCTTCAAGAAACTTCACGTTTTAAGCGACAAACCCTTTTGTCCTTGGTGTTATGAAGGAATAACCAATTGTTATTCGAAATAACTTACAAAGACATGCTCATCCGACTTCAGTTGTAAACATCTTACTTATGTTTAGCATACCAAAATTTAAGAAATGACAACTTGGGTTTTACCCCAAACCATAACTTCCATGGTGTCATTTCAACGGATCAAGATGGAGCTCTTTTCAGTGTAAAAGCGATAGTCTCTAAAGCTTTAATCTTTTAAAACATAATGGCAGTTTTATAAATAACACCTTTGATCCAACCATGTCTCACAAGGTTTCATTACAAATCTCAAACACTCCATACTCCTATGGTGTTTCGAGAGATGTAAATCTAGGTGTTTTGCTAAACTTGCAACTCAAATAAATCCCTTTATGATAAAATCATAATTCATTTATTTTCTTGTTACACTTGTAACTCAAATAAATCCCTTTATGATCAAATCATAATTTATTTATTTTTCTTGTTACAATGATTTTCCACTTCATCTTGAAAGTCTTTGAAACATTTTCAAATATTTCATACTTCTTTCTCATTAAGTGAACATTCACTCAAAATTCCGGAGAAAGCATATGAAGTTGAAACCCATCGCTTACGACTACACATAATGGACTACATACATTGATATGCATAAATTCCAATAATTTAGTCGTTCGTTCTTCTTTGGCCTTTGAACGAAGTTTTAATTATCACGTGGAAAGTCTCACAAGCGTCACTTGATCAAATCAAAGACTCCAAAAATCCATGAATATGGAGATTCTTCATGTTTTCTTTCCAATATAATTTAAACAGCGATGTCACTTCATAAGTGATCTTTCAATCATTTGTCTTGCGACATTTTAGCATTAGGTTTTATGGATGTGATTTCTTCAACTAGATTTGTAAATCATCCATCTTATATGGAATACGGTAATTATTTGAACAACCTTTGTTCTTATAATACCTGATTCAAATAACAATTATTAAAACAAATCTTGAAGTCAAGCTTTGATGTCAACGAGAAATACAAACAACGGTTTGTTTGTTTTCGATGAACATCATCACATATTCTCTTGCTAGTTACTTAGGCCATTGTGGTTCATGAATTGCGTCATTCCGTATGAAATTTCATACCAACCAATTCGGTATCCAATACCCAAGAACCACATTGTTTAACAAGCAAAGAATACAACCATAACATGTATATCATCCATATACCTAAATTGGATATTTCCAATCTTTTCTTTTCTGCCAAATATATTTTATAGATTCTCTTTCAGCATTTCCTTTTCCTTTTAAAAGAATCTATCAACATCAAAAGTGGCGCCATATACATGACACATAGTCCAAAGCGTGTATATTCAAATAATAATACCTTTGGACTTGCACTTTGAAGTAGATCACCATCATCAAAATGATCGGTATTCTTTCAAAATCCATTCTTTAGTAATCTTTTTAGTGTAGTAAACACTTTACATACATCTTCTATTCATCCTTATCATGACGACTTTCATGATCAAGCCAATTTAGCTTATAAAGGAGAATCGTGAGTATAACATTACTTTCCAAAACCCTTTTGGATGATTAGGATGTCTAGCATCTCCAACCTTCGTAAATTCTCATCCAATATGAGAACATATATTATACTCTATCATATTGCAACCAAAACATTGTTTCAGATATCGTTATATCTGCCACACATGATGGTTTCTGAAACAATTCTTTCAGCTCCTAGATAAACTTGATATTAAAATAATCAAGAATCGTGGAGGCAAACATGATACTTAAGATACTAACACTGGAATTGTTACTCTCGATTTAATACCAATTATTAAATTTCACGGAGTAAATAGAGTTTGCTGAAAGTTTGCAATAGGACTTTAAACTTTGATTGACACTCAACACAATACGATACCAGTTCGTAAAGTAAATATCCAGAATTCTATAGTTCTATTATCTCAATTACAACTATGCATAAGGTGGTGAACGAATGCCAATGACTACAACAAATTATGCAAATTCACTTTGATTTAATTTATGATAAATTGAGTTCTACTAATCCAAATTAGAAATGAACTCCCACTCAAAAACGACATCCCTCGTGTCTTTTTGGTGATTACATGAACCAAATCCACTACACCAAGTCCGATCATCACGTGAGTCGGCGTAGCTTCAAAGGCGAGCATCCATATGGTCATCATATCAAAACATATGACTCATGCTTAACCTTTCGGTCCGTGTTCCGAGGCCATGTCTGTACATGCTAGGCTCGCCAAGTAAGAACCTTAGTATTCGCGTGTGTAATTGTCTTACACCCGAGATATGCTCGTGGATTCAAGTACACCCGATCATCACGTGATGTCTTGAAGCGACGAAACATTGTCGGTGCATACTTAAGGAAGAACACATTTTTATCTTGATATCTAAATGAGGGATCATCTTATTATGCTAATAAAACGCCAAACAAGCAATATAAGATGCTATCAAACATCACATGTTTATTAGTGGAATGATATGGTTCTCGCATATGATCTCTATCATGTGCACCGTGGTATGATCACTATCATACCTTTATGTGTAAATCCAAGGTCTATGGAGTTTACACGTTATGTATGTTGTAAGAGTATCATCTCATACTTCTACTTACAACATCACCATATCATAACACTAGCCCAGCAACAATCTAAACTAGACGCCTCTAATTTATCCATTGCAAATTTTACGTGGCTTAGGGCTTTCGAAGATAGAACCGTTCTTACCTACGAACATGAACCACAACGAGGATAACCAAATTGTTGACAACTCGTTGCAAATTAGATATTGACTATAGTAGGAGAGACAGACACCCGCTAGCCACTTATGCAAAACTAGTTGCATGTCAAGCGTGGAACAGGTCTCATGTGCGTGGACATGTAAAGTTTGTCCGGGCCGCTTCATCCCACTATGCCACCAATATCCAAAGTACAACTAAGAAGCAATAAAATGATCATCATCGCCCACATACTCATATGTGTACTACCCGTGCAAAGCATCTACGCATAGATCCGGCTCTGATACCACTATAGGGTTCGCAGCATAGAAAACAAAATTTTTCCTACGATGGGAACAACTATGTACCAAGATCTATCTACTAGATACAAACAACGGGCGGATGTATATCCGTAGAGAACATACCCTTGAAGACCGACAAAGCTTAACGAGTCCAAACTCGTGGTTGATGTAGACGATCTCTTGCCGATCTCAAGATCGAGAGGAAGTCCTAGCGCCGCAAAACAGCAGCGCATCCGTGCTCGCACACACGTTCGAGGCACCGAGCAACCTCCGCCTCCTCGCTCCAGCGATGCAGCGGAAGCACAACTCTTTCTTGCCGAATAGCCACCGGGAACATGTATCTCGCTAGTCCGAGACCATGGGGGATAAATTCTAGAGGGGGAGAGAGATCCTTCACGAGGAGGTGTGAGTGAGAGAGAGGAGAGGGGGGCCTTTTATAGGGGAGAGGGGGGCACCCAAGGGGCATGGCGCCCAGCCATGGGGCTGCCCCCACCTCTTCCACATTCATGTGGGTGGAGCTCCCACTCAAAATGAAAAGCCTCCACTCCCATTAAAAAGCCTCCACTCAAAAATCCACTCACATGCATTAAATTTCCACCAAATTTAATGCAAGCTCTCATTTAAATAAAACTCTTTTATTTATTTATTCAGAATTTTGTTAATTACTTTAATTAACAAACATTCACATAAACCCCTTGCTAGAATTCTATTTCACATGCATAACCACTTTATGCAATTTCACCCGAAAACCTGTTTCGGTATCTAGTGAAATAAATTCCTGCGCTTGTTCATTCTTTCGGCATGAAACTTTTGCTCCAATTGGATGTCGGTGTCTCTTAAGTGTGTCACCCTACGGTTCGTGAATAATGTGGACATGATCGAGACCCCTCTCAGATCAATAATCAGAAGCGGGATCTGGAGACCCATACTGACTCCCACACATTCAACGATGACTTTCTTGTGATCGTCGGAACCTTTTACGCTAGTATCTTAATCCCTTTGTTTCACGATATATTACATGTCCGAGATTCGATCATTGGTATCTCCATACCTAGTTTAATCTCGTTACCGACATGCACTCTTTTCTCGTTCCTGTGATATAACATTCTAGTGATCAAATCACTTGCTTGCAAGCTAATCAATGTGATATCACCGAGAGGGCCCAGAGTATATCTATCTGTCATCGGGATGAACAAATTCCACTTCTTGATCCATGAGCCTCAACATAACACTTTATTAGTTCTGAATCCATCTTTATAATCACCCTGTTACGGTGTGACGTTTGATGTTATCAAGAAACTCTTCCGGTGTTAGTGATTGACATGATCTCATGGTCTAAGGATTAGGATCACTTCGTAAGTTGTTATAGCAATATAAACTCAATGACTTTGATCGTAATGCTATACTTCGGATGAATGTTCATCACACCATTACATTAATGTTGTGACCTCGTTATTAACAACATCCAATGTCCATGATCAGGAAACCTATGATCATCTTGTTAATCAACGAGCTAGTTTATAAGAGAGGCATAACTAGGAACTACCTTTTGTTTATTAAACACACATGTATTAACGTTTCCGTATTAATACAATTATAGCATACAAAATAAACATTTATCATAAATAAGGAATACGATAATAACCACTTTATTATTGCCTCTCGGGCATATTCCCTTCAATAGATACATAGAGTCACAGGCCAGGTGTTGTTACTGCAGCTCTGCTCACCAAAAGGATTCATGCCATCTGTACTTAGACCAAACCTTAAGTTCCTTGCGTCACGTGCGAAGTCCGGGTACTCTCGCTCGACTTTTCTCCACTGTGACCCATCAGCGGGGTGTCTCAACATCGCGTCTTTCTTACGGTCTTCCATGTGCCATCGCAACAACTTGGCATGCTCTTTATTTCTGAAGAGACGTTTTAACCATGGTATTATAGGAGCATACCACATAATCTTGGCAGGAACCTTCTTCCTAGGGTCCTCGCCCTCAACATCGCCAGGATCGTCTCGTCTGATCTTATACCGTAGTGCAGTGCATACCGGGCATGCATCCAAATTCTCGTACTTCTCACCGCGGTAGATGATGCAATCATTAATGCAGGCATGTATCTTCTGCACGTCTAATCCTAGATGGCATACAACCTTCTTTGCTTGGTATGTACTGTCGGGCAACTCATTATTTCTTGGAAGAAGATTCTTCATTTTTACCAACAACTTTGAAAATGCGCTGTCAGTCACACCGTTCTCTGCCTTCCATTGCAGCAAATCCAGTGTGGTACCTAGCTTTTTGTGGCCATCTTCGCAAGTTGGGTACAACAATGTTTTGTGATCCTTTAACATCTGCTCCAGCTTCTCCTTCTCCTTTTCAGTTTCACATTCTTCCTTTGCATCAGTAATGGCCCGACCAAGATCGTCATCAGCGGGCCCATCTGCTGCCTCTTAATCTTCATTATCTACCCCCGTTGCAGTATCATCATATTCAGGATACATATTATGATATTTGTCATCATCCTCTTCTTCTTCGTTGTCTTCCATAACAACCCTTTTTTCTCCGTGCTTGGTCCAACAATTATAGCTGGGCATGAAACCGAATCGAAGCAGGTGAGCGTGAATGGTTCTGGTATTTGAGTAGTCTTTCTTGTTCTGACAGTGAACACACAGACAACACATAAAACCATTGTGACCACGGTTTGCATTAGCCACAACGATGAAATTTTGGAGGCCCGTAATGTACTCGGAAGTGCGTCGTTCACCGTACATCCATTGCCGGTTCATCTGCATTAATATATAGTATATATCAAAAATTAACAGGGAGATGACCATTTATATATAGTACATCAATGACACATGAAAGGATAGTTGCAGACCTCGACCGAGAAGGAAAGAGCAACGAGAAAACTTATTTTGAGCTCTCGGACATTTCACCGAACACCTCTTGTGCATAGGAAAAAAACACAAACTAGCACACCTCACACCCTCTTGCTAGGCTCCAAAATGAGAGAGTGAAAAAATGGAAGAGAGGGGTGTGGGTTGTGGTGTGTTATATACCCCCCCCCCCCCCCCTTAACACCGGTTCAAGCCACGAACCAGTGTTAAAGGGGGGCTGCGTGGGCCACAGGTGCACGGGCCTTTAACACCGGTTCGTGCCACGAACCGGTGTTAAAGGGGGATCCTTTTTGCTGCACGGGCCATGCTGGTACGGCCCCCCCTAAACCGGTGTTAAAGCCCATTTCCAGGATCAACCAATGGCCTCGTTTCCACTAGTGCTACTCTCATGTTCTTGTTGGAATTTAATAATAAATGGAAACTCAGCTTGTTAATTCTTTATTACACATATATCATCAGTACTTTGGCGTCGCTGCGTTCATGTTGGTGTGCACCGCGTTCATGGTGTACTCTCAGTGGCCCGATTAGCACGTCTAGCTCGTCATCATCATCGCCTCCTCCTACTCCACGACCATGGCCCTCCTGCTTGTCAGACATTGCAACAACAAGCAGGACGTGAAGATCATCAGCTAGATCAGCTCATGACAGCGCCACAACGTCCTCCACGAACCACACATTTTTTTTCGAAATGGGGACAAAGCCCCGGACTCTGCATCAAGTGATGCACACAGCCATATTTATTGCAAAGTGAATATTCAGAGTCTTACATCACAGATCACATAAGGTTGAGAATGTATCAACCAGCAGAAAATAAAAAGTAACAAGAAACTATCCATTTTGTAGTCTATTAATGTGCCGCCATCCAGTAGCCTGAAAATAGAAGTCCTGAGCGACTGTCAAAAGCCGGTTGCATCCAAAAGCCATGGACTCCTACTGATCCGCCGGAAGGAGGATAGACCATTGTAGTATCCAATACGCAGCCAGACGAATAACCTGCAAAAAATTGGTACCCTTTTCCTTGTCAAACACAAGACTATATCTACAAGTCCAAATAGACCAACATAAGGCTGATACTCCCATACGCATATGTGCCTTGTCCTTTTTAGCCATTCCGTTCAACTAATTATCAAACATATTAGTAATATTAGTTGGTGGTGGTATATTATATGTGATGAAAACTATTTGCCAAATAATGCGTGCAAAAGGACATGAGAGGAAAAGGTGTTCCACCGACTCCATTGAGTTACAGAAGCAACATTTAGTACATCCTTTCCATTTACGCTTGGCGAGATTGTCCTTAGTTAGCAAGACCTTATGTTTAAGGAACCACATGAAAACTTTTATCTTGAGTGGAATTTTCAGTCTCCAGAGATACTTGTGAAGAGATCGAGTATGATCATTCATAAGGTCTAGATACATCGATTTGACAGTAAAAACACCCGTGGATGTAAGGTTCCAAACAAATTTATCCGGGGTGCTAGATAACTGAACCGCCATTAGACGCTGACAAAGGTGTAACCATGCGTTCCACTTATTGTCGGTTAATGTCCGTCGAAACTCAATGATCAATGGTACATTGGATAAGACGTTCGCAACTAAAACATTTTTCCTTTGCGCAATGTTAAATAATGACGGATATTGTTCAGCAAGCGGAGACTCTCCCAACCACACATCTTTCCAAAAGCGAACAGCAGCCCCATCACCAATTTTGAAGGAGCCTTTGGTGAAAAAAACATTTTTTACACGCATGAGGCCCTTCCAGACGGCGGGAATCACTTGGTTTTGCTTCAACTTGTGAGAGTGTTTTATTATGTAGGTACTTGTTTTTAAGCAACCGCTGCCACAAACCTTCTTCAGTTAAAAGCTTGAATAGCCATTTGCTTAAAAGGCATTTATTTTTTAGTTCCAACACCTCAACACCTAACCCTCCTTGGTCCTTAAGATGGCAAATGATATTCCATCTTGTGAGCCTATATTTCTTACCGGATCCGGTACTTTCCCAAAAGAACTTAGACCAGAAGAAATCTAACCGTTTACGTACCCCTTTAGGTATATCCATAAATGAGAGTATAAACATTGGCAGGCTAGTTAAGACAACGTTAATAAAAACTAAATGATCTCCATAAGAGAGAAATTTTCCTTGCTAATAGCCCAACTTGGACATAAAACGATTCTCTACCGGATTCCATTCAGAATTTCTCAATTTTCTATAATGGATGGGTACCCCAATATACCGGAAAGGCAAAGAACCCGACCGACGTCCAAGAATGTCTCAATATCGATGCTCCAAATCTTTAGCTTCTCCAAAACAGAAGACTTAACTTTTATGGAAAATTATTTTTAAACCAGATAGTTGTTCAAATATACATAGTATTAGCTTCATATTCACCGCTTTTTTAAGATCATGTTCACATGGGTAATGCAAGGATTAAATTATTTTTTGTAATAAATCTGCTATCAGTTTAACTATTGGATTGATCTATCTCGTGTGCACATTGTTTTATTTTTATTAGGTGAAGATGCTGGTAGTCACAGGGATCATGATAATCTCCTTGGGTCTGGCAGTCTTCATTTTCCGAGAAAATGACGCAGAACTACCACATTTGCGTCACTTTTGTTAAAAAACCACGACCTTAGGGTTTTTTGATATATAAAATCTACTTTTGGGGTAGGGGTGTGACAGATAGCACTAATTCACCGTGTTTAGTTCTTTAACAACATTTCTGACAGGTGGAGGCTACTGTCAGTGCCGACGTGGCCCAAGGTTAATGTTTTAATTGGTTTTCTGACAGCTCGGGTCTACCTGACCTGACAGGTCTAATTGGCTCATAAAATAACCAAAAAAAAAATTTCTCTTTATTTTTTTGTTGACCCAGCTCTTGCCGTGCCCGCGTATGAATACACGCTCGCCCACACGTGTCGAAGCTTGCCGGCGCCGCCCTGGCCGAAGCTTTGCCCGCACCCTCTCCCGTGCCTTCTGGAGCTAACCCTTGCCCTCTCTCGTGCTTGCCGGAGCTCGCCCGCGCCGCCGGTGGTCGGAGCTGGTCTGCCCCTGTGGGAGGGGGTCAGGTACTCTGTGGATGCGCGGGCAGAAGTGGCTCGGCGACGGTCTCCTTCTTGGCGTTCATGGGCAATGCCGTGTGTGGCGGAGGCCACGTATACGGGCCTCAGGCGGGCAAGAGTTGTTTGATAAAATGCCTGCATCTACAAAGTTGCCTAGGCGGCCGTGAGCGCTTTGGGTTCTTACTGGCCTTCTCCGTGTGCTTCCGTTGTTCGCCGGCGTGGAGTACATGTTTCCTAAGAAGCAGCGCAGGCATGCACAGCTAGCAACAGAAACGCACGGCCTCCCAATCCAGGTTGCAGCCAAGCACTAGCTAGCAACAGAAACGCATCAGTCAGCTGCGCGGGCACACGATTTGCTGCTGCGGAGAGCCGGCGGTCGTGCAAGCGCAACTGAGGCGTGGCCAGCTGCATGAGCGGGACGGCGGGGATCTGCCAAGCATGGGCGAGCTCTGCCAGGTATGGCGAGCTCTGCCAGGTGCGGCGAGGGCGACCGCCGTCACAGACGTTATCGGGCGCGGGAGAGCGCGGGGATGGAAGTTCCGGCCGCCTCGTCCGCCGGTCGACGGGCCGCGCTGCTACTGCTCACGCTAGCGCACTTCTGCCGCTGTGCGTGCCCCGCAACTCGCGTCGGAGCTGGCCGAGCCGCTCCTGCCTGCGCATGCGTACTTCCTCCGCCGCATGCACCCCGCAGATCGAGCTGGAACTGGCCTTGTCGGCGTCGCCGCGCGCGCCCCGCAGCTCGCGCCGGAGCTGGCCGAGCCGCTCCTGTCTGCGCATGCGACTCCCGCCGCCACATGCACCTCGCAGATCGCACTGGAACTGGTCTTGCCGGCGCCGCCGGCGGCCGCTCGCGCCGGAGCTGGCCTTGCAGCTGCTACCCGCGCCAGCGCACTCCCTCCGCCGCACACGCCCCGCAGCTCGCGCTCCTTGGTGGCCAGCTTCTTGCTCCCGTGTGTGCAACCTCCCGTCAACAAAAATAAATAAAGAGAAAGAAAAAAATATTTTAGTTATTTTATGAGCCACATATACCTATCGGGTAGACCCGGGCTGTCAGAAAACTAATTAAAACGTCAACCTGGTGTCACGTCGGCACTGATAGCGGCCCCCACCTGCCAGGAAGTTAGTTAAAAGACTAAACACATCAAATTAGAGTTTTCTGTCACGCCCCTACACCCTAGATTATGTTCTTCTCCCTGCTGTGCGCGACGTTCGCTTTTCTATTTAGTCTTGGGGTGATGAGGAACGGGAGCTAGAGTAGCTGCTACCTGCTAGCTCTTCAAAAGAAGACCAAAGATGCCTTCCGTAGCCTTTGAATTCTAAACATTTGGTCATGTCTTTTGTTTATTCAAAATGCTAGGAATTAATGTTTATGTTTGCCTATATATGAACACAGTGCGTGGTCATCTGCGTTTGTCACATCTTCGCCTGCTATATATCGCCAATGTTATATTTCTCCTATGATTGGCATTTAAACATTGTCATTGTTATCACAATCTTCATGTCTGCCGCGACTACTTAACAACTTATCATATGTTTCAGCATTAAGCATTTTTTTGATAGATTTAATTAATGAAAGCAACACATCAAATCGTAATTATGTAAGACATATTACACATATCTATTAGATTAGCATATGAATCGAAACAAGTGCAAACAGAGCACACACGTGTTGCTTGGAAAGGCCACTATGGTATGCGATTGCGATGGTTCTACTAGACCAGCTATGGTATGCAAGAAATGAAGCCAGAGAGTCAGCTGGTATAGAAGACCCAGAGGTCACGGTTCTCAAGACTTTGTTTGGCGTTGATGAATGGTCTGCTTCAAGCTCTGCTGGCACAACCTCTCCGTCGAGGTGGACAGTGCCCTGGATTCCACTAGATTCAGGGTGGATTAAGGCAAATCTTGATGGATCAATGACGATCGAACTTATGGTGGGGCTGGTGTGGTCCTACACGATCACCATGGCGACTTCCCGCCATTTTTTACCTCTATAGGTGAAGCCAAGAAGGCGGCACTGCTGGTGTGTCGACGAGCGGCGAATCTGGCTACTGAATTGGGCGCAAGGAAGCTTATTCTGGAAACGGGTTGCATGGGAGCGGTTTCTAAATTGAATTTCAATTCGGAGGATCAGTCGATCCATGGCCTGCCGGTTGAGGAGTTGAAGATACTTATTAGGAACTTCGACGACATGTGCGGTGTACTCATAATGGAGTAGCGCATCTGCTAGCAAAGGATAGATGTGACAATAAATTGTGTAAAACCTCGCTTGGGGACCTCCGGATTGCTTTGTAAACTTTTTGAGTCCGATTTGGTTAGTTGCTAGTAATAAAGTCACAGTGATTTGATCTCAAATAAAAATTAAAAATAAATATTGCAGGATAAAATCCTGGCCTCCTTCTCCCCCTCACACTCCTCCATGCTCCCCTCGTAGTCCTCACAGCAAGCGGCAACACTCCTCTCTCCTCATAGCAAGCAATAGCAACACTGATGTGCCACTATTGTTCATGTCGGTGTTAGAATAAGAAACATAGTTCCCTTGTTGTATGACATCCTGGTCTGAAGCACCAGGGTCTAAAGCACTGGAAAAAATATACAAAAAGAATAAATGTCATAGTTTATCAGATATGGCTAAGGATGATTGAATTCTCAAATCAAATGGGCTTAAGTTTAAAGGCATGAGATAGTGCATCTAAGGTACTATTGGAAAATAAATTCATATGAAAATAATAATTCAAAAAGGTTTGTAGATTGTAATATGTGGTATAGAAGGGTCTGATACAAAATTTAAATCCACCTATAGTTGATAAGTTCAGATAATTTATACAGGAGTGCTCCTCGATATAGAATTCTAATATCTTTCATTTAAACAATCATCAAAAGGTATGCACTCAAGTTTGAATACAAAGAGATTCGAAATTTAGAATATTGGATATTATGATGCTACTAGATAGATAATAAAAATATAAATCCAATACTAAAATAATTAATTGATTCAGAGCTATAGATCAAAAGATATGAAATTTCAAAGTTTGGTTGCCAGAATTAATAGGGTGACGTGGTGAGTCTCCGGATGGACCAGGAGTTCAATATTTTGCATGGATCATGTGGTCAAGCTGCCTACTGGTCCCTCAGGGTAACATGCACTGCAATTTGAATCCATGACCAATGTAATTGATAAAATCAATCTCTAGAAATCACACTTAATAAGAATATGTAGATCCTACAGTAAAAACAAGAATCAATCCGTCCCTAGTTGTACATACTCCTACTGCAGCTATGATCGGCTAATCAAAATAACCAATCCTAGTCCTACTACCGCCACTCTAATCGATATATCATCGTATCCAAATTAGAGCCGGGGGTGATGACAAACATAAAAAGGAGCGAGCAAAATAGCATGTAAGAACCTCAAGCAAGGAGATGCGGGCGAGGCAAATAGGTGGATGTGTTTGTGAGGTGAAAGGTGGCGAAACGATGGTTTGGATATAGATTCATTGATTGGTGCGTTCAATGAACACTAGGAGGTCTTGTGACTGGTCAACTCCATTAGACAACTCGAGGAACCCCACAAACCCTACATTTTTGTGTGGATCCCAACAAACCCCTGGTTTCTGTGGTTGATGGACTATTTTTTTATTTAAATTATCTTTGATGTTTGTTTTGTGGTTCTCAAGTATTAGCTTTTCTTTGAGTTACGACCATTTGTACTCAATTTTAGGTGTCCCCTCTATTTGCAAACTAGACCATTATGAGTTAATTTAATTTACATGAAATGTGCAATTTATTGGTGTATATTAATTCACATCTTCCGAGTAGGTTAGTGGAAGGTTTAAACTTTATAGTATATCTAAAGTCTTTTGGACCTTTTTTTTTAACTTTGTTCCATGGAAAAAGATACAGTAAAAGAATTAAGCTATTCTTACCAATCTATAAGAATTGTTTTGTTGTAATTGAGAATCTTGTGTCGGCCTCCTTACCTTTGATGATGGTTCTATATTTTGCACGTTGGTTGTAGGTCTCCAGCTGCACCCTGCAAAAAAAAAACTTTCCTAATCTCCTGTGCAATTTCAGTACTCTGTCGAAAGGGTAGGAAAAAAATGAAAGAAATGGAGATGCGGGGTATCGATCCCCGTGCCTCTCGCATGCTAAGCGAGCGCTCTACCATCTGAGCTACATCCCCCCGTGGAAATCAGAACCTGGCCGGTTATTCTAATCAAGCAAGTGCAGATCGATCACGTACAGAAGAAAAACGATAGCGCGACCAATAATAACTTCCGTCCGCCGAACTCGATCTAGCTTAGCTATACGTTGCGATCACCATGAATACAACAATCTCTCACCCGGAGGCCTCTTCGAGTTCGAGGTTGCTCAGTAGCGGCGGCTGTCCAGAGCCGACTAGTTGATCGAGCCAGAGACGACTCCGGCCATCGCTCTCAATCACATTATACGGAGTACTAGCACAATGCCCATGCTTTGCTACGGAAAAAAAAAATATAAATACCGTCAATTGTGTCGCGGGAAGAAGCACCGTCAAAGAGAAGCATGATGAAAGTATGCACACATTTTAACCAAAAAAATGTACATGCTTATAATAAGTAGGCCTAACAATTTTTATCTCCCCATTTGTTGGCGTTAAGACAAAATCACTCTGTACTCGTAATTATAAGACGTATTAGCACTTTTAAAACTTATAATGTAATCTGGAAAGTATGGTATGAACAATTGATAAAATTACACACAAGGTAGTACTCAATTAAGCCCAACCATCCCGAAAGACATGAAGCAAAGGAAGTAAAAACTGAAATTTTGGCAAAGGCTGAACTTGGTTCACCGTTGGCTGCTGGGACTGCCTATATCACTATTGTCACCACCAATTAGTCCAGAGGCAGTAATGGACCCTCGTACTCAGGGCAGTATAGATTGGTGTTATCACAGAAATTCTGGAGCAAAGCCACATTGCTAAATATGGAACTCCACCATCCCAAATAGCCGACCATAGGTGATTAGCTTACCACAGCTCCAACATATTGACACCCATTTCCAAAATGGGAAGTGACAACAATGGGGATAATAAGTGCTGCATCATTAGGAGGGCAGTGATACCCCAAGCCCACCAGAGTTCAAATCCCAGGTTTGACGCTTTGGTGTCATAAAGGCGGAATATTTTTTCAGTGGGAGGCGATGTTCCTGTCGATAGCAAGGCGCATACGGTGACTTCATCAATCTCAAGACCCGCCGGCTCAGTCTCTCGAAGGTGCTCATAGGGGTAAGGTGTACGTGCGTGTGTTCATAAGGGTGAGTGTATGTAAGCATTGTGAGCGTCTGCGTTTGTACCGTGTTTCTCAAAAAAAGTGTTGCATCATTTAAAAATAGCATGGCTACAATTACAAACTCGCTAGTAGACTCTCTAAACTGCGCAGACAAAACCTATATATCATGGTACAGGTTTGCAACAATGGAATTCAACAAATAAATCCATGCCAATAGACTACCAGAGGGCGCTTGAGCTTAGTGAAACACAGCCCTAGGCACACAATAGACTACCAATGCGGGAGAATTCGTGCCACTTACCTACATGGGAAGGCAGGACAGTGATATGCGGGTGAGAGTGTTGTGAAGGCCAACAGGCGACAGACCCCAAACCCTACTCTCGATCCACACAACTATTGGAGATATGCCCTAGAGGCAATAATAAAAGTGGTTATTATTATATCTTTGTGTTTATGATAAATGTTTATATTCATGCTATAGTAGTATTAACCGGAAATATTAATACTTGTGTGATTTGTAAACTAAATTAGAGTCCCTAGTAAAGCCTCTTTGTAATACTAGCTTGTTGGATAATAGATGATCGTGGTTTATCGATCATGAACATTGAGATGTTATTAACAACAAGATCATATCATTAGGAGAATGGTATGATGGACATACTCCTATAGATAAGCGTAGCATAAAGATCAAGTTATTTCAATAGTTCGTTTGCTATAAGCTTTCTGATACATAGTAACCTAATTCCTTCGACCATGAGATCATGCTAATCACCATCACCGGAAGGATGCTTTGATGACATCAAACACCACACCGTAACTGGTGGCTATAAAGGTGGCATTGAGTGTTCGGAAAGTATGTGTTGAGGCACATGGATTAAGAGTGGGATTTGTCCATCCATATGACGGATAGATATACTCTGGGCCCTCTCGGTGGAATGTCATCCAATTAGCTTGCAAGCATGTGGCTGGCTCACAAGGGATCACATATCACGGGAACGATAAAAGAGTACTTATCGGTAACGAGGTTGAACTAGGTATGCAGAGATACCGACGATCAAACCTCGGATAAGTAAACTATCGCGAGACAAAAGGAAATTGGTATCGTATGTAAGTGGTTTATTCGATCGCAAAGTAATGTAGGAATATGTGGGAGCCATATGAATTTCCAGATTCCTCTATTGGTTATTGATCGGAGAAGTGTCTCGGTCATGTCCGCATAATTCACGAACCATAGGGAGACACACTTAAGGATTCGATGTTGTTTAGTAGATATGGAACGTAAGTAGGGAAACCAACTGTTGTTCGGAGTCTCGGATGGGATCCAGGATATCACGAGGAGATTCCGAATGGTCCGAAGAATAAGATTCATATAAAGAAAGTCCGATTCCGGAGTTCGGGAATGATTTCAATGTTTTCATCGGAGAGGTTCTAGAAGGTTCACCGGACCGGAAGGGGAATGGTCCATGAATGTGTCATGGGTAAGTGGAATGATTGGATCATGTCCTAGGTCACTTGATTGGGCATTTGCGAGAGAGAATTAAAGCTCTAAATTGAAAGTCAAAAGGGAGGTTTGAAAAGTCAAACTGGAACAATAGTTTCCTAGTGGAAGAAGGAAAGAGTCCTTCCTTCTATCCAACTTGGGTTTGGGTATGGATTCAAACTCCCCTCTCCCAAGGCTGCCCCCCTCTCATAAATAGAGCGGGAGGGCTGCCCCAAAGAACACAACACCAAGCCCTCCCCACCCATGTGCCACCGCCGCACGCCGTCGCCGCCACCGCACGCTGCCGCCGCCGGCCCGTCGCCCTCGCCACCACCGACACCACCTCCTCCTCTCCGGCCTTCTAAACCTAGATCGCCAGAAAACCCTAGATCCACCATAACTCGCACTGGCTTAGGCGAAGCCCTGCGGGATCTTCCCTCTACTTCCGACACCACGTCGCCGTGCTGTCGGAATCGCGAGGGAAGAACTACAAGCTCCGTTGCCTGCTGGAACAAGGGAGAGGAAGGTCCTCATCGAGTACCGAATGTGTGACCGACTGCGGAAGCGCTGCCGGAACGCAGCGCCGGAAGGATCGTCTACGCGACTTGAGATCGGCAAGTGTACGACTACATCATCCACGAGAATCTGCTCTCGTTAACCGCTTTGGAATCTTCGAGGGTGAGTACTCTACTCGACTCGTTGCTACAATCTAGTAGATAGATCTTGGCTTGTTTGTATGTATGCGGTAGAATTTTTTTGTTTTCTATGCTACGAACCCCTACAGTGGTATCAGAGCCGTGTCTATATGTAGATCTGTTGCACGAGTAGAACACAATGGTTATTATGGGCGTTGATGCTTTTGTTGTCGATTGCTTCTTGTGTACTTTGCATCTTGCGGGATGGTGGGATGAAGCGGCTCAGACTAACCTTACATGACATCGTTCATGAGACTTGCTCCACGCTTGACATGCAACTTGTATTGCATAAGTGGCTTTGCGGGTGCATGTTTCTCCCAACATAGTGAAGATTCAATTTACAACAGGTAATTGACAATACTAGTATCAACGTTGTGGTTCTTGTTCGTAAGTTAGAACGACACTTATTGAAAGCCCCAAACCACGTAAAACATGCACAGAAAATTAGAGGCATCTAACTTTGTTTTGTAGGGGTGTGTTGTGATGTGATATGGCCATGATTGTGATTATATATGATGTATGAAATGTTCCTTATTGTATATCGGCAACTGGCAGGAGCCATATGGTTGTCCTTTAATTCCGAAAATACCTGCGTGTCTATTATTCAAAGTAGTTGTAATAGTTGATGCTGGTGGATGACAACCATGAAGCGGCGCTATTGACCTTGACGCCATGCCGGTGATGATGGAGATCATGTTCGTGCTTGAAGATGGAGATCAGAAGCACAAGAAGAAATGCCATATCATATCACATATTATGAATTGAATGTGATATTAATCCTTTTATGCATCTTGTATTGCTTAGTTCGCGATGGTAGCATTATAAGATAATCCCTCTAGCACAAAATATCAAGTTATAAAGTGTTCATCCTTAGTAAGCACCGTTACTAAAGCTCGTTGTTTCGAAGAACCACGTGATGATCGAGTGTGTTAGATTCTGCGAGTGTATACAACGGGAGCAAGCCAGATTTGCTCGTGCGGAATCTAAGGTTTGATCTTGATGAGCCTAGCATGTATATACATGGTCTCGAAACACGGATCACCGAAAGGTAAAGCATGAGTCATATAGTAGATATGATGAACATGTTGATTGTTCGCCATTGAAGCTACATCAACTCTCGTGATGATCGGTTTTGATGTGGTGGATTTGGTTTGTGTGATCACTAAAACAATGTGAGGGATATTGTTTTGAGTGGGAGTTCACCTAGATTAATTTAATTATTAATTAGAACTCAATTTGTCCAAAACTTAATCTAAACTATTGCAAATATGTTTTAGATCAATGGCGGCCCCTAGCATCAATTTTAATGCGTTCGTAGAGAAAGAAAAGTTGAAAAAAATGTAAGCAACTTTGCGGATTGGTTCCGCAACTTGAGGATTGTCCTCAATGCTGGTAATTTGACCTATGTGCTGGATGCACCGCTGGGTGACCCACCTGCAGCTGATGCTACCGATGAGGTAAAGAATGTTTTCCTCGCTCGGAAGAATCAGTACTCCACAGTTCAGTGTGCTATCTTGTATGGTTTGGAATCGGAGCTTCAGACAAGGTTTGAGAACCATGACCCACATGATATTGTCCGCGAACTCAAAATGATATTTGAGGCTCACGCGGCAGTTGAGAGTTATGAGGCTTCTGAAAAGTTCTTTAATTGCAAGATGGAAGAGGGCAGCTCCGTCAGTGAGCATGTGCTTAAGATGTATGGGCACGCAAGTAAGCTTCAAAGCTTGGGTATAGTGATTCCTAATGCTTTGGGGATTCACCGTGTCCTCCAATCACTACCACCAAGTTACAAGAACTTTGTGATGAACTACAATATGCAAAACATGGACAAGTCGTTGCCCGAACTCTTCTTCATGTTAAAGTCTGCAGAAGTGGAGATCAAGAAAGAGCACCAAGTTTTGATGGTCAATAAGACCACCAAATTCAAGAAGCAAGGCAAGTCTAAGAAAAAGGGAAACTTCAAGAAGGGCGGTAAGAAAGTTACTGCGCCGGCGAAGAAGACCAAGGCTGGGCCTAAGCCTGATACTGAGTGCTTTTACTGCAAGGGAGAAGGTCAATGGAAGCGGAATTGCCCCAAGTACTTGGTGGATTTGAAGAACGACAACATAAATAAGAAAGGTATATCCGATATACATGTTATTGATGTGTATCTCACTAGTACTCGTAGTAGTGCCTGGGTATTTGATACTGGTTCGGTTGCTCATATTTGTAACTCGAAACAGGTGCTGCAGAATAGACGGAAACTAGCGAAGAACGAGGTGATGATGCGTGTTGGGAATGGATCAAAGGTTGATGTGATCACGGTCGGCACGCTACCTATTCATCTACCATCGGGATTAGTTTTATACTTAAATAATTGTTATTTGGTGCCTGCGTTGAGCATGAACATTATATTCAGATCATGTTTATTGCGAGACAGTTACTTGCTTAAGTCCGAGAATAATGGTTGTTCGATTTATATGAGTAATATGTTTTATGCACATGCACCTTTGATAGATGGTTTATTTCTTATTCAATCTCGATTGTAGAAATACACACATTAATAATATTGAAGCTAAACGTTTGAAATTGAGCGATAACTCGACCTATATGTGGCACTGTCGTCTTGGTCATATTGGAGTGAAGCGTATGAAGAAACTCCATTCCGATGGACTTCTTGAATCACTTGATTTCAAATCACTTGAAAGATGTGAAGCATGTCTGATGGGTAAAACGACTAAGACTCCATTTTCTGGTATGATGGAGCGAGCTACAGACTTATTGGAAATCATACATACCGATGTGTGTGGCCCAATGAGTGTAGCATCGCGCGATGGTTATCGTTATGTTCTTACCTTCACGGATGACTTGAGTAGATATGGGTATATCTATTTCATGAAACATAAGTCCAAAACTTTCGAGAAGTTTAAGGAATTTCAAAGTGAGGTAGAGAATAACCGTAACAAGAAGATTAAATTTCTACGATCTGATCGTGGAGGTGAATATCTAAGTTACGAGTTTGGCGAGCATTTGAAGAAATGTGGAATACTTTCACAATTAACACCGCCGGGAACACCACAATGTAATGGTGTGTCTGAACGTCGTAATCGAACTCTCTTAGATATGGTTCGTTCTATGATGTCACTTACAGATTTACCGCTATCGTTTTGGGGTTATGCATTAGAAACATCCGCATTCACTTTAAATAGGGCACCATCTAAATCCGTTGAAATGACACCGTATGAATTATGGTTTGGGAAGAAACCTAAATTGTCGTTCCTTAAAGTTTGGGGTTGCGAAGCTTATGTAAAGAAGTTATAGCCAGACAAGCTTGAACCCAAAGTGGAAAAATGCGTCTTCATAGGATACCCAAAGGAAACTATTGGGTATACCTTCTATCATAGATCCGAGGGCAAAATCTTTGTTGCCAAGAATGGATCCTTTCTAGAGAAGGAGTTTCTCTCAAAAGAAGTGACTGGAAGGAAAGTATAACTCGACGAGGTTGTTGAACCTACTCTCGAACTTGAGAGTAGCGCAGCACCGTAAGTAGTTCCTGTGACGCCTACACCAATAAGAGAGGAAGCTAATGATGTTGATCATGAAAGTTTGGTTGAAGTAACTACGAAACCTCGCAGGTCAACGAGAACTCGTACCACTCCTGATTGGTATGATCCCGTTATGAGTATCATGTTGGTGGACAACACCGATGACCCTGCGACATATGAGGAAGCGATGATGAGCCCAGATTCCAATAAATGGCAAGAAACCATGAAATCCGATATTGGATCCATGTACGAAAACCAAGTATAGACTTTGGTGGACTTACCATGATGGCCGGAAGGTTGTCGAGAACAAATGGATTTTCAAGAAGAAAACAAATGTTGATGGTAATGTTACTGTCTATAAAGCTCGACTTGTCGCAAAAGGGTTTCGACAAATTCAAGGAGTTGACTACGGTGAGACTTTCTCACCGGTAGCGAAGCTAAAGTTTGTGAGGATTTTGTTAGCAATCGCTGCATATTATGATTATGAGATATGGCAGATGGATGTCAAAACGATGTTCCTCAATGGAAACATTGATGAAGAGTTGTATATGGTACAACCCAAAGGTTTTGTCGATCCTAAAGATGCTAACAAGGTATGCAAACTTCAACGGTCCATTTATGGATTGAAGCAAGCATCCCGGAGTTGGAATCAACGTTTTGATAAGGTAATCAAAAGTTTTGGTTTTATACAAACTTATGAAGAAGCTTGTATTTACAAGAAAGTGAGTGGGAGATCTGTAGCATTCTTAATACTATATGTAGATGACATATTGTTGATTGGGAATGATGTAGACCTTCTTAATAGTGTCAAGGATTATTTGAATAATAGTTTTTAAATGAAAGATCTTGGCGAAGCAGCTTACATATTAGGCATAAAGATTTATAGAGATAGATCGAGACGTCTAATATCATTGTCACAGAGTACATATTTGGACAAAGTTTTAAAGAGGTTTGGAATGGAAGATAGCAAAAAGGGTTCTTGCCCATGTTGCCCAATACGACCTTGAGTAAAACTCAAAGTCATGCAACGGCAGAAGATAGAGAAAGGATGAGTAAGACTCCCTATGCCTCAGCAATAGGATCTCTTATGTATGCCATGTTATGTACTAGACCCGACATTGCATATGCTGTTAGTTTGACTAGCAGATATCAAAGTGATCTAGGAGTGGATCATTGGACAACGGTCAAAAACATCCTTAAGTACTTGAGAAGAACTAAGGATATGGTTCTTTCTTATGGAGGTGATGAACAACTCGTTGTTAATGGTTACACTGATGCTAGTTGGAACATCAATCCGGATGATTCTAAATCTCAATCTGGATACGTATTTACTTTGAATGGTGCAGCAGTTAGCTAGAGGAGTGCAAAGCAAAGCATTGTGGCGAGATCTTCAACTGAATAGGAATACATAGCTGCTTCGGAGGCTTCACAAGAGGCAATATGGATGAAGGAGTTCATTACAGAGCTTGGTGTGGTTCCAAGTGCGCTGGACCCAATGTCTATCTATTGTGATAACATGGGCGCCATAGCCAATGCGCAAGAACCAAGGTCACACAAGAAGCTGAAGCACATCAAGCTACGTTTTCACGCTATTCGAGAGCATGTCCAAGATGGTGACATAAATATTTGCAAAGTACACATAGATCTGAATGTGACGGATCCATTGACTAAACCTCTCCCGAGGGCAAAACATGACCAGCACCAAACCGCCATGAGTGTTCGATATATTACCATGTATTCTAGATTAGATGACTCTAGTGCAAGTGGGAGACTGTTGGAGATATGCCCTAGAGGCAATAATAAAAGAGGTTATTATTATATCTTTGTGTTTATGATAAATGTTTACATTCATGCTATAATAGTATTAACCGGAAACATTAATACTTGTGTGATTTGTAAACTAAATTAGAGTCCCTAGTAAAGCCTCTTTGTAATACTAGCTTGTTGGTTAATAGATGATCGTGGTTTCTCGATCATGAACATTGAGATGTTATTAACAACAAGATCATATCATTAGGAGAATGGTATGATGGACATACTCCTATAGATAAGCGTAGCATAAAGATCAAGTCATTTCAATAGTTCGTTTGCTATAAGCTTTCTGATACATAGTAACCTAATTCCTTCGACCATGAGATCATGATAATCACCATCACCGGAAGGATGCTTTGATGACATCAAACACCACACCATAACTGGGTGGATATAAAGGTGGCATTGAGTGTTCGGAAAGTATGTGTTGAGGCACATGGATCAAGAGTGGGATTTGTCCATCCATATGACGGATAGATATACTCTGGGCCCTCTCGGTGGAATGTCATCCAATTAGATTCCAAGCATGTGACTGACTCACATATCACGGGAACGAAAAAGAGTACTTATCGGTAACGAGGTTGAACTAAGTATGCAGAGATACCGACGATCAAACCTCGGATAAGTAAACTATTGCGAGACAAAGGGAAATTGGTATCGTATGTAAGTGGTTCATTCGATCGCAAAGTAATCGTAGAAATATGTGGAAGCCATATGAATTTCCAGATTCCTCTATTGGTTATTAATCGGAGAAGTGTCTCGGTCATGTCCGCATAATTCACGAACCGTAGGGAGACACACTTAAGGATTCGATGTTGTTTAGTAGATATGGAACGTAAGTAGGGAAATCGAATGTTGTTCGGAGTCTCGGATGGGATCCGGGATATCATGAGGAGATACGGAATGGTCCGGAGAATAAGATTCATATAAAGAAAGTTCGATTCCGGAGTTCGGGAATGATTTTGATGTTTTCATCGGAGAGGTTCTAGAAGGGTCTAGAAGGTTCACCGGACCGGAAGGGAATGGTCCATGAATGTGTCATGAGTAAGTGGAATGATTAGATCATGTCCTAGGTCACTTGGTTGGGCATTTGCGAGAGAGAATTAAAGCTCTAAATTGAAAGTCAAAGGGGAGGTTTGAAAAGTCAAACTGGAACAATAGTTTCCTAGTGGAAGAAGGAAAGAGTCCTTCCTTCTATCCAACTTGGGTTTGGGTATGGATTCAAATTCTCCTCTCCCAAGGCTGCCCCCTCTCATAAATAGAGGGGGAGGGATGCCCCAAAGAACACAACACCAAGACCTCCCCACCCGTGCGCCGCCACCGCCGGCGCACGCCGCCGCCGGCCCGTCGCCGTCACCACCTCCTCCTCTCCGGCCTTCTAAACCTAGATCGCCAGAAAACCCTAGATCCGCCATAACTCGCACCGGCTTAGGCGAAGCCCTGTGGGATCTTCCCTCTACTTCCGACACCACATCGTCGTGCTGCCAGAATCGCGAGGGGAGAACTACAACCTCTGCTACCTGCTGGAACAAGGGAGAGGAAGGTCTTCATCGAGTACTGAACGTGTGACCGACTGCGGAAGCGCTGCCGGAACGCAGTGCCGGAAGGATCGTCTACGCGATCTTGAGATCGGCAAGTGTACGACTACATCATCCACGAGAATCTTCTCTCGTTAACCGCTTTGGAATCTTCGAGGGTGAGTACTCTAACCGACTCATTGCTACAATCTAGTAGATAGATCTTGGCTTGTTTGTATGCATGCGGTAGAAAATTTTTGTTTTCTATGCAACGAACCCCTACAACAACATAAAATTCTGGAAAACTAAATAAATGTGAACCAGAAAAAAAAGGATATCTCGGCCTGCGCTGACGCGGCAGCGAGCATCTCGGGATTGACCTCGACGCGGTCCTTCTTTCGGTCGCACCTCATATGCGGCGACGCGCCCCATATCAACGAGGTGGAGCCGCCCCTGCGTGGGAGAGTTAGGTGAGCCAAACCTCCTTGCCGATCCTGACCTCCTTCAGTGACGGCGAGCAGCTGGGGTTTCGGCCTTTCGGGGGCAGAGGACTCGGTGTCGGCCCGTGCACCTCTTCTTTCCCTTTTGTTGTGGGGTCGGAGTGGGTTCAGTCTCTGACGGCTGCGCAACTGGCTTGGGCTCCGAACAGGAGAGCTCCTCTGCCTCCAAGCTCTTGCCAGTGGCCACATGGGATGCGACGGGGGAAGGGGCAGCAGGGTCGGGGTCTTTTTTACAATGAACGGTCCAGGTTTACTTAGGCAAAACGGTCAAAACCTGGCAGGTTTAAGATAGAGGTTGAAAACATATTTTTGTCGAATGGAAACGTATTTGACTAACCTACCTCAAGGAAAATTAGTAGATAGATAGATATATAGATAGAAGATAGATAGATATGATATGATATGATATGATATGATATGATATGATATGATATGATATGATATGATATTGATATGATATGATATGATTGATCGATTGATGCATATAAACTTCAGATTGATTAGTTGTTTCGTGAGCTAGAATTATTAATTGGATCAAATTGTATACCATCAATCCGTGTGTCCTTGTTAGGAGTATATGATACCAACCATCATCTCCGTCGTCTTTCACATCACGAACGCATTCACCTCTTTCTCGCCTGTCCTTGCTAGTTGTTCTGTCTTTGGCTTGAGGTTCGTACATGCGATTTCGTTCGCTCATTTTATTTTCGTAAATGCCCCCTGACTCGATCGAATTTGGATATGGTGATTTGTCGATTAAAGTTGGGGCAGGAGTAGGGTTTGGATATTATGATTTGCCAATCATAGCTACATTATGAGTATGTAGGACTGGGGATGGACTGGTTCTTTTTTTTGCAGTAGGATCGTAGGATTTACATGTCCCTGTTAAGTGTGATTTGGGCAGATTGATTTTATTAATTACATTTGTCATGAATTTGAATTGCATGACTTGTTACGCATACCGATCTGAAATGTCCCATTAGGCAAGGCAGATTGAGTTATGTCGAAGGAGCACCTTTACATAATATTGGACGAATGACTAGGAGTCGGGATTCAGCATCCGAAAGGTTAATTTGGACCTTGATCAGATGACACCAGGAGGCTGCAAAGCATGGCATCCCGCCGCCTCTCTGCCACCAGCCTGCATCCGCTTCAAGGCGCGACAAGAGGCGCCCCTTTGCTTCTTCGACGCCCTTGGCTCCATGATCTTGGCCATGCAACCCAAGGAAGAGGGCAACGTCGTCCGTGATAGGGGTCGTTTGTTGTGCTACGACTTCTGCGAGCCTCAACCTCATCCCTTGGCACACTTACCAGCTCCGGCCCGTCTACTTCCTTGTCGGCGACAAGCTCTTTGGCCTCGGGGACTTCTCCATTGAGCTCCTTGAGATCAAGTACAATAAAGTCCAGTCAATAGGCTATAAGGCTTAAACTAGTATATTTATCCTTAGTTGGATGAGAGGGAAGAGGAGTGGGCTCTTAGTTAAGAGCCAGCTGTAGCACGTGCTCCTAGGCACTATGTGAGAGTGTAAAGTGGGACACACATTAATAAAGTAGTATATCTTTTTCTCTAGCTATTGTACATGTTGGCTATTAAATTTACTCTAGATGACATAGACATGTCTTATAGCCAGCCGTTGGCTCTACTATTGCCCTTGCTCTGACCTGAAACCGTTGGTGGTCAGCCCTAGAAGCCGCCACCTGTTGTGGCGCAAGCTCCGAGCCGCATCGTTTAACTCCATGTATGTCGTCTCCCATGTGATTCTCGGAAACCATATTGGTTAGCGTCGATTCCACCGCCACAACTCTCGGTGGAACTTACATCTTCCACCTTGCAAACTTCAAGTGGGAACGCCTTAGTGATTGGACACTGCCTTTCGACGGATGCGGTTGCTTCATCCCCGAGATGGACACATGTGTTGGCTTGCCCTATATGCAGAGGAACCTAGAAGCATATTCTCATGCAAACTATTGGCTTCTGCGACGCCAACCTCCGAGCGCTGGCCTGAAGTGAAGTACAGCAAGGAATATCTCTTCACTAAGGACCCGACTGAGATGCACATAGGTGATACGTCCAAAACATATCTACTTTCCTGAACACTTTTGCTATTATTTCTCCTCTAAACTTGTGTGATTTGGATACAACTAACACGGACTGACGCTGTTTTCAGCAGAATTACCTTGGTGTCTAGTTTTTGTGCAGAAAATTAACTATCAGGAAAAATCAAGAAAAATATGCCAAAAATCCTATTTCACCAGAAGATTCACGGAGCCAGAATACGAGACAGAGTGGAGTCCTGAGGGGCCCACACACCCCTGCCGCGCGGGTGGGCCCAGGCACCCCCTCGGCCTCCCTCTTCGCCTATAAGTTGCGCCTTGACCTAAAAACTCAGGGAGGATTCGACATTTTTCCAGAAAGAGTTCCGTTGCATCGTCACCACCAAAAACCGCGATTCGGAACCAGAAACTCCATTCTGGCACCCTGCCAGGACGGGGAATTTGGAGAGGATCATCGCCGTCATCATCACCAACGCCTCTCCATCAACCATCCATGTTTCCCCTATCCATGAGTGAGTAATACCCCGATGTAGGCTATGGGGATGGTAGGGATTGGATGAGTTCTATCATGTAATCGAATAAGATTGTTAGGGCATGGTGCCTAGTATCTCTATTAGTGCTATTTGACTTTGTTGCAAATTGTTGTGCTTAATGCTTGTCATTAGGGCCCGAGTGTCATGATCTCAGATCTGAACTTATTATTTATTCATTATGATAGTATTGTTTGTGATCTTATCTGCAAGTTGTGTACACATATCATTGTCCGGATCCGAAGGCCCTGAAGTAACAGAAATTGGGATAACCGGAGGGGATGGCTGTGATGTGAGGATCACGTGTGTTCATGGAGTGTTAATGCTTTTCTCCGGTGCTCTATTAAAAGGAGTGCCTTAATTGCCAGTAGTTCCCTTGAGGCCGTGCTGCAATGGGCTGGCAGGACAAAAGATGTTGTGCAAGTTCTCATTGCGAGCACGTATGACTATATATGGAGCACATGTCTATGATTATTTAGTACTTGGATGCTTTATCTTATTTATCTATAATTGCCCTAGATCTTGAAGTTACATGTTTAGTCTTGTTCATGCAACGCCCGTCCATCCATCCCAATGCCTACCGCACTTATATCCTACTGTTTGCTACTACTGTTACTATTGCTCTTATTTTACTGTTGTTGTTGTTGTTGCTTTGCTTTTGCTACTACAAAACTGTTGCTACTGATAAACTTCTGTGAGCAATACTATTTCCAGGTGCATCTGAATTGACAACTCAGTTGTTAAGGCTTGCAAGTATTCTTTGGCTCCCCTTATGTCGAATCAATAAATTGGGTAATACTACCCTCGAAGACTGTTGCGATCCCCTATACTTGTGGGTCATCAAGACTATTTTCTGGCACCATTGTCGGGGAGCATAGCTTTATTTATTTGTAAGTTCACTTGGATCTATTATTGTTCACTGCTATTCCTTTCATCATGGGGAAGCCTCGTGATGGAAAGTTTCCTATTTTACCATCCACTATAAGAAGAGGTACTATCCTAAACACATTTGCTGCTCTTGATTCACCGGCTATTATAAGTAAGCTTGTCACACCACCACCATATACACATGCTACACACACTGCTACTACTGAATATGAAACTGCTTCTGATACTCATGATGTTACTTCTACTATGCTTGATGTGAGTGGTTCATTAGGTCCTTTCCTAGATGCTACTATTGCTAAAACTATTTTGAGAAACACTGAAACTCCTAGTGAAGACACTGTTATACCTGTTAGCTCACCTGAGTCTAGAGAGAGATATGATATTAGTGATGGTTACATTGAAATGACCGATGATTTTATTGAAGAGTACCAAAACACACATGGTGCTAGTGCTATTAGGAGTCTCCTTGAGAGACGTACCATTATTTCTAAATTTTCTTCTGATCCTAAGTTTGCCACTTCTCCCATAGATATTAAAGATGAAGATTATGATTTCTCTCTTGATTTATCCGATTTAGACATTGTTGAGAAAGAACCTTTTTGTGAGACTGAGAGTGAGACTGTTGTGACACATATGAACAAGCTTTCCACTATGAGTGCTTTATTTTCTGATGATTTTAAGATGCGCAAGTACTTTGTTACAAAGATCTTCCCTTTTTCACCTAAAGGGGAAGCTAAAGCTTGGTTTAATAAATTACCTCCTGGATCCATTGACTAATTGTCTGATTGCTTCTTTCTTCCAGAAATATTTTCCTCCAAGTGTTATACATGCTGCTTTGCAGAGATTTTTGATTTTAAATAGGGAGAAGAAGAGAACTTGTCTGAGTCATGGACAAGGTTCTGTGCCTTGATTCATACACATCCTGGAGAAAGGTATTAGAGCTGAAGATGTGAAGAATCTACCTCCTATAGAGGAATTATGTAAGACAATTCCCCACTCATCTACTATTGAGGTACACACTCTCCACTTTGATGAAGGTGATATTCTCTATGGTAAGCCTCCTGATCAATGCTTATTTGAACTCGACACATTTATTGTCAAATAAGGTAATTTTAATAAACAAGTTTAGAATCATTTATTGGAAAACTCTAGAGCTATTAATGAGTTGAAAGATATTATGGAAAGAACTGCTAATGATGTTAAAATGCTTTGTAAACACTTTCAAATGGTTCAAAATCAGATTGATCAACTTGCTAAGGTATAAAGGGTTATGCTAGTTAATGCCTCAGGATATAAACATGCTTATGGAATTAGAACTAGGAGTGGTATAGCTACTCAAGATCATTTATACCCCGAAGGACACCCTAAAAGAATTGAGCAGGATTCTCAACAAGTTGAAAGTAGTGGTAGTCCTCGTAAGAGAAAGAAAAAGAAACACAAAATAGTTGAGGAACCCTCTGAACCTGCTGTAGATCCTAATAGTATATCAGTCTCTGATGCTGAAACTGAAAGTGGTGATAAAAATGATGCTCCTGACAAGGAGGAAGTTGAGGAAGAACCTGAGAAGCACACTAAGAACACTAGGTACACTAAGGAAGATTTTATTGCTAATAAACATGGTAGTGAAAGAGAACCTTGGGTGCAGAAACCTATGCCTTTTCCCCAAGAAGGTTGATAAGAGCTATTGCCTGAATTCCATTGAAAATATTGAGAGCATCAAAGTTGGAGAAATATATTGTCCCATTCCACAAGAAAGTTTTGAAACTATTATGATTGGGACCATTGCTATCAAGTTTGAGGTAACATAATCACTTTGTGGAATGCAAAGTTTTGTTTCATATAAGATTGTTTGGTAACAAGACTTGATCAACCTTGTTAATAAAGGGACTTTAATTAACAAAACAATGCTTTCATAGTGGTTATACTTGCTCACTTTTATTTTTCTCCTTCCTAGTCTTTGCTCTTTTTCTTGTTAGCTTTAGTTTTGCTACAGTGGCGGAGCTACAGGCCGGCATGCCCGGGCGGCTGCCCGGGATCTAGCTGCTAATTACCTTTGTGGTTTACAGGATAGAGCTAGCTTAAGTAAGGAATTTTTAGGACAAATCTTGATCAATACAGCTGCATGCAAAGCCTGCCCAGGCTCAGTGATTGAGTTGGCTCCGCCACTGTTTTGCTAGTTGTTTGCTTGTTAGAGTGTCTTAAAACTTTTGTAGTTTTGGTTTTTGTTTGCTTTTGCTTCTTCTAAAAAAAACTTTTTCTGTGAGAAAATAAATTTTCATAACCTGAAAATTTGCCAAAAATAAAGTTTCCCGAAAAATTCCAGAAAATTCATATTAAAATTTTCCTCGAAAAAAGGGGCAGAGGGACACCTGGAGTGGCCTAGGGGGACCCACCAGGCCAGCACACCCCTGGTGGCACAGCTAGCCCCCAGGGCGCGCCTGGCCTGGGTGGGGCCCACCTATGCCACTCCAAGTTGCCTCCTCTCAGCCACTTCTTTGTCTCTCCCGAAAAGCACCGAAAAATTTCTGAAGCTCGAGTTCCTGCTGTTCTTGCTCCCGATTTTCGATCTCCTTGCTCAGCCCATCTTTGCTGCTGATTTTTGGAGGGATTGCTCCTTGGTATGTGCCTCCTCTGCTTGTCCAATTAGATTTGTAATTGGTAGATTGTATCTTGAGTATTTTGCTGCTATAGGTGTCAAGTTGTGTGAGCTTGCATGCTTTTTCTATGCTTAGAGTTTTCATTTTGATGAGTGTTTAGCCCTCTAGAAAGTTCCTATAGTAGTTCCTCATCGTCTATTAACTTGGAAATTACTTGGTTTGATGTTTGTCTAAAAATTTCAGAAAAAAGAGGTCATGGACAACCACACCTTTGGAGAAATATTTGAGAGTGATGCACCTAGGAGGACAAGGCCTTCAAGATCATCCTCTCGAGCTAGGCCATCATACAATGATGATCTCATTACACCGTGTTTTGGCGACGAGGGAGATGAGGGGGATGCGCACCCTTCTACCTTTCCTTGTCCTACCTTTTTGCGGGCTGCAGGGGTTCTCAATGATTTCCTAACCTTGGTTCGGGCGGTTGGACTAACTAGTTATATGCAGGATGAGAGTGTGTAGTACGCTATGCTCACCAAAACCTTTGTGGAGAGTTTTTATTTTTCTAATAGCCCTTTCAAGTCAGATGTGTCGTTCAAAATCTATAATAGGCCTATCTCCATGACATTGAAGAATTTTTGTGAAATCTTGGGTATTGGCACAACTGGGACGATGAAGAATATTCCAGCTCAACCCACTGATTTGTTGGAACTCTACCGCGGGATAACCAATGATGATGACCGCAGAGCCCAGCGCGAAAAGATAAGAAATATTCAACTCCCAGCTATCAGGTATTTTGCTTATTATCTTGCCACTGGTGTTCTCGGTAGGGAGAACACTAGAAATATTTCCAACTATCGTTTGACGTTTTTAGCTTCTGCACTCAACAATGAAACCAGGTATAATCTTGGTTCTCTTATTGCTCGTCGTTTAGCTGCTAAGGGACCCATTTATGGGGTATTATTGCTACACGTGTTGTTGCTTCCCTAGCCTTTCTGTTGATCCAAATGATACAGTTTTGGCTCCTTAGAGACTTGATTTAGCTTCCATGAAAGCGCATCACTTTGTCACTACTAGCTCTACCCTTGATAGTTTGGTTTATAGGATGATGTTTACTGACGGGGAAGAGAGAGAAATTCCTTTGCCCCAAACAACTTTGTTCAGTATTTCCCAGGGACCTTTGTCATGCTCCAAGGAGATGGACGAGCAGCTACGCATTCGTGGTTTCCACGAACACTACCAGGGGGATGTGCCCTCATACGACCCCTTTGTGCACTACATAGGGGCGTCCTCGAGCTCGTACCAGGACGAAGGGGCCTCTTCGTCGTATTATGGAGGTGCAACTTCTTGGTCACCATGGATTTGAGCCCCACTTAGGCCAAAAGCCTAAGCTTGGGGGAGGTATACCGATATCGCACTCATATATATATCATGTTTCGTCGGTTCTTTGTATATCCATGTTTCACTTTCGTCTTGGTTTTTGTTTCTGCTCTCTCAAAACACAAAAAAGACCAAAAATATTTTCGTTGTTTCTCTTGGTTTGTTTCTTTGCTTTTTAGCTTTGGTTTGCCTTAAAGAAAAATCCAAAAAGATTTTGCTTTGTTTGTTTTTGCTTTGTGTGCTTGCTTTTAAAAAAAATCGAAAACACCAAAAAAATTGTTGTTCTTCTTTGGTTTTGTGAAGTTCTTTGTAGGGTTCAGCAGTCCTCAGTGGAGTTTGGTTCATGTTATTATTCAAGCCACACAAGTGAAGAGAAATATTGAAGATTAAGACAACTTGAGGTGTGGTAAGAGGCTGGTAACGAACTCTATTTGTTTTCATTTTTGTACATATACTCATCATTGTGAGCGTGCTTAGTCTGTTCATATAAGGTGTATGTTATCTATGAATGCTTAGTAGTTCTTGCTCTCTTATGATTAGCTCCAGCTTGCTAATAGTTTTTAGCATGTCATATGAATGTTTGTTTGCATTGTTCTATTCATATTTTGGTATGATATTGTGGTATCCTCCTCTGAATGTTTCATGTGAATCAACTCGGCACATGCTCATGCATGCATATGACTAAAAAATAGTCAGTAATCCTCGATGGTTTATTTTACCTCAGAGTTCTTGTATCACTTTCATGCCATAATTAGTCATGTTTTGTTGCAAGCATGATTATGATAGTTATTCCTCTTTCGTTTGCCACTCCCTCTCTATTTCTAGCCTTCGCTTGCACTGAGTATGAGCTCTACTTGTGCATCCAACTCCCCAAAACCAATAGTGCCAATAGTGTCCACCATACCTACCTATTAGCATCATTTGATAATTCTATGCATATTCATTATGCCTTGTTTTCTTCCAAATAAAATGTTTGACTATTTTGAGAAAGTTAGTTAGTAAAACTCTCACGAACTTGATGACACACTTTATTCCTTGTACTTAATAAACCTGAACCATTGTGACTGTCCATGAAAGTTATATGCTTGCAAATTATAGGCTGGGAGTTAGCAAAACCGTGCTGTCATGGGGGACGCTTTCAACATTTATAGATACATATCCAGTTGATATCATGCTCTTTTGTTTGCGGATGTCGTCGGTGTGAAATAAAAGGGGATCTTGTGAGTTCATGGATTTATATATATGTGTTAGAGAAACGCCTGGACCGCTAGCCTAAGCCATGCCTAATCATGGTGGAAACTTGCAGCATAACCATAATGAGCAATCTGTGAAGCATCCTCAATAAAAACCTATGCAAATAGAAAATAAAAAGATCGCTGGGATGCTCATTGTCTGCTTGCCTTGTCATTTTGATTATGGGATAGCTCTTGTATCATGTGCAAGGGGTACCCCATTGGCGGTTCTCTATGATACGCATGTATTTACGATGACAAAAACTTACAAGTAACTAAAGTTGAGTAGCATGAGGAGTGGCCCTCGTACTCAAGGGACATGAGATCATCCCGGAGGCCTTCTTCTTCATCATGCCAGCCTCCGGTATGAAGCGTGAGTAGTTCCATCTTGGACTATGGGTCCATGTAGTAGCTAGATGGTTGTATCTCCTCCTTTGTGCTTTCATGTATAGATCTTGTGAGCTCCGTTCATGATCAAGATCTAATCTATTTGTAATCATGCATGTTGTGTTTGCGGGGATCCGATGGATATTGAGATTATTATGTTGGTTTGATTAATGGTTTTGTATTTATGATTCTATCATGTATGTGTTGTTTGTGATCTTGTATGCTCTTTGTTGTTAGTAGCTATCTTGGCCAAGTAGTTGCTAGTGACTCCAAGAGGGGGCATTTATGCTCGATAGTGGGTTCATGCCTCTAGTTTCCAAGGGAAGTGACAATAATCTCTTCGGTTGTAGATGTGTTGTTGCTACTAGGGAGAAAACAACGGTCTCTTGTTCATGGAACATGTGGACTGTTTACCTTACACACTTTGCTTAAAGCAGTTGGCTGTTGCTTGCAACTTAATACTAGAGGGGGTTCGGATGATAACCTGAAGGCGGACTTCTAGTTATAGATGCAGTTGGATGGCGGTCTATGTATCTTGCTGTATTGCCTAATCGAATTAGTTCCTGCTCTAGCTGCTGCTGTTTTTGGCTTGCCCACCTTTGCCAAAATGAACTCTGCTGAGAACACCAAGTTGTGTGACTTCACTAGCACCAACAACAATGATTTCCTAAGCACTCCTATTGCTCCACCTGCTCCTGATGCTACCTTTTATGAAATTAGTTCTGCTTTGTTGAATCTTGTGATGAGAGAGCAATTTTTTGGTGCTGGTTCTGATGATCCTGCTGCCCATTTCAATAGCTTTGTTGAACTTTGTGAGATGCGAAAATATAAGGATGTAGATGGATATATTATTAAGCTCAAGCTTTTTCCTTCCTCCTTGAGGGGAAAAGCTAAAGAATGGTTGCTTTCTTTGCCTAAAAATAGTATTCATTCTTGGACTAAGTGCAAAGATGCTTTTATTGGAAAGTACTATCCTCTTGCTAAGATTATATCTATGAGAAGTGACATTATGAAATTTAAACAACTTGATAGTGAACATGTTGCTCCAGCTTGGGAAAGAATGAAATCTTTGGTTAAAAATTTCCCTACTCATGGACTCACTACTTGGATGATTATCCAGACTTTTTATGCAGGTTTGAACTTCTCCTCAAGAAATCTGTTGGATTCAGCTGCTGGAGGTACCTTTATGGGCCTCACTTTGGGTGCTACAACAAGGCTCCTTGATAATATGATGGTTAACTACTCTGAATGGCACACTGAGAGAGCTCCACATGGTAAGAAGGTAAATTCTGTTGAGGAAACTTCCTCTTTGAGTGAAAAGATTGACGTTATTATGGTTATGCTTGTTAATGGGAAAGCTCCTTTAGATCCTAATAGTGTTCCCTTAGCCTCTTTGGTTGCTCAAGAAGAGCAAGTTGACATGAACTTCATTAGAAACAACAATTTCAACAACAATGCCTATAGGAATAATTTTGGTAGCAACAACAATTATAGGCCTTATCCTCCTAATAATGGCAATTCCTATAAAGCTCTTACAATAATGCTAGAAGTGCCCCTCTGAACTTGAAGTCATGCTCAAGGAATTTATTAGTAAACAAACCACTTTCAATAAGACTATAGAGGAAAAGCTTTTAACTATTGAGAAAAATATATCCTCCTTGTCTGAAGCTCAGTCTTCCTTGATTAATAAAATGGCTGCTAAACCTGAAACTATGGAAAACACCTTTGCTACTTCTCATGCCATACAAGTTACTATTGATGAAAATGTTAGGCTGTTAGCTCAACTTCATGCTAAGTGGGAAAAGGAAGCTGAAATTGATAGAAACAATAGTGTGTGCACCATCACCACTAAACCACAAGTAGTCCCCATTCCTCCTCCTACTATGCCTAAGCCTATTGAGCCTACTACTAGTGATACTAAGTTTGACTTTGATATTGATGGTTGCAATGTTTCTGAAGTGATTATGTTCTTGCAAAAGCTCGCTAGAAGTCCTGATGCTAGTGATATGCATGTTGCTTTCACTAAACATATTACAGATGCTCTTGTGAAAATTAAGGAAGAGAAGCTAAAACACAAAGCTTCTATTCCTAGGAAAGTAGAAGATAGTTGGGAACCCATTATTAATATGCAAGTGAATGACTTTGATCTCAAAGCTTCATGTGATCTTGGTTCTAGTGTCTCTATTATGCCTAGAAAGATTTATGAAATGCTTGATTTGCCACCATTGGAAGATTGTTATTTAGATGTCCCACTCAATGATAATTCTAAGAAGAAACTCATGGGGAGTATTAATGATGTTCTCATTATGGTTAATAATGCTTATGTCCCTGTTGATTTCTATGTTTTGGATGTTGAATACAATGCTTCTTGCCCTATTACTTTGGGAAGACCTTTTCTTAGAACAATTGGTGCTATCATTGATATAAAAGAAGGCACCATTAAATATCATTTTCTATTCAAGAAAAGTATTGAACACTTCCATATAAGAAGAGAGAGGTTGATTTTTGCTCCTCCTTTGAAATCAAGATTTGATGTTAATGCTTCATCATTTGAAAATACTTGATTCTCCTTCCTTCTTGTGCCTAACTTAAAGGCGTTAAAGAAAAGTACTTGTTGGGAGATAACCCAAGAGTTTTCTTGAGTCTTGGAAATTATTACTTCAGTAATGACCTCTCCTTGTCCTTTTTGTTTGCTTTTTGTGCCAAGAATGACCTCTAATGAGAGGGAAGTAAGATTTGGGGAGTTGTTGTCCTAAAACAGATTTCTGTCCTCCACCAATAAAATTCTTGGGGAGTCGTTGTAACTCGGTTTGAGCTCAAAATTTACGAATAAATCCCCCAGTATGTTAGCTAACTTTCGTTAGTTCAACACTTTTTGATTTGAGCAACAAAAGATGTTCGAAAAAATCGGTTTCTACCCGCTGGTCTGTTTTGACAGATTTCTGTCATTATTTGCATTTGCTTCTTATTGATTCCTTTTTGAGTTCTCTTTAGGTGAATTGAGCTTTTTGAAGGAGTTACTACAGTAGCTTGTGTTTTTAGTGAAAAGCCTTGCTGTTCCAAAGCTTTGCTAGAGGTCTAATATCTTTTGAATAAACTAATGTTGCTAATGAAGATTGTGTGAAGTATTGTATGAAGGAAAAAATTTAGGTGTAGAGAGAGAATGATGCAATGTGATGAAGATTGGACAAAATCTTAAGCTTGGGGATGCCACCATTGTGTCACCCCAAGAAATATCCAAGAGGTACAAGCGTCAAAGCTTGGGGATGTCCAAGGCATCCCCTTCTTTATCAATAAAAAGCTCAGGTCTGTCTAGACACTTCATTTTTATTATTTCATGCTCAGTTGTGTTGTTCTTGGAGCGTCTTAGTTTTCATTTGCTTTGCTTAGGTTGTTTAGTTTGCTTGAATAAAGAAGTTTGGATCCCTGTTCTCGCTGTGTTGTTTTGCAAATAAGTTGCTTGGTGTTGGAAAGGAGTAGTAAGTTCTTGCTTGAAGTGCAAGAGGAGCTTGCAATGACTGTGACTTAGACTTTAGCATCACATGCTAGGTATTATTTTGACCTTATGCTTTGTGATTATTGCTGTAGCATGTATTGTTCCAAACAATTGGGATTGCTTAGTGTGCCTTGAAGAAATTATGCGTTGTTTTAGCATGCAAAAGCATACTATTGTGGTATTCTCCTTTGATGCTTTGCTTGGGTTGACTTGGCACATGCTCACACCATGTTATGACTATGACAAGTTACCATTAGCCTCTATGATCATTTAGTCCTTGACTTGTCGTACCACTCTTTGCTTTGATTAATATGCTTTGTTGCTCTGCATGATTATGGCCATTATGCTCTCTTAGTTGGTTGCTCCCAGTCTTTTTGCTAGCCTCCACTTGTATGAGTAAGTTCTACTCATGCTTCCAACTTCCAAGAAACCAAGTTTTTCCAAAGTGTCCACTATAAACTCCTATGCATGGTGTGATACACCATTCCAAGTATATTCTTGTTTTCAACTATCTTCCAATTAAAAACTATTTTGTTATGTTAAAACTTAGTTATTAAAGCCCTCACGAACTTGATGACACACTTTATATTCTTTGCCCCTAATAAACTTGAACCATTGTGTCAACTTTGTTGTATATGCTTGCACTTATAAGTTCGAATTAGCAGAGTCATGCTGTCACGGGGAACGTTTTGAACATTGCACTTGTACTTTGTACTCAGTTGATATCATGCTCTTTTGTCTATGGATGTCACCGGTGCGAAATAAAGAGGGAACTTGTAAGTTCATGGAGTTTGTATTCTGTGTTAGAGAAACGCCTGGGCCGCTAGCCTAAGCCATGCCTAATCATGGTGGAAACTTGCAACATCACCATAATGAGCTATCTATGAAGCATCCTCAATAAAAAGCTATGCATATGGTAAATAAAAATATTGCTGAGATGCTCATTGTCTGCTTGCCTTGTCATTTTTGTTATGGGAAAGCTCCTGTACCATGTGCAAGGGGTACCCCGTTGGCGGTTCTCAATGATATGCAAATACTTACAATGACAAGAACTTACCTGGGCCCAAATTTGAGTATGCATGAGGTGTGGCCCTCGTATTTAAGGGACTTGAGATTGCCAACTTATACTTCGTCAAGCATATACTCCATCTTTGCCACTTTAACCTTAACCGCTTCAAGATGCTTATGATAGGGGCAATGAGGGCTGAAAGCTAACAAGTACCATAATTTTTGAAAGCTCTTTTTGAAACTTGTAATCCCTGCTTCCTTTACAAAAAAGGGTCTTTCTTCCACCACTATTGAGTCTCCACCTTCTACCTTTAGGCACCATTAAGAGAGCATAGCTGTCATTCTGTGTGCAGTGTTCCAAGCTTATTGATTGATGCATATTGTGATATTACTTGGTCTTGTGCTATTTGTTTCTAGTCACCCTTGTGAACTTTGAAGGTGTCCTATGCATCTATTTGCTACTCTATGAGGGACAAGCTGATTGTCACTATGCTATGTTTTCTATATATGAAACAAACAAATGTTTTTCATTGCATATTATTCATGATCTTTGTTTGTAGCTTGTCATATTGCATGCATAGTTACTATGTCCTATTGTTAGAACTCCATCTTTCATGCACATGTTTAGAGTTCTTTGATCCCAGCTTTCAATGCTTGCAAATGGTTGGATCTTTATTGTGAGGGTGCATGTCACCTCAAAAATTATTCTTTTATCACTTACCTACTCGAGGACGAGCATGAGTTAAGCTTGGGGATGCTGATACGTTGGAAACGTATCTATAATTTTTGATGCTCCATGCTTGTTTAGTATATACTTTGCTTTTCTTTGTCTACACTTTAAGGTGTTTTTTACATGTTTTCTGGTACTAACCTACTAACAAGTTGCAATAGTGCCAGATGCCTGTTTTATGATGTTTTTGGTTTCAGAAAAGTTAGTAAAGAAATATTCTCAAAATTGGACGGGACAAACGTCAAAGTCAATTACTTTCCATGGGGAACAAGAAGTCCAGAGGGGAGCCGGAGATGCCGGCCAGGGCGTCCAGACCCACCCTAGGCGCGGGTGGGTCCTGCCCCATGCCTGGGAGCGGTGTGGGGCCCCTGGCCGCTGCCTCGGCCTCCCCCTTTGCCTATAAGAAGCCCCCGGTGCAGAAACCCTAAGCACCCGATCAAATCTCCACGAAACCGTCTGTAGCCGCTGCCACCATCGTCCCTAGATCAGGGGGGATCTGAAGTTCTTCTCGGCACCCTGCCGAAGGGGAGATCATCCCGGAGGCCTTCTCTCTGGTATGATGCGTGAGTAGTTCCACCTTGGACTATGGGTCCATGTAGTAGCTAGATGGTTGTATCTCCTCCTTTGTGCTTTCATGTATAGATCTTGTGAGCTCCGTTCATGATCAAGATCTAATCTATTTGTAATCATGCATGTTGTGTTTGCAAGGATCCGATGGATATTGAGATTATTATGTTGGTTTGATTAATGGTTTTGTCTTTATGATTCTATCATGTCTGTGTTATTTGTGATCTTGCATGCTCTCCGTTGTTAGTAGCTATCTTGGCCAAGTAGTTGCTAGTGACTCCAAGAGGGGGTATTTATGCTCGATAGTGGGTTCATGCCTCTAGTTTCCAAGGGAAGTGACAATAATCTCTTCGGTTGTAGATATGCTGTTGCTACTAGGGAGAAAAGAACGGTCTCTTGTTCATGGAACATGTGGACTGTTTACCTTACACACTTTGCTTAAAGCAGTTGTCTGTTGCTTGCAACTTAATACTGGAGGGGGTTCGGATGATAACCTGAAGCCGGACTTCTAGTCATAGATTGTCGTGGTGGTGGCATGGCAGATGCCATGGGTAGGCTAAACTATGGGGCCAATGGATGCTAGAGGGATCTGGGGAGGGAAGATGCAGTTGATTCTACACGCAGAAGGCAAAGGCAAAGATCTTTATTTCTCCTTCCTAGGGCTACAAGTGCTCCTTGAGCTGTGTACAAGGAGGAAAGAAGAACTTTACCAGCCTAACAGTATTAAATGAGCCGATCCCCTCCTTAGGGTCCATGCCTCCCCTTATAAAGGAGAGCCTTGGGCTCCTTTAGGGCTGACGTGGCAAGCATATTCGAGGAATATGCTTGTCCCAATATAGTAGTTCGGCGCCCCCTTTCCCTGTCACTCCCCCAATGACGACAAGGTTCCAGAGGGCCCCTCCTGTGCGCCTCGGGCTTCAGAACTGTCACCTCCGTGACCTCCTTCTGCCTCTCTGTCGCTCTGCACCTTTGTCCCTAGTGCTTGGCTCCGCTCTGATTCTCCCTAGCCTGCGGCTAGAGTTTGACTTTAGGCTTCTCCTTCTCCTGCAAGTTTCGTATCATTCGGCCCTGCCTCGCGTAACTCGGCTTGTCCTTCACCTGCATCAAGATTACTCGGGCTAACCTGGACGACTTACGCAGTATCTCGGCCGGGTAATGCCTTACCATCATTATAAGGGTCCTGCCCTTTCCTATCTCGGCCGACTTCTATAGGATTCGGCCGATTCAGACTGTAACTCGGAAACTGGACGGGGGACATCCTTTCGTCTTTCCCCGTCTTTACCCTATCCGGGGTTACCTCCCCAACATAGATGTAGTTGGATAGCGGTCTATGTATCTTGCTGTATTGCCCAATCGAATCTCATAGGATCTTTCTGACTAGTAATTGCATTGTTATTCCTTGCTCAGTTTCTGTCAATTGCCCTACTGTAATTTGTTTACCCTTCATGCCATGTTGTTTATCTAAGAAGATCACCTCTAGTGAACTATGGACCCCGGTCCAATCTTTACCATTGATACATCTTCCACTGTTACTTGTTTACTTGCTGCAAACCATTACCTTCCACACCATACGTTTAATCCTTTGTTACAGCAAACCGGTGAGCTTGACAACCTCACTGATTCGTTGGGACAAAGTCTTGAGTTTGTGTTGTGCAGGTCTCCACGTTGCTTGCAACACCTTTGAGACGTTTCCTTCCTCCTTCAGGTTCGATAACCTCGGTCTCTACTAAGGGAAACTTGCTGCTGTGCTCATCACACCTTGCTCTTGGAGTTCCAACAAAGTGTCCCACGTCAACACTGGGTGCACACATCATGGTTACGGGAGGACCGAGCCAAAAAGTGATCATAGTGATGTGGTCCATATGGTCATCGAGGAATATATGGACGCGCAATGAGAAGGGTTTTGATCTAGATACTGCAGTCCAAGTAGTACATAAGACGTTGATGGAGTTTGAGATCCATCATCCGAATGTGTTCCCTACAAGGGAGGAGCCGATCTGCAAATGGAATAGTCCAAACATTGGCATATGGCCTACCGAGGTATCATCGATCCTTTGACAACGGAAGCTTTGGCTCTTCGTGATGTCGCTATCATTGCCCAAGCTCGTAATTTTCAGTCGTATCATCATTGAAACAGAATGTTTGGAGCTTGTGCAGCCATGGGACTCAAGGACGAGGAATCGACTTGTGATTACCTCTCTCCTCGAAGAAGTTACTGTCTAAGTCTAGGTTTTGAGAACTTTTCTATTGTTTTTGCTCGTCGCTTGACCAACCCCTCGACCACGCTATGTGTGTTTGAACAATGTGTCCGCAGATTGGATTGAGGAGAGCCCAACTTTACTTCAAAACATGCTTGATGTTGATTGTTATGATGAGCTAATAAAGTTACATTGTTCTTAAAAAAAATGGACGTACCATGGGCCAGACTAGGTTTTTTATTAGACTATTCAAGCCTAATCCAACCTTGAAAAGCAAACCCAATACCCAACCTTGCATAATTTGAGGCACGGCAGAAACAAACATTTCGTATTAAAAATTAATTTAATCATTTCACAATAAAAATGAGCTATTGCACCAATTTTATAAATAAAATACTTTTTTCACACATATCAAAATTCCTATTAGGCGAAGTGAACTCTCCTGTTTCTAGAAAAACGATCTAAACAAAGATATGGCAAAAGTAAATTGAAATCAGTCATAGTACTTCTCTCTTCGGAAAAATGTTAGTACCATGAAAGCTGGGGTTTAAAGATCATGCCTAATAGAAAATGAACTAATGCACCTATTTTTAACATAAAATTCCATTTCCGACACATCCTACGACTGAATCCATTAGGGGCAACTTGAACTTACAACTTGTATATTGAATTTACTTTCATGTGAGCCACTTGTAGAATTCCACATCGTATATTTTTTCTATATGGCTATTGTTCCTTTACTTGTTAAAATTTAGAACATTCTTACTTCACTTGTCTGGATCTTGGATCTTGCTACACACAACATTCTTACTATATGCACCTATTTTTAACTTAAAGTTCCATTTGCCATACATTTTGCGGTTGAACCCATTAGGGGTAACTTTGTCTTGAAACGTTGCCTCAAATAGATAATGTGAAATGACTCAAAGATTTTAGAAGGGGCAAATAATCTATTCTGTATCTATTTTCTTTCAAGGTGAAGGGACAAATGATATGTGGAGCAAAAAAAAAATAAAAAAATCAGTCACTGTGTACTTCTCCCAAAAAAGAAAGAAAGAAGGCCAGTCACAGTCAAGGGAGTCCAAATCGTCAGAGAGTACCAGGGAGAAGCTGGGGGTTAAAAAGATCAAACAAATTGCCCCCCTGCCGCCGGTCGCCGCCCCCTACCTGCCGGCGCCGCCCCCGCCTTTCCCGGGTTGGACTTGGCCACGCTCTCTCCACCCCCTTCTCCGTGCCGCCGGCCTCATCATCGCGGCGTGCTTTGCCAGCGGATCTTCGGATCTGGACGACCCCGGCGCCCGCGGCCCGAAGACCTCCCGCCGCGCTGGTGCCCGGGCGTCGTCAAGCCTTCGTCCCGCCGTCCTGGTAGGCCGGCACGCGCCTCCCTCGCCCTCGCCCTCGCCTTCGACATGTCGTCGTCTTCGTCGGCCGTGGTCTACGAGGGGTGGATGGTCCGGCACGGCCGCCGCAAGATCGGGCGCTCCTTCATCCACATGCGCTACTTCGTGCTGGAGACCCGGCTGCTGTCCTACTTCAAGCGCAAGCCGCAGCACAAGATGCCCAAGCTCCCCATCAAGTCCCTCCTCATCGACGGCAACTGCAGGGTCGAGGACAGGGGCCTCAAAATGCACCATGGCCATGTATGTGCACTTTTTTCCTTTGCTACAACATGCTTGCACTTCCTTCCTTCCTTCCTCTCAGCCAGCATGGTCTTTACTCCAACACAATTTCCTTTGCTCACCGACAGATGCTCTACGTCTTGAGTGTCTACAACAAAAGGGAGAAGCACCACCGCATCACGGTACCAAGCCCATTTCCTTGTTCCTCTCAGTACTGCACTGCCATTTCGGCTATCATGTACCTACTGTTACTGCAATTGGTCTTCAAGTGCCACTAGACTGCTACCGGTTTAGTTGCCATCGTTGTACTATGATTTATTCATTTGGAGCAACTTCATTTGTTGCTGAGAAAAAGAAAAGTTTCCTACTTGTCTGCTAAGTTTTCCATATGTGAATCCTTAGTAGTCCTACGAGTCATGTTATTTGTGTTAAGTTTTGACATTACCTTTCTCTAACTTAATACCAGATGGCGGCATTCAACATCCAGGAGGCTCTAATTTGGAAGGAGAAAATTGAGATGGTCATTGATCAGGTTTAACATTTGCAAATCCTAAATCCTGCATGTATATGGTTCCAGTAATTGCTGAGAGATTCTTTGTCACTTAAAGGATTCCCGAATAAGAACATGCAAACATACACAGTATTGGTACCCCTATTAGTGTTTATGAAATTAATCAATAATCAGGAGTCTATGTCAATTGACGAAGGCTATTCGTTGCTTAATTTTTTCTCCACAGCCTGCCAATAATCTATTTCACTGCATATGCCCAAATGCACCTAAATTGATTCTTCTAATCTAAACTGATGCAGCAACAAGGTGCAGTGCTGCCTGATGGTAATACAGCATTTAACTCATCGCAGCAAAATGCTAGCATAGAAAATGGAAGGAAATCTTCTTCCTCTGATCGTGACAGTCAGTAAGTGTCAGACTGCCATGTTTATTTTGCCAGTTATGCGTTCTGCTTGTAATCTACATGTGTGCACTTTGTCCATATTAGTTCATTTATACTAGTTTTTTCTGATATACTTCTATATGTTCTTAGTTTCTGTTGTTATAATATCACTAGCTTTCTCCTGAGAACTCATGTGTTGATAATTCTAATACAAAATCACTGGCATTTTCTTCTTACCAATTTAATAATGCTTTGGCTGGATCACCTATCTTCCTGTTTCAGTTGACAACTACTCCCTCCGTTTAGAAATATAAGATGTTTTAGGTTTGTGAAGAAGATGTATCTAGACACCTTTTAGTGTATAGGTTCAAATGAATCTAGACACTAAAAGGTGTCTAGATACATCTTATTCACAAACCTAAAACATCTTATATTTCCAAACGGAGGGAGTAGTATTCTAGCTAGTACAATCCACTGTGATGGTTCGCTTATTTTTTTTGTTAGTGGTTGAGGAACTTGATTCTCGACTTTCATGGTTCCCTTATTTTTTTTGTTCTGAAATCCTATTGTGTGATAACCTTGTCAACATTTTACGTGGTCCTAGGGACTGTTATACCTCTCATCTCTTCTAATGTTTAGTTATTTCTGTAGTTTATGACTTTATGAACCTAGGATTTGATCAAGGCTGAAGAGAGAAGGGGAACATGACTTGGAATCATTTTAAAATGCCTTAGTAATTTGTTTTCCTATAGAAAATTGATGATAAATCCGTCGTAGCTCTGTTTTAAAAAGTATCTTAAGTTTCAAGTTTGTTCACTCAACACACCTGTATATCTGATGATGCTACTGTACATTTGTTCAATCATAACCTAGTAGAATATTATTTGTTACGAAATCACAGTTCCTTAATTTCTTTTGTCAGGTATAGTCATGAAGAGGAAGAAGAAGAGGAGGACAATCACCGATTATTGATGCGGAGAACAACAATTGGGAATGGTCAGTGACATGGTCTGTTTGTTGATTGTTCACTCCATATGTGCTTTTTGTTCCAGTGCTTAAATAATTGCTATATTCTTGCCATTTGTAGGTCCTCCGGAATCATTGCACGATTGGACTCGTGGAAACGATACAGGAATATCTGACCAGGGAAGCCCTGCCCAAGTTTTCTCTAGAGGACACTGGCGCCTTGTCAGATGCCAGAATGGTAAGAAACTAAGAACATTCTTTGTTCCTTGCTGCGGTTCTCTGTTGTTACTGGACTGCTTGTTTGATGGGGTTTTAAATTTAAATCTGTGTCAGGTCTTCGCATTTTTGAGGAGCTCCAGGATGTTGATTACCTTGTAAGTTGACGGTTCTGGGCATGAACTGGCAGTTGGAATATTTTGTTCTCAACCGTTTCCGTTCGTGCTTGATACTTGTGTACCTTTCATAGGCAAGAAGCTGTAGCAGGGCAATGAAGGCTGTTGGAGTGGTTGAGGCTTCTTGTGAGGCTATATTTCAGCTTGTGATGAGCATGGACAGCACCCGCTTTGAGTACATTTTCTGTTGTTTTGACAAATCAACTCATCAGTTGTCTATTCCCTTTCCTCTTACAAAATTATCCTTACTATTATTCTCTTTGTTATTTAAGGTGGGACTGCAGCTTCCAGTATGGTAGTCTAGTGGAGGAGGTCGACGGCCACACCGCAATCCTCTACCATAGGCTACAACTGGAATGGTTTTCAGGGTATGTTTAACCTTTTGTTAGAATCTTCCTTCTTTCTTTGCTGAACAAGAAATGTGAACCAATTGGAAGATGGAAGCCACAAGACAACTTTCTATGATTTACGAACCCAGATTTCATTATCTTATATTATTAACAGATGCCTACTTTGTTGTTCAGCTGATACATGTAATTGTTTTCTAGCCTAACTATGTCGATTTCTAAATTAACTGAATGCAGCCCTGGGAAACTTAGGCTAATACAACATCACATTTTCCGATCTTGTGCCTTTGAGATTTAGAGTTACTATGTTTCATATTCAACCATATCTCAGTTTGGTAAATTTCGACCATCTATTTAATTACTGAAGTCACATCTTTGATGAACATCTTAACAGGTTTGTTTGGCCCCGTGATCTTTGTTATGTACGATATTGGCGGCGTAATGACGATGGAAGTTACGGTTGGTATTCTTGTAGTTTTTTCACATATCATCAAGTGTACATGCACTGGACATATGGTAACCCGTTTTCATGAGTCCCATTGATGGTCACGTCTTGTAATTTTCATCTGCAGTTGTGTTGTTTCAATCCAGAGAGCACCCAAATTGTGGTCCACAACCAGGATTTGTGAGGGCACACATTGAGAGTAACAAACTGACTGATGAATTCAATACATTATTTGCACGTATGTTGATTTACTGTAGGAACCAGATTTCCTTTGTTTAACTTTTTCTTTTTAAAATTTATTTTAGGCGGTGGGTTCAACATTTCTCCACTGAAATGCCGTAATGGGAGAGTCCGAACACAAGTACAACATCTTATGCAGATTGATTTGAAGGGTTGGGGGGTTGGCTACTTACCTTCATTTCAGCAGCATAGCCTCCTTCATATGTTGAACAGCGTTGCTGGTACAACTCTTTGGTTTTGGAATAGTTTTCCGAACAACATTTCCAAGATATCCTTATAAACCCTATAAACTTTCTTTGTCTTAATATGTTAAGCAGTAGTGCAGTTCACAGAATAAATGTGATACATAGTTTAGCATTTTGAGTAACTAATCTGAGTGAGTGATTCGATTAGAGCGGTATTATTAACTTAGGCTTCTAGTGGTGTCCAGACATTTTGGTCATTAATTTTAAATTTCAACCGACTTAGAGTTGAACCAGCCAACTCTCTCATGACTGTCTGATTATCAAGAATACTTGACTTTAGATCTTGTCTAAAAGGCGTTATGCATTCCTGCTTGCACTAACAGCTTGGTGCTTTATATGCACATCTTCATGGTTGGTACAAGTAAAGATCTCAAACATTTAGAATAGTTTTCTCAACCGTAGCAATTCACATGCATTGTGCTAGTGTGGATATGACATTCCTTCTGCTGTGCTAGACTACAGTTATATTTCGGTTACTTTCTTTTGTATACTGATGATTTTTCACAGGGGACATTTTAATTTATTCCATGATGAATGGTAAAGTTAGATGGCAATAAAATGAGAAGAATTTTTGTTAGGTTAGCAATGATTTAGGTTTTCTTTAGAGAAATCGAGATTGTTTATTCAGATTTTTCAAAACTTCAAGCACATGAACATGACATGAATGCACAAAATCCAATCTCATTCTGCATTATGTGGTACGCTAACCTTCACCGGCCACATGGGACATCTTTGGCCCTTTGTTTAATCTCGAGAATTAAGACTTAAGACAAATATTTATGCTTGCTAGACTAGATATTTGCAATAAGAAACCCGCGCATGACATGCAAGCATCTTCCATGGTTTCTACTATACGGTTCACTTGAATTGATGTCTAACCCTGGTATCATTTGGCCTATAATTACTAAGATGTAACTTAGTACATATTTTAATGAGGAGACTCTTGTACGTATTTTATTGTCTCTTGTACTGCTTTGGCTACCCTTTTCTTTTTATTTTACACATTTGTGGATGTCTAAGATGAGTTCTGATATTCTGGGTAGTTGATCTTACGCTTTATCACTTATATTTTGCCTCGCCAGGGCTCAGGGAATGGTTTTCACAAAGTGATGAAAGCCAAATACTTCCTAGGATTCCTGTTATGGACAATATGGCCTTACCAGTTTCTTCCAAGAAAGGCACAGAAGCGCAGGATAATACTGTGCAAACCAGCCTTCCTGTGGATCAAAGTAGACATTCTACAGTGCTTGAGGAAGAGTCTGATGAAGATGAAGATTTTCAGTTACCTGAATCTGAACAAGAGGTTGATGACTTGCTTATAATTTTTCCAATTCCTCTGTCCTTGCATTTTTTAAGTCTCAATTTTTCTATGCAGCCATCAACTCGTGACCTGGATGCAGATGGTAAACTGCTAGGTAAATTGTAATTCCATCTTCCTTGAGGTTAATTATACAACAGGACTAGTTTGCATATAATGTGTTTGTAATTGTAGGGTTGGATGAGGAGGATTCAGATGCGATTGATTTTTCCGTATTTTCTGGAAATTTACGCCGGGATGACCGTGATGACAGTCGTGATTGCTGGAGAATATCTGATGGAAATAACTTCAGAGTGCGAAGCAAGAACTTTATATATGATAAAAGCAAGGTTCTGATCTTTACCAACAGTGTATCACACATCATTTTTCTATAAGAGTTCTACAATCATTTTAACTAATTTCTAGACCATGTTTGTAATAAGTCTTTACTATTTATTTATAGGTTCCTGCTGGAAAACCTCTTATGGAGCTTGTTGCTGTTGACTGGTTTAAAAATGCGAAACGAATGGATCATGTTTCTAAAAGAAAAGGATGCGCTGTTCAAGTGAGTGTATAACTGAGTCTTGATATTGTTGATTAGTCCGCAAAAATAGAAGATAAATAAACATATGCTTGTGAAACTGATGTGTTTATTAGTGGAAGAGTATGTTAATTCGTACGTCAATAAAAAAACATTGCAGCCTTTGATGGACTTATATTCTGCATATTGTGTGGCAGGAGTGTACACAGGAGTCATTTTTTAAAGTAAAGAGTGCGTTTTTCATCTTTTGCTATTCAGTGGCAAATTATCATGTTGTTGCTGCTCTTAATGAAGAAACAGCTTTGCATGTTGTCTAAAAGAATAAAATATTAACACCATGAGCCATGATTGTGTACTTTTCATATGTATATACTAAAGATTTTCTGTTGAAGACTGTTTCTGTTGTAGATTTCTTATGTTGTCTAACCATGAACATGTTAGATGAGGTGAAGTCCATTACCAGTCACCTGCTAGTTGATCCTTTTCTTATGTATATTATTTTGCTTCTGTTCTAGGTTGCCGCTGAGAAGGGTCTTTTTTCATTGGCAATAAATCTACAAGTAAGCATTCCTATAAAATTACCCCCTCCCTTTTCACTATAACTGTCCCACCTTTAGTAGTCTGTTTCAAAATACCTGTCTATTAAGGAAACCAAAGGTTCGGTTTATTGAGTTATTTCCACATTATACTCATACTTAAATGCTTTCGGAGGGATTTAGTTGATGTAGTATGTCAAATAATAGAGATATGTATGGTCATTCACCCTTGATGAATTATACTTCTGATTGGAGAATCCCAGAGCTGAAGATCAGTAACATCTTGTAGTCACAGCTCCTTGCTCCTGGCACTCCACTGATGTCTTGTACCATCATTGTTTGCCCTTACTTTGAGCTAGCAACGCTAGATGATGCTGCATACTGTTGTATTTTATACATAGCTTGTTCCTGATTAAGTTTGCTATTGCAGGTTCCTGGCACAACTCACTATAGTATGGTTTTCTACTTTGTTTCAAAGAAACTGATACCGAACTCCTTATTGCAACGCTTTGTTGATGGCGATGATGAATTCCGCAATAGTAGGTTCAAGCTGATCCCATCTGTACCGAAGGTATGGGTTTCAACATCCTTGATGCTCTGAGGTTGATGTGAAATATAAATATTAAATGCTCTATTTAGTAGAACAGAGGGAAGGGTAAGATGCCTCTTGATACTTTCTGGTGGGAAGGTTATGCTCCGTGTGTCTAACTATGCAGTTTGCTTTTTAGGGCTCATGGATCGTCCGCCAAAGTGTTGGCAGCACACCATGTCTGTTAGGCAAAGCAGTTGACATCACCTATATTCGCGGAGCAAATTATCTGGAAGTAAGTTTGCAATTTATCTTCTATTTCGCTCTTTGGGTTTCCTTCTTAGAATGAAAATGAGGACGTGGGTTTACCCTTTGTTTCTGAAAAGAACAGGCAAGCAACTAGAATTAGGGATGAAGCCCAACAATGGGCTCGTGCGGGTGCACTTGGGTTGCGAGTTGTTCTCCCAGCTGACTGGGATGTGCGCTAATTTACTTTTTGCGTTGAGTTGTAAACTGCCCCCTTGGGCTTGACTGTTTTTTCTACTTCTCAATACATTGAGACGCAAGCCTTTTGCGTTTTCTTGAGAAAAAAACTAGAACATGGTCTAGCTAAGTTGAATTCTTACAGTAAAATATGGTGATCGATCCTTGCAGATAGATGTGGACATTGGGTCGTCTACAGTGGCAAATGGTGTCTTGGGGCTCGTGTGTGGTGTCATCACAACGCTAGTTGTTGACATGGCTTTTCTTGTCCAGGTACATATTTGACATCTAAAAACTGCTCAATCACTTAGTTGATGCAGGACGTAGTAGTTAGCTGAACTGATTATTCTTGGCAGGGCAACGCATACGAGGATCTCCCAGAACGACTGATTGGTGCTGTTCGAGTGTCGCACATAGAACTATCATCTGCAATCGATCCTAAGCTTGATGATTAACCATATTATTGGACAGCGTGGTTCTTGCTATGTCGGCATAAATCTACTCTATTTCAGACTTGACAGAACACAGTAGGATACATGTATACAGAGGCAGGGTCCCAACATTGGCGCTCATGCCATACCAAACGACATACTGAACTCTTAATTTTACCATGTATGTAATTATGTATCATACTTCATGTTTGGGTCATGCAATGACAATCTCTAGGTATTAGAATTGTGTTGGCAAAGAAAAAGTAGATACCGAATTTAGGAGTAGCAGTCTTAAGGGCTAGGCCCAGGCTTGAATAAACAACTATGTTCTGCTTTGTCTGGAACTTCTGGGAAAGATATTGAGATGATGGTTGTTCCAATTTCAAAGTTGAAACCACACAAACCATTCTTCATGTAATGTAATGTAACTCGAGGCTACAATATAAGATGTCACTGATTTGCAGGATACTCATGTGGTGTTTTATGAGCCGTGCATACACTTATCCTTTTCTTCTCGTTGTAATTATATTTTTTTTCATGTACTAATTGTTTTGACTGTAAAATGTACACTTGTATTTACTTTTTTACACTGTTTTGTCTAGTATACATTTAGATCTTTGTGAGATGAATGGTGTATTGACGAAAGGTGGAAAGAGATATTTCATGATGTTGATAGATGACTACTAGATATTGTTATGTGTATTTTCTGAAGTTAAAAGATGAGTCTTTGTATTTTTTTTAAAATCTGTAAGACCGAAGCAGAAAACCAACTTGATCGAAAGATCTAAGAGGCTTAGAGATCCGATCGTGGTGGAGAGTATATTTTTAACGAATTTGATTATTTTGGTGCGGAACATGGTATAATTCATGAGAACGTTTCTCTATTTACCTCGGTCAAATGGGATGACAGAAAGAATTACCTGATTTGATTAACGGGCACATCGGGTCTTTCCCATGCATGGTGGATGGTGGGTGGAGGTGATATTGAGATATGTGCTAAACTGAGTTTCCATAAAGAACAAAAAAATAACTATATTTAAAGAACGAAGAACAAAAAGTTAAAATTCTCTTACTTACGAATTTGAAGTTGTTTGGCGAAAGTCAATGTGCTAATCCCTAAGAAGCTCAAACTTAGGACAAAAATTGTTGATTGTGTTTTTTGTAGGATATGCTTTTCATAATATTGGTTATAGATTATTTATAGTAAAATCTGAGATACCCAACATAAATGTTGGTACAATTACGAAGTCGAATGACGCGACTTTTTTTGAGGATATCTTTCCCATGAAGAATAAGCCTAGCTCATCAATTCAAGAGATGCCAAGTTCATCTAGTCTAGAATTTGCTTCAATTCCTAAACCTACCATTCTGATTGAACACTCTAAAAATATTGAGGAGGATGTTAATGAAACTCATAGAAGGAGCAAGAGACAAAAGACTGTACAGTCTTTTGGTGATGATTTCATTGTGTACCTCATGGATGATACTCCTAGTTTCATTTGAGAAGCCTATGCTTCTCGAGATGCCGACTACTAGAAGAAAGTTGTTCGTATGAGATGAATTCGATCTTGGCTAATGGAACTTGGGAGATAACTGATCATCCTTATGGATGCAAACCTGTAGGGTTATAAGTGGGTGTTCAAGAAGAAGTTTAGACCTAATGGTATAATTGAGAAATATAAGGCACGGCTTGTGAACAAGGGTTATACCCAAAAGGAAGGTGAAGATTTCTTTGACACCTACTCACCAGTGGCCAGACTGACCACCATTCGAGCACTATTATCATTGGCTGCCTCACATGATCTTCTCGTTCATCAAATGGATGTTAAAACAACTTTCCTAAATGGAGAGTTAAATGAGGAAATTTATATGACCAGCTGGATGGTTTTGTAGTAAATGGTCAGGAAGGAAAGATGTGCAAGTTATTGAAGTCTTTATATGTCCTAAAACAAGTCCCTAAACAGTGACATGAGAAGTTTAAAAAAACTTTAACTGCTACAGGTTTTGTTGTAAACGAAGCTGATAAATGTGTGTACCATCGTCATGGTGGGGGAGAGGGAGTCCTTTGTTTGTATGTTGATGACATACTTATTTTTGAAACCAACCTTAATGCTATTAAGGAGGTCAAGGATTTCTTATCTCGTTTCTTTGAGATGAAGGATCTGTGAGTAACAGATGTTATCCTGAACATCCAGCTATTGAGAGATGATAATGGTGGGATTACGTTACTTCAATCTCAATGTGGAAAAGGTCTTGAGTCGTTTCTGGTATAGCGACTGCAAGTCTTCTCCTACACCGTATGCTCCTAGTGTGTTACTTCAAAAGAATCAAGGAAATGCTAGAGATCAACTAAGATACTCTTAAATTATTGGATCGCTTATGTATCTAGCTAGCGCCACGAGGCCTGACATCGCTTTTGCTATAAGCAAACTCAATCGATTTGTTTCAAATCCAGGAGATGATCACTAGCATGCTCTTGAGAGAGTTATGCGCTATCTAAAAGGCACCGCGAGCTATGTCATTCACTATACCGGGTATCCGAGGGTACTAGAAGGTTATAGTGATTCAAATTGGATACCTGATACTGACGACATAAAGGCCACAAGTGGGTATGTATTCACACTTGGTGGTGACGCTGTTTCTTGGAAGTCTTGCAAGCATACAATCTTAACAAGGTCAACTATGGAAGCAGAATTCACAACATTAGACACAACCACTGTTGAAGCAGAGTGGCTTCATGAACTCTTGATGAACTTATCTATGGTTGAAAAATCAATACCCTCAATCCTTATGAACGCGATAATCAAACTGTGATTTTCAAAGTAAATAGTTCTAAGGATAATATGAAGTTATCAAGACATGTGAAGAAGAGACTAAAATCTGTTAGAAAAATGAGAAACTCTAGAGTTATTGCGTTGGATTATATCCAAACATCTAAAAATTTGGCAGATCCCTTCACAAAGGGTCTATCATGCAATGTGATAGATAATACATCGAAGGAGATCGGTATGAGACCCACATCCTGAGTTGACCACTGTGGTAGACCACTCTATGTGATCGGACATCCCGTGAATTAGAATTGGGAGACAAGATGTTGGTCAATTGAGAGGAGAGTATCCTTATATTTTGACCACTTCATGAATATGCAATACTCTCCTATTCTGCATGGCAGGTTGATATTTATATTAATGTGTTCTAAGAGGCTTATACAAGCAGATATGTTGTATTGTAGAACATCTTCTGAAGAACACACCTATATGATCCTGACTGTTAAACTTCGCAGTCCATGAGAGTTTGGGTGCTCTCTAATAAACTCATAAAAGGCCCTAGAGTATGACGCCTAAGCTCCACTCGCGGGAAAGTCCTGCGTCAGCCTAGTATCGGTCAAGGCTTTGTGTGAAACTAGGTTCGCAGAAAACTTGCAGTTCAAGACACAGTCCACTATTCAAGTTGCAACTAGTGTAGCATAGAGTTCAAGGTGGAAGTTCAACTTATTAACAGTCTCCACTGCAATACCAGTATAAAACAATGCTTTGGAACCATAGAAAAATCTTATGTGTCTCCAAGGGTCTAGTGGAGGATTGTTGGAATTTATATAAGTGGCACAACCTACTAATTATTTTATAGTCTGATAAAGTCCCGAAAATCCCAAAGGCCTATTTGGCCTATTCATGCATGACAAGAGGTGGGACAAATATTTAGTCTCACATTGCTAGTTGAAGGAAAGTTTCACCACCTTATAAGGGGGCTCTTCCACTACTTGGTAAAAGGATAAGAAGGAGGGAGACATAAATGCACGCACCTCCTCCCCGCCGCCCGCCTCGCCTCGTCTCGCCAAGCCACGATGCGCGCACCGCAGGTTGCGGGAATCTCGCTAAGCCGACTTTTTTTTGTCACGCATGGACATAATACATACATTATGCGCTAGTATAGTTTAAATCAAAGTCAGTGGGATTTAATTGAATTGCTCCGGCTGGCTGCCTGTTCGATTCATCTCCTGCCTCCTCGTTTCATCTCCCTTCGTTGCCTATTCGCCTAACCGCTGCACCTATATAAGGGAGAAGTCGCTACTCTCCAGATACACCACAACAGAACTTCTGCCTCCTCTCGTTCTAGAGCATTGTGTCGTCACTCCATTCTTCTCCATTCCGTCTCACTGCATGCACCGCTAGTCAGGACATTAGGCCTCCGAAACCCTGTCTCTTTGAGTCCTGTAGGGGAGACAGGCGATAAGATTTTTGGAGAGCGCTACCGCGCGACAACTGACTTCTTCCTATTTTTTACGGATGCTCTGGACACCGACGACATATTTCCCGACGACGAATTCTTGCCAGAGGTCGACGATATCCTCGACAACATGACTAACAACAGCAACAACATGACTGGTTCCTCCTCTGCATCGTATGTGTCTCTCTTCCTTACGTTCGAGATCCTCTTGCAGTTCTTACTTCTAGTATTTGGGCTAGATATGTGTTGTTGTATATCTCTACTAGATTACTTCACTAACTTGTTTGGTATAGTCTTGTTTTACTCTCTATTTGTTTGTGAAATTATTCGTGGCTACAATATTCCACATTTTTTATATATTGTTTTTATTTATTAAATCTTGTGGTAAATTGCTGATTTATCCAACAATCTTGACACGATGACAAAATATTATCTACAATGGGTCATTTTTAGTCTTATCTTTAGTGATAGATATCCCTAAATATATGGTGAGACATATCGTGCTAAGAGATCATCTCTTGGCTAAGAGAAGACAAGGTCTGTTTTTTCTTTCTCCTCTAACTCAACAATAATCCTACGTGGCATTGCTAAGATAAGACTATTGTACGTGCCCTTACACCGGAGTGGCCTCCTAAAGTCGGGACAAACCATGATTTGAACACCTATTAACCTGTAATTGGCTCTTTCACTCTACTAATTAAGGATCACTAGGGTAAAAAAAATGTATTCATGTCTAGCTACTTTGGTAACTTGGTTGAGACAGTGTATTCATGTCTAGCTACTTTTGCTGTAACTTGGTCGAGACAGTGTATGCATATATTCATGTCTAGATACTTTGGATATAACTTGGTTGAGATAGTGTATTCATTTCTAGGTACTTTGATTGCAACTTATCTATTTCTATCCTATTTATAATGTTTTGCAAACTGTGTATTCATATATGTATTATACACCTGTATATACGCGAATAGCGTATTTAAAAAAATAATAAAAATACATAGTCATGGCGCATACATAACTTACCCGTGGTGCACCATGTCTTAATGTGTGGCGCATGCAATATTGCGCCACCCTAAAAATACCAGTGGCGCACGCCACCGCCTATGCACCATGACTAGGGTTCCATACCCGTGGCGCACTGGGTGGTGCGCCACGCCTAAAATGTACCCCCAACACGAGCTTCATGGCGCATGGCCAATGCGCCACAGGTAATCAAAAGTCATGCGCTGCGGCTAAGAATTTTCCTAGTAGTGCATGCATGATAATTTAATAACGACAAGTATTTAGAACATGGCTCTACTAATAAATAGAAAAATTTGCATTTCATATTTAAATAAATTTAAATTTGCATCATTTCATATTTCGTTTTGTTTTGTAGTTCACATTTTTCAACCATATTGTAATAGCCAGCTCATTAGGTTTATTCTCTTTGTTTTAGTATTTTGGCTCACGTGTGTTTGTGAACAAAAACAATGATGGCCATGTTGGTGAAACTGGTTTTAAGGCTAAAAATAAGGCTTAGTTATCAACTAAATATACTATCAACTGACTTATATACAACTTCACAATGAGATTCACTATTTGAAAGACTGGACTGTCATATGAACATCAACCCTTATGTCTGAAAGACACATAGGAATATAAATATTCATCAAATTCATCATTGAATATGTGCCATGTTCACAATAACAAGCATAATGGGATGCATAGACCTTTGTTACGAACTAATATATTTTAATCAAGGCTAAACAATTTACTCAATAGCATCTCATCCGCATCATTGTATATTGAAAAGAACACTGGCAAGACGAACATCATTTGGTTACTCAATGTTACCACTTTCCTAAGTATTAATTAAGCCATGCACAAGCACTTGCTATTTTTAAATTGAACACACAAATATATCAAATGTTTCATACCTATTTTATAACTTCATACATGTTGATTCATCATCATTGTTCTTCTTCTCCCAACTTAAACTGCACAATACACTCACATATAGAATTGAGTCAAAAGAGTATAAGTTGGTTCATTCAGGACTTCATTTTCAACAGTTCTAATCAAATGTACTACAAGATTTTCATCAAATAAAAATTATGATTGTTCATAGTGTCTGCAATCCATATATCATCATTAGGTTCATCGGGGATTATTCTTAAATTCAACTAGCCACTTTTAGTGATGGAAATCAAATCTATTATCAACAAATTACTGTAGCGATGCAGCCTAGTTTTGCCTTACTTAAACATACCAAGAATTTTTGCCAACTTTTGTGCATGTGGGGGATGTAAAGTTACATATTCTGTAGAAATTTCAGCCTAATCGGAGTTACAGAAAAGAAATAAAAAATAAAACAGTGAACAACATCATGCAAATTTATGCAACTCCTTCTAGCATGCTTATAAAAAAATGAAAATCTTCTTGTGGTTTTTATTTTTTAGGCAGTGAACTACAACTTAAAAAACTTAAGAAAGCATCGTACATTCAATGAAAAGGAAGGAAAGAACTCATACTCTCCTGTGGCATCCCGCAAAACCACTACTAGAAAATCGCGTTGAATTTGTGCATTGCATCGTCATCATCATGTGTTGTTTGTCAAAACTATTTTCGCAAAGCCCGATTTGTTTTCCAAACGCCCCATCTACATTCAAACACACAAACCCGGTCCCCGAATTATTTTGTTTTGTCCGCTGTCGGATTGCAAAAGCGCTGGGTAAAAATAAATATTTTAATTAATTGTTTTAGCGGGGGCAGTCGAACGGGCCGTTTCGACCCGAACGACCACCCCTAGGATTTTACAAACGGTCCACCTAACCCGCCCTTCTAAATCCTAAGTCCACCCAACCTATTCTACCCACCCAGCCTCCACCTCACCCCCACCTATCCCAGGATGCCACATCACCTTGTCCATCCCCCCTCCAACCAAAATTTGCCAACTCACTCCCTCTCTCTCAGCTCTCTCTCTCCCTCACACCCTCACAGCCCACCCCCGGGCCCCACCACACAGCCACTACACGCCAGCCAGCCAAAACCCCCCACTCCCTCCACCACAACCCACCGCCCCGGGCCCTCTTCCCTGACCCCCTGGTCCCACCCTGGCGGCTCCTTCCTCCCAGCGCCTCGCACGCGCGCCTCTCACCTCCCCCGAGCAGCCCGTCCCCGCATGCGCCCACCCGCCTGGAACCTCCCCCTCGCGCGCGCGCCTCCGCGTCTCCCCACCGTCCCTGGCCGCCGCCAGCGCTCCGCCGCTCGCCGGCCCGCGCCGCCCAGCCCCCTTCCCCGCCTGCCCCGACGCAGCTCCGCCCCTGGCCCCTCTCCGGCGCAGCGTCGCTCTTCCCCCTCTGGCTCCCGCCGCCTCTCCTCGCCCGCTCGCTCTCCCGGCCCGCCGACCTCGCCTCCGCGGCCCCTCGCCGGCGCAGCCCGCCCGACGCCCCGGCCGAGCCCGCGCGCGACGTCCCCGACACCGCGTCCCCGTCTCCGCCCGGCGCAGCCAGCAACGACCCCCTCCTCCCCAGACTCCGCGCGCCGCCCGCGTCTGCGTCCGCCTCCGCCCCAGCGTGCGCCGGCCGCCCGTCTCCGCCGCTCCGGCGCCGCCCAGTACCACCCCAAGCCCGCTCCCCCGTCGGCCTGCGCCTCCTCCCGCGCGGCCCTGTCCGCCGCCGTCCTCGCCCCCGAGCTTCCTCTGCGCTCGCCTCCCAGGCCCGCGTCCGGCCGCCGTCCCCTCTCCTCGCGCAAGATCAACGTTGCCCCCGCCGGTCGCATCCCGTGCGAGGTCCCCTTCCCGGCCTCCGTCGTCTTCCCGACCACCTGCCAGCAGCCGCGTCGTCCTCCTCGCCTCTGCTCGCCAAGCCCCGCGACCGGCGCCTCCATGCAGCCTCCGTCCCGCCGCCGGCGTCCCCTCCGCACCGCGCCAGCGCGTGCCGCCTCGAGCCTCCCCAAGCCCGGCCTCCGCGTCCCTGGGGCCCACCTCTTCGCAAGCGTCGGAGGGAGTAGCAGCAGTCCAAGCCTGCAAAGCAAGTCCACACAAGACCGTTCCCGTTGAGGACAGGAACCCTTCAAGATATTTGTGACAACAAGCTCGGCACCGGCAATCGATCGGGATCCCGAGTACTTCATCGTGGGAACTAGGGGCGAAGGAGCCGAGTTGACAAGATCTACCTCACGAGCGGCGAACCCCGGACCCGGAGCTTCCCTGGACCCCCAGGAACTTCGCCGTGAGACGACAAGACCGTCGGCACGAACCGACGACCGCGGATGCGACAGGAGCGTCCCCGGAACGCCAAGTACTTCACTCGGACGCCGAGACCCCCGGACCCGAAGACCACACGGAATGACAAGCACTTCACCCCGGATGCCGAGAACCGACGCGATGGCGCGGACCCAACAAGACCCTCGCAACGGCAAGATCGACACCGTGGGACCCGGCAAGATCTGCCCGACGACAAGAACGACAGCGACCGGGAGAATCCGATGCCCGACGCCAGACCAAGTACTTCCTCCGAGGACGCCAAGCAATTCCCTCGAACGCCAAAACCTGGACCGGAAGAACGCCAAGACCTACCTCAGTTATCCGTCGAACCCTGAACCCTGAGACCGACCCCGGACCCCCCGAACCCCGGAACCCCAAGACCGTCGAGACCCCTCAATGTGTGAACACCTTCCCGAAACCCTATTTTATAACATAACAACAACTTGTTGCATATTAAATTGTCATACTTGCATGCATCTTGTCATGTGGTTTGGGGGCCTTATGCCGATTCACTGCATAATTAAATATGGGGCCCATATGCGGGCAAATCTAGCCTTATATTGGCCTCATTTAAATTTGTGAAGCGAACCGGTACCATTTTTGCCATGTCCAAACAACATTTAATTTGCGGGGTAGATAAACAACTTGAACCATATGATCAATTGTCGGGACCCCGGTTCCGCTTAATTCGGCCTAATTGCATCGCATCTTGCCATGCCATACATCATACATGCATCATGCCGATCTTCTGCCGTTGTAATAAATATTGCATCCGGTGTTCCTTCTAGTGTTTTGCTTCTTCGCGGATAAGGCCGTTGAGTTGATGCGAGTGTCGACCCGGTCTTCGGGTGAACCTTCGGCAATGTTTTCAGGCGAGCATCTCCCCCTTTCTACCTATCTCACTTTTATAGTATTTATTCCCTCCTGTTGAGCTATTGCTATCTGTGTTGCGATGCTCTAGATTTCGTACCCTTGATATCCCTTGCAGCCCTATATTGCCTTGGACACATCCTATTACCTGTTGTTTTGGTAGCTAGTTGGACTTGCGCGTCGTAGTCGCTTGCTCAAGTGCTGTTGCGTGTCGTCAAGTGCCACAGTTGTTGGTGTATTGCCGCATGTTGATGTTGGAGATGATCCTAGTTTTACTTATCGTTCACTTTAATCCCTGTTTAACAACTAAAATTGAAATAAGCAGAGGCATCGGTGGGTGATAGATAATATTTGGTTTCCGAACGCCCACTTGTGTCCCGTAAGACCCCGAGTACTTGATACCTGTTCCTTGATTTATCGCGCTATCCACATCCGGGAGGTATATGGGACCCCCCTGAGCCAGAGCTTGATTCAGTCTTATTTCTTGGGGCCACAAACTAGTTTGAGGTTTTATTTACGATCCTGTACTTATGCCATGCTACTTATGTATTTACGTTTGTGCGAGGAGCACACTGTACTGTTTAGGAATTGTGACCCATTTACGCGGTATCGACAAGCCCAGCCACACTTTCGGGTTCCCAGTCGTTTACCGCCGGCCCCACAAACCTTAAGTCCGTCTCGAAGTCAGCTAACTTCATTGCGGGTTCTACTTTAAGGGGTGGCCCCCTGAAATATTTCTGAATCCTGTGATTGTTCAGTCGTGAAAGCCTCGTTGGGTTTTGATTTGGTTTTTCCGAGGTTGATCGAGCGTGTGTTGCTATTGGTGCACCCCGGCCGGGTAAAACTTTCTGAAAGCCGTGTCCGCGGATATGGACGACTTGGAGCACAGTATCTCGATCATAGACAAGCATAACTAAAGTTTATTGCTATAATTTGACTTTATAATGACTAGTAATCAGCTTCACTATAATGGAATGGCTAATTAATACTGCCCACAACTGCTTGTTTGGCGTGTCGCTTGCGACCATTGTACCTGACTAGTAAGTATTGCAACTACAACGGAATGGTTGAATAAAAGTACCAACAAATGCTGGGTTTTGGGATTATATCATGCCATCTGTATCTGATTAGTAATTGCTGCAACTATAACGTAATGGTTAACTAAATGACCCACTGCTTATTTTATCAGGATGACTATCTAAACCTGACTAGTAATTGCCGCAACGATAACTGAATAAATAAAACTGCCAACTGTGAGAGTTCCTCGGTTGACTTCCTCGTTTGGTCTCGAGGGGGAAACACCAGGATGGGTTTGTTTGGTGTTAGCTTCAGGTTGGATCCGGATAGGTCTATCTTACCTCTCTCTGACTATCGCCAGTTGTATCGAGTCTCTATAGGTTGTTTAGTGCATGCTGCCGCTGCCGCTTCAGTCCACCATACCTATGTAGGCGAGGACCGCCGAATTCTAGCCTCGCCGTGTACTGGGCTCAGTACTGACGCTCCTTCTTTTTTCCTTTGCCCTTTGTCGGCACCCCTTTTGTTTAAGCAGGTTCTGAGATCGACGCCGTTAGCAGGGTAGCCCTTCCGGCTTGGCCTGGGCAGGGTTATGGACGCCATTGGTTATTCTTCAGGGCTCTTAGCCCCTTTTGCATCTTGTCCGTAGTCGGACGCTCCATCGTTTTCAAGGTGATTTGGATCTTTGTATATTATATTTGTATTCTTGACTCATGGAGTCGCCGTTATATATATATCTGTTCTGTGGGTCCCATCGAGGACTGTTGTGTAATGTTATTACTTCGTTTTCCACCCGCACGAAAGTGCCTGGTGGGCACCTTTGAATCGTTTCTATGCGGGTTTGGTGAATTTTGCTAAAACTTGCATAGGTCCGATTCTGAGGGTGTTACATAGTGGTATCAGAGCTCAGCAGTTGCGATACCCCACAAGTCCAGCCTGTAGGATAACCTAGCTAACGGCCGAAGTAGAGTGTCAAAACTATTTTTGCAAAAATCGGTTGGATAGTTCTGGCTAGGTCTGATTTTACTCCTTACCCCTCTGCTATTCTCCTCTTACCTCTACGCGTTTTGAATCCGCTCTCATCTCTTTCTTCGAGTCCAGGAATTCTCGTGGTTGGGTTTTCGTCGTACCTTCAGGGTTTCGCTTTCTCCCTTTTGTAACGGAGGTGCTACGATCATCAATCTGCAACTTGTCTGTTGTACCCTTCCTCCAATCTTTTGTTCTTGAGCTCTTTATCCATATGTGTTCCTTGCTGGATATCAGTGTCGTGAAAAACATATGAGAAGGACGAGCATTGGTGAAGTTGGAGTATACCTTGAGCATGTGTTGTTCATGCCAATGGAACCATCGTGGAACCTAATCAGCGTGTCTTTCATACGATTTCTGCTGGCAGCATTCCTTTGTTCCGGATACCACCTATGAAGATCTTCAATCTAAATCTCGAGAGTTGAGTTGCCTGATTCTCCTACCCATGTATAGAGTTGATAGTTGGGTCCGGGATGGACTGATCACCCTACCCGACTCTTACTGTTCGCTCTGTACATCGAACTGGTGGATCAATGTAACTTTTCCCTCTTCTAATGGAAGTTAGAGGTGGCCTTCTCGTTTGATACCTCTATCTTCGTCCTTTGTTTCTCCGGAGTGTTCTCTCGACGATCAGGGACAACGACCCTTTGTTGGTGGTGTCGCCGATTTCAAGATGGAGGATGAACCCTCGTTAGTGGTGTCGCGAGGATCTACACGAAGTGCGAGAAGATGCAGATCGCCGACCTTCTTTCCGGTACCATGAGGCGGATCTCGAGGGCGAGATCCATTGTTAGTGGTGTCGAATTGTGGCATCCCGCAAAACCACTACTAGAAAATCGCGTTGAATTTGTGCATTGCATCGTCATCATCATGTGTTGTTTGTCAAAACTATTTTCGCAAAGCCCGATTTGTTTTCCAAACGCCCCATCTACATTCAAACACGCAAACCCGGTCCCCGGATTATTTTGTTTTGTCCGCTGTCGGATTGCAAAAACGCTGGGTAAAAATAAATATTTTAATTAATTGTTTTAGCGGGGGCAGTCGAACGGGCCGTTTCGACCCGAACAACCACCCCCAGGATTTTACAAACGGTCCACCTAACCCGCCCTTCTAAATCCTAAGTCCACCCAACCTATTCTACCCACCCAGCCTCCACCTCACCCCCACCTATCCCAGGATGCCACATCACCTTGTCCATCCCCCCCTCCAACCAAAATCTGCCAACTCACTCCCTCTCTCTCAGCTCTCTCTCTCTCCCTCACACCCTCACAGCCCACCCCCGGGCCCCACCACACAGCCACTACACGCCAGCCAGCCAAAACCCCCCACTCCCTCCACCACGACCCACCGCCCCGGGCCCTCTTCCCTGACCCCCTGGTCCCACCCTGGCGGCTCCTTCCTCCCAGCGCCTCGCACGCGCGCCTCTCACCTCCCCCGAGCAGCCCGTCCCCGCATGCGCCCACCCGCCTGGAACCTCCCCCTCGCGCGCGCGCCTTCGTGTCTCCCCACCGTCCCCGGCCGCCGCCAGCGCTCCGCCGCTCGCCGGCCCGCGCCGCCCAGCCCCCTTCCCCGCCTGCCCCGACGCAGCTCCGCCCCTGGCCCCTCTCCGGCGCAGCGTCGCTCTTCCCCCTCTGGCTCCCGCCGCCTCTCCTCGCCCGCTCGCTCTCCCGGCCCGCCGACCTCGCCTCCGCGGCCCCTCGCCGGCGCAGCCCGCCCGACGCCCCGGCCGAGCCCGTGCGCGACGTCCCCAACACCGCGTCCCCGTCTCCGCCCGGCGCCGCCAGCGACGACCCCCCTCCTCCCCAGACTCCGCGCGCCGCCCGCGTCTGCGTCCGCCTCCGCCCCAGCGTGCGCCGGCCGCCCGTCTCCGCCGCTCCGGCGCCGCCCAGTACCACCCCAAGCCCGCGCCCCCGTCGGCCTGCGCCTCCTCCCGCGCGCCCCTGTCCGCCGCCGTCCTCGCCCCCGAGCTTCCTCTGCGCTCGCCTCCCAGGCCCGCGTCCGGCCGCCGTCCCCTCTCCTCGCGCAAGATCAACGTCGCCCCCGCCGGTCGCATCCCGTGCGAGGTCCCCTGCCCGGCCTCCGTCGTCTTCCCGACCACCTGCCAGCAGCCGCGTCGTCCTCCTCGCCTCTGCTCGCCAAGCCCCGCGACCGGCGCCTCCGTGCAGCCTCCGTCCCGCCGCCGGCGTCCCCTCCGCACCGCGCCAGCGCGTGCCGCCTCGAGCCTCCCCAAGCCCGACCTCCGCGTCCCTGGGGCCCACCTCTTCGCAAGCGTCGGAGGGAGTAGCAGCAGTCCAAGCCTGCAAAGCAAGTCCACACAAGACCGTTCCCGTTGAGGACAGGAACCCTTCAAGATATTTGTGACAACAAGCTCGGCACCGGCAATCGATCGGGATCCCGAGTACTTCATCGTGGGAACTAGGGGCGAAGGAGCCGAGTTGACAAGATCTACCTCACGGAGCGGCGAACCCCGGACCCGGAGCTTCCCTGGACCCCCAGGAACTTCGTCGTGAGACGACAAGACCGTCGGCACGAACCGACGACCGCGGATGCGACAGGAGCGTCCCCGGAACGCCAAGTACTTCACTCGGACGCCGAGACCCCCGGACCCGAAGACCACACGGAACGACAAGCACTTCACCCCGGATGCCGAGAACCGACGCGATGGCGCGGACCCAACAAGACCCTCGCAACGGCAAGATCGACACCGTGGGACCCGGCAAGATCTGCCCGACGACAAGAACGACAGCGACCGGGAGAATCCGATGCCCGACGCCAGACCAAGTACTTCCTCCGAGGACGCCAAGCAATTCCCTCGAACGCCAAAACCTGGACCGGAAGAACGCCAAGACCTACCTCAGTTATCCGTCGAACCCTGAACCCTGAGACCGACCCCGGACCCCCCGAACCCCGAAACCCCAAGACCGTCGAGACCCCTCAATGTGTGAACACCTTCCCGAAACCCTATTTTATAACATAACAACAACTTGTTGCATATTAAATTGTCATACTTGCATGCATCTTGTCATGTGGTTTGGGGGCCTTATGCCGATTCACTGCATAATTAAATATGGGGCCCATATGCGGGCAAATCTAGCCTTATATTGGCCTCATTTAAATTTGTGAAGCGAACCGGTACCATTTTTGCCATGTCCAAACAACATTTAATTTGCGGGGTAGATAAACAACTTGAACCATATGATCAATTGTCGGGACCCCGGTTCCGCTTAATTCGGCCTAATTGCATCGCATCTTGCCATGCCATACATCATACATGCATCATGCCGATCTTCTGCCGTTGTAATAAATATTGCATCCGGTGTTCCTTCTAGTGTTTTGCTTCTTCGCGGATAAGGCCGTTGAGTTGATGCGAGTGTCGACCCGGTCTTCGGGTGAACCTTCGGCAATGTTTTCAGGCGAGCATCTCCCCCTTTCTACCTATCTTACTTTTATAGTATTTATTCCCTCCTATTGAGCTATTGCTATCTGTGTTGCGATGCTCTTCTAGACCATATTGTGGTACACACGGCCTAGTCTTCCGCCTTTTCAAGCATATCTTCCTCCCACTATTGGGCTTCATCAAGGTTGATGGAAACCTTAACAGAAGCTCTTCTAGACCTTGGATTCAGATCACCAAAGATGCCCTTTCCCTTGTTCATGGTGGAAGAAAACCTTGCAGCACTTTAACAAAAATCACTAAATAATTATATGTAGCAAGTTATAACCACTTAGGGATGCTAATGGGGAGTCTACAAAGCAAGACATGAGAGGTGACACCTAGAGCAGTAATTTTCTCATAACACAAAGCATCAACTCAAAAATAAATTGAATGAGGGGAGGAGTCATACACCAAGTAGTAATCCCTCCAAACGGGTTTGAAAATGGGTGCCCAAACTTGGATATAAAAAATGGAGCAGCACAAGAGCAAGAGAATTTCTTTGAGAGGTACCTTGTCGGGTTTTGAGTGGAGGAGAAGAACCTGGGAGTTTGCATCTCACTTATCTCCACCTATGGGGCCCACAAGGGCAGGTGGCGCGTGACACATGGGTGGCCACGCCACCTGTGCTCTTTAGGCCCCTGTCTGATTTTTGCGATGCCCTGTTACGTGGTGGATCCTCTATGAGAAGAATAACCTGGGAATTTTCTTAGAATTTTTGGAAATTATTTTTTGTGTAGGATTTTTTAAAACTAAAAAACTGTCAAAAGCATGTATTAAATAATTAAAGAAACTTAAAGAAAGTGAAGGGATTCAAATAAACATCAATACAACTGAATCAATAATTCAGTGTAAATCATCATCTTATCACTATAATATTGGTAATAAGGTAGATCAAGTCTCATTAGAACTATGATAAATATAGAAACGATGATTTAGTTATTATTATGAGAGAAATCTTCATGATACCTCACAATAGATTGGCATGATACCAACCATTATTGTTTTATACTTTGTCTTGGGAGGGGGAATTGGTATTTCCATGCTTCCAATTATAAGAACACTTGGCTCAATTACATTAACACTTATTTTATTGGCTCTTCGGAGTTCTTCTTTGAAAATATATAATATGCTCTTTCACTTTTGCATTAAATGTCACTTTGTTTTCAGTGCAAGTAATAAGAGCCCCTACAGTATTTAGAAAAGTTAAACCAAGGATAATGTATAAGTTATCATCTTCAGGCATTTATAGTATCACAAAGTCTGTAGAAATCTACACGTTAGCAATCATAATAGGAACATCTTCACATATACCTACGGGAATAGCAGTAGATTTATTAGCCATTTGAAGAGAAACCTCAATGGGGACTAACTTGTTTAAATTTAATTTCTTATATAAAGATAAAGGCATGACACTCACGCCAGCACCTAAATCACATAAAGCATATTTAACACACGTGTCTTTAATTCTGCAAGGAATAGTAGGAATACCCGGATCTCCATGCTTTTCAGGTAACTTTCCTTTAAAGGAATAGTCAGCAAGCATGATAGTTATTTTTATTTTATTGGTGAAACTATCTTTCATATATTTGGAATAAGGAGGAATTTTAATAACATCAACAAAAGGGATTTGCAAGTATAAACTTTTTATCAATTCAATAAACTTTTCAAACCTTGCATCATCTAAAGTTTTCATTACCTCTTGGGGATATGGTATGGGTCTCTACACCCGTGGATCCCTTTCTTTACCTTTTGGTTGAGGTGTAGGTTTCTTCATTTTACTTTTATCTCTTGAAGATTGAGGATCTTCCCTTACAATGGACTCAGATTCTTCATCATTTTCATTTCCTTGTGTCCCTTCATTAGATTGAGATACATTCACATAATCATCTTCATCATTATTATCTCTAGTCTCAGCATCTTGTTTGTCAGAATTCCCATTAACTTCACTTCCATTGGGAGATTTTCCTGTAGAAGACTTATTTTTAAGAGCATCTTGCTCTTTTCTCTTTGGATGTCCCTCAGGATAATCAGGATCCTGAGTTCTAGAGCCTCCCTGGTATAAAATCCACATATTTCCCTCTTCTCAGTAAGAAGCTTCTCATATAATGCATTTTGAAGAGAGATAATTTGCTCAACTTGATTATTAATGCTTAACAATCATTTTAATAGAATCCACACAAGAGTTTCCTATTTGATGAAATAGTTTAATTTTATGAGAGTTCTCTGTTAGACCCCTTTCAATATCTTGTCCATAGCCTTTTGATGATAAGAAAAGTCATTTGAATGATCAACATATGATATTTCTGTAGCAGATGATACCTTTCCATTACCTTTAGCAGAACATATAGCATGTACTTGTATAGGAAAAGATGGTTCATCAATAGGGAATTTAACACCCATTTCAGATAGCTCTTTCAAACACGAAGTTTTAATACCCCTATCTTCAATGGACTTTGAAGCGTCCTTCATAACTTCATTAGTTAACTTGAGGACACCCCTCTTATTAGGAAATTATTTCAATTTATCTTCTTATTCAATGTGCCAATCATAATGATTTTTAGAAATAATGTTTAACAATACCTTGGCCTCCTCAATAGCCTTGTGCCTAAAAATATTACCCGCAACACTATCTAGATAAGATCTAGATCTTCCGGTCAGTCATATGAAGCAATTAATTATCTTTTAGACCATGAGCATGTCATCTCCTTTCAAGAACACAATATATCCCCCAATCTTGAGGAATACTTTCTTAAAAGTTACTAATTTCAATAATCATAGCATGTGTTTTATCAACAGGGAAATAATTATTAATTATAGAACAAATATATGCATGCTTCTTTGCTAGTGATCGACTTGGGAGCTAATGAGTTATACCAAGATTTTGTTTTTCCTCCTAAGGAGAAAGGGAACAATTTCAAGAATTAATAGCGTTGTTGGATTTCATTTTTCCCGATATGCATGCTAGTTCATTAAGGTGAGTTAAATGTTCATAAGGAAATTCCTCATCCTTACCATAGAACTTAGATGCTTCAACTCTTTCTATTATTTCAGAATCAATATTGAATTTATAATCTTTATCTTTAGTGTATATGGTAGGTGCATAAGTTTTACTAGCAACATGAAATAACTCTCCTAGTTACGTACTCATGATAGCATCAAAACTATCCAAATCATCTAAATCAATTTTCGCGAAACCTTTAGTAAAAGGGAACAACATCTTCTTCAGAGGGTGTTGATTTAGACCTAGTTGCAATATCATTTTCATCATAAAGTTCATCTTCATCATATTCATTGCAGAAAGTCTTAGATAAATCGGGCGTCCCCTTTTTATCCTTGCCATCATCCAACAAATCATTTTCCATATTAGTAAACATTATAGATAATGTGTCCTTTTAGTAAATACTCTTATTTACTTTTAGGTCCACAATTACACTTACATGATAATGATTTCCACTATATTGCTGAACTATAATACATCACATATGTATGGTATTTTAACAATGCAATTCACATATTCTGTTTTACCAGAACACATTCTATTTCTGTAAGATCCCTCCTTTGTAAAGGAAAGGATCCCTGTGATTGCAATGCTAGTCCCTGGATCAATGCTAGCATCCACAGTTTAAGATGAAGTACACAGATACAAAGGTCGTTTATTACATTCATTCCAGAGATAAAACATAGTCTTTTACAACACAGTGCCAAAGGCCTAATACAAGAGTTTATGGAATAAGTAAATAAACACAAGTCTTCATCTTCATGTGCCACAGGCAAGCATGTCGAGTGTAGACCCATGACTCCTACTCATCATCGGAGTAACCTGCAACATCACAAGTTATAGCCACAGTGGGTCAATACTTTGGAATAGTATTGGCAAGTGATACCTTAGTAAATTTTAAGTGGACTAAATTACTATATGCATTTTTGGCTAAGTGTAGCTTGGCTTGCTTTGCTTGAAAATAGGTTTTCCCTATTAGTTGAAATCACTAAGTTTTTCTTTGTCAAAAGCTTTCCCAAGAAACCACCAAAAGACATTGGGGTCCTTCACCCTTGTTCACTCACAAGTTTTACTTAGAAATTGGAGTGATGAGATTCTTGTAGCTTCCATGTCTTGATGCTCAAGTTGTCCATTGCCATGGACTTGGCTAAGTACTTAGATTTTTCCATCTACAGAGGTTGTGCACTTTCCCCACCAGACTTGGTTTCCCAAGACAGGACCTTTCAGAAGCCTTTCCTTAGTCATATGGACGCGCTCCAACCTATCATTCCCACTACCACCAACTATCCAAGTGACTAAGTTCTAGCAACCTATATGATCATGGCAGAGCCCATATTGCCAAGTGGTTGCACTGTAAGCTTTCTCAACACTTGGACTCCAAATCTCTTTGTGCCTGGGTGGCATACCACAAGTGAGATACACAAGCCAAATCCATGGCCTTGTGTAACCAATCAACCCAAAAACCACCATTCAAGTCCCATTCCACCCAGGAAGTTCATTGACTTAGTTGTTTTATTAAGAAAAGCATGAGTCCAAAAGGACTTAGAATTATTTCACCATAGCATGTACATACTTTACCAACCCTTGTTTTCTACTAGCTAGGCTAAGCATGGCATAGTACCTTAACTTAGGAAAATTTCCTAGCAATTCTACAATTCTACACTACATAGGATTTCCCAACATAGCATTTGGAAAAAGTAGCATGCAAGACTTAGCAAAAATAATTCTAATGCTTATTCAAAATAAAGGGTGGAAATATCATGAAGTATCACTTGCCTTGGTAATGGGGAGAGTAGCACTCTTCACAATCACAGTCACTAGCAAAATCTACACAAAATTTGTAGCATACAATTACACACAATTTATATACAAACAAAAATATGAATGCATGTATGCAAGAAATTACTAAGTGATGATTTTGAAAACTCTACCAAGCAAGTGCATGATACAGAAACATAAAAAGTCACAAAGTTTGCTAAATAAACTTATTTAGCCCTAAAACAATTTGCTAAACCAAATATATAATCAAAATGGACCTATTAATGTTTCTGCATACAAAGTCATTTTAAAAGATACTTTTTGTGAAACACATTGGAGATTCAGAAAGGGCTTGACTCACTGATTCCAACGGTATAAAATTTGCAAAAATCTAACGTGCGAATCTCAAGTTATAGCCATTTGAAAATGGGATCTAAATCTGATTTGAATTTCTATTTTTGAATCAACCCTAGCCACGCACGATATTACTGGCGCGTATCGGTTCGCACCGGATCACCCTTCCGCGCCGCAGGATCTAAATAAATCGCACGGTCCTGAGCGCGTACCTCCTCGCTGATAAGTGATTCTATCCTGTCGCTTGGATCTAGATCTAACGGTGCTCGAGCACGCGACCATGTCCTGGCGGCGCGCGGCGTCAGCGAGCGGCGGAGCGCTCTGTTTACGGCGGCGCTAGAGTTTCAGGTCGTGCGCGAGAGGGGGAAGGGTCATACCTGAACCGCAGGAGGCTGCTGATGCTCAAGGTAGCGTTGGTTTGCGAAGGGGCGCGCTGATACGGCGAGGATTTCTCGTTGGAGTAGAGGCAGACGTCGGCACGGTCAGTCGTCGACGTTGGCGAGGTTCCTCGTCGCGCTAAGCCAAGATAAGGGTACCATTAGATGCGCACATCGACGTATATTCTAGGCGTACAAGTCAGAGGGCAAGGGGCGGTGGCTACTTACAGAGGGAAGTCGCCGGAGTTCGTGCAGAGAACGGTGGCGGCCGTCGTCGACGTTGGTGGAGCTACGGTTCATGCGAGGTCAAAAGGAAAGTGTCAGGGGGTGCGCAAGGACTCACTGAACCTGTTTGCATGAACGAGAGACAGAGGGGAGCACGGAACTCACCGGAATACGCCGGCACAGTCGTCGGAATAGCGGCGGCGTCGTGCGAGTTGTGGGCAGCCTGGTGGCGTGAAATCAGAATTGTTTGGGGGAAAATGGTCGCGAGGATGGGGGGATCTTATAGCCAGAGACTCGACAAGAAACGCTCGGTGCATCAATGCCAATTAAGCTCGCGAAATCAGTGCTGCAACGGGCAGCGGCGGAGGTCGTGCGCGGAATCAGGGGGAAGACGAAGCTGAAGTGGAGGAGGCCCGCCTGTCAGCGAAGTGCGCGAAGTGGAGGTGGGGTCCTATCGTCAGCGGCTGGGTGGGTGTGCTCGTGCGTGTGGAAGGAAAAGAAATGCCCCGGGTGGGCTAGTTGGGCCTGTTTCGTTCCTGGGCTAGATTGGTGGCGCCTAGCCTTTTTCATTTGTTTGCTTGTTTTCTTTTTCTGATTCGATTTTCTGAAATGGTTTTGAATTGAATTCAAACTCTTTTTGAATTCAAATCCTTCTGGGATTTTTGCAGGGTACTGTAGTCTCCAATTAGGCACAAAGTCAGGTGGTTTGCTAAGTAAGGGCTTGATCAAGCTTGGAGATCAAAAATATCAGAGACTAGGTACTTGGTTTTGCAAAAAAATGAAAAATGGTTTTTGAAACCATTTCCAATTTGGAAAACTTGGTTTGAATTCTACACTCAAACCTATCTTCATAGAAGGCAACAACTTGGTTCATAAACAATCAAATTTTCAAATGGGGATAGCCATTTTATTTAAATCTGTTCACATAAAATCATAGCACCAAGTGCTTCTGTTTTTCTGAAATGAGTTTGAAATTTGATCTCAAATCTATATGCATGCATGAATGATATGCAAACTTTGAAATTATGATTTTAGGGATGTTACAAATCTAACCCCCTTAAGGTGAATCTCGCCCTCGAGATTCGGATTGGCTAGCAAATAGGTGAGGGTGGTCTTTCCGAAGATCATCTTCTCTTTCCCATGTTGCTTCTTCTTCGGTGTGATGGTTCCATTGCACTTTGCAAAACTTGATAGTCTTTGTTCTCGTGACTCTTTCCGCAGTCTCAAGAATCTTGATAGGTTTTTCTTCATATGTGAGATCACTTTCTAGTTGAACTTCTTCCAAAGGTATGGTATCCTTCAAAGAAGATTCTTTCATTTCCGGGTGACATTTCTTAAGCTGACTCACATGAAACACATTATGGACTGCTGATAGAGATGCTGGCAGTTCAATCTCATAAGCCACTTCTCCTTTGCGACTCAGAATCTTGAATGTCCCAACATATCTTGGTGCCAATTTTCCTTTGACTCCGAATCTTTTCACTCCACGGAGTGGTGATACTCTAAGATAGGCTCTATCACCAACTTCGTAGGTGACTTCTCTACGCTTAGGATCTGCGTAGCTTTTCTGTCGGGACTGTGCTATCTTCAACCTGTCCTTAACCAATTTGACTTTCTCTTCGGCTTCTTTGATAAGATCTGGCCCGAATAAACTTCTTTCTCCCACACCATTCCATAACAATGGGGTGGTACACTTTCTTCCATAGAGAAACTCAAACGGTGCCATCTCAATGCTGGCTTGATAGCTGTTGTTGTAAGAAAATTCTGCGTAAGGCAGACTTTCATCCAAACTTGCTCCATAGTCTAGGGCACATGCCCTCAACATGTCTTCCAGAATTTGATTAGTCCTTTCTGTTTGTCCATCGGTTCGAGGATGAAAAGCAGTACTGAATTCCAACCTCGTTCCCAATGACTCATGTAGCTGTTTCCAAAAATGGGAAGTGAATTGGGTTCCCCTATCAGACACAATACTCTTAGGCACACCGTGAAGGCATACAATTCTACTCATGTAGATTTTAGCTAACTTGGCACTTGTATAGGTTGTCTTCACGGGTATGAAATGAGCCACTTTAGTTAGGCGATCCACTACTACCCATATGTAGTCATATCCTGATCTGGTCCTTGGCAATCCGGTGATGAAATCCATACCAATTTTGTCCCATTTCCAATCAGGAATAGGTAGTGGTTGAAGCAAACCTGCTAGTTTCTGATGCTCCGCTTTTACTCTATTACACACATCACACAAAGCAATATGCTCGGCAATGTCCCTCTTGATATTGTTCCACCAAAATCTTTCTTTCATGTCCATGTACATTTTGGTGTTACCCGGGTGAATAGAATACGGAGAGTTGTGCGCTTCCTGCAATATCATTTTCCGTAACTCCGGATCTTGTGGGACAAAAATACGTTTCCCATGCCATAATGTACCCTGTTCGTCTTCATGGAAATTTTTAGTTCTCCCTTGGCTAATATTTTCCTTAATCCTTTCAATTTCCTTATCAGTTTTCTGAGCTTCTCGGATCTTGTCCAATAAAGTGGGTTGAACATCCAAAGACATAAGATGTCCTTCAGGCACAATCTCCAATCTGAGTTCTTTGAATTGAGCACACAAATCATCTGGCAATTCTCCTTTGGTAAGGCCATTCACAAATACCTTACGACTTAGAGCGTCTGCTACAACATTTGCTTTACCGGGGTGGTATTGCAAACTCAAGTCATAATCCTTGATAAGCTCTAACCATCTTCTTTGTCTCATATTGATTTCCTTCTGGGTGAAGATATACTTCAAACTCTTGTGATCGGTGAACACTTCACAACGCTTTCCCAAAAGGTAATGTCTCCATGTTTTGAGTGCATGGACGACAGAGGCCAACTCCAAATCATGAGTAGGATAGTTTACTTCATGAGTTTTGAGTTGTCTCGAGGCATAGGCCACAACTTTACCGTCTTACATAAGTACGACACCCAAACCTTGATGAGACGCATCACAATATACTTGGAAATCCTTTTCCAAATCTGGCAGACATAGAACTGGTGCTGTTACCAGTCTCTTCTTCAATTCTTGGAAGCTGACTTCACAACCTTCAGACCAATCAAATTTCTTGTCCTTCTTTAAAAATTCAGTCATTGGCATAGCAACCTTTGAGAAATTTTCGATGAACCTTCTGTAGTAACCTGCTAAGCCAAGGAAACTGCGTACTTCTTTCACGTTCTTGGGAGATTCCCATTCTGTCACAGCTGAAACTTTAGCAGGATCAACTGCCACACCATCCTTTGTCATAACATGACCAAGAAAACCAACTTCCTCTAACCAAAACTCACACTTGCTGAATTTGGCATAAAGTTTATGCTCTCTTAACTTTTCAAGTATCAAACGCAAGTGTCCTTCATGCTCTTCCTTGCTCTTGGAGTAGACTAAGATGTCATCGATGAAAACGACAACGAATTTGTCAAGAAATTCCATGAACACCTTGTTCATCATATTCATGAAGTATGCTGGAGCGTTGGTTAAGCCAAAAGGCATCACGGTATACTCATACAATCCATACCTTGTGGTGAATGCTGTTTTAGGTATGTCTTGCTCTCTTACCTTAAGTTGAAAATAGCCTGACCGGAGATCAATCTTCGAGAACACACATGCTCCCTCTAGATGATCAAACAAGTCATTGATTCTAGGCAAAGGATATTTGTTCTTGATAGTTACCTCGTTGAGTGAACGGTAATCTATGCATAACCTTTGGCTTCTATCTTTCTTCTCCACGAACAATACTGGGGCTCCCCAAGATGAAGAACTTGGATGGATAAATCCTTTCTGCAACTATTCTCCTAGTTGCTTCTTGAGCTCTTTCAGTTCATCAACTGACATTTTGTATGGTCTCTTGGCTATTGGTCCTGAACCTGATACCAAATCTATTAGAAATTCCACATCTCTATCTGGTGGCATTCCTGGCAACTCTTTCGGAAATACATCCGGATACTCACACACAATTGGCACACTGTCCATGCTAACCCCCTTAAGAGAATTCAGCTTACTTCTTTTGGATTCAAAATTTGACCTGAATTTTATTCTTTTTCCTTCTGGGGTTGTGAGTGCAACAGTACGATTAGCACAATCTAGTACTCCTTCATACTTAGCCATCCAATCCATTCCCAATATTACGTCTAGTCCTTGGGAATCTAGGATTATCAGGCTCACTGGAAACTTATGCTTTCCAAACTCTATGACAAGATTCCGGCATCCAAGACTTACTATCATATCTCCACCCGGAGAACTAACTTTTATTGGACACCCAATGTTTTCAGATGCAAACCCATTTCTATCAACAAATGCTTTTGATATGAATGAATGAGATGCACCAGTGTCAAAGAGTACAAATGCTGGAATGGAATTGAGTCTGAACTTACCAGCAACAGCATCAGGCTCCTCATAGACCTCCTCCACATTGATGTGGTTAACCTGTCCTTTCTGAAAAGGATTGGGCTTGTTAGGTCCTTCAACTTTCTTCTCAGGGCACTCATTAGCATAATGCCCCAGCTTCTTGCATTTGAAGCACTCAACCTGACTGATGTCTTTTTTTGCAGGCTGACTTCCACTTCCACTACCATTCCCACTGTGGTGGATCTTATGTCCACTCTTGTGGTTCTTGACTGCGGTGATGCTTGTTGTCATGATGGTTGTGGTTGTGGTGCTTGTTGAATTTCCCATGCTTATGGGATCCTGAGCTTCCACTGTCATCATAGTGAGATCGTTTGTGAGACGATCCCGAGATGTGCTTGTCGGAGTGTTTCCTCTTCCTACTCTCGACTTGCTTCATCTTATTCTCCAAAATAGCAGCCTTGTCACACAGAGACTGATAAGTTGGAACATATGCCACAGACAACTGCAAGTTTAGTTCATCATTCAAGCCTTCTAGAAACTTTTCCTTTCTTTTGGCATCTGTGTCAACCTCATCCGGTGCATAGCGCGCCATATTGTTGAACTCTTCTATGTATTCAGCCACACTGCGGTGGCGCTGCTTCAGGTTGTGAAACTCCTTCTTTTTCAGACTCATCATTCCTGATGAGATATGAGCAGTGCGAAAGCCATTTTCAAAGATAGCCCAAGTCACCTCATCTAAAGGAGTGGTGATTTGGAAGTTGTCCCACCATGTGGCGGCTGGTCTTTCCAACAGATGCGCTGCAAATCTGACCTTTTCAGCGTCCGTGCAGCCCACGGTCACTAAGTCCTTGTTCACAGAACGTAGCCAATCATTGGCCACCATGGGATCAGTTGTCCCCAAAAACTTAGCTGGCCTCAAACGCAGAAATCTGGTGAGCACATCAAAACCCGGAGGGTTGTTGTTGTTGTTATTGTTGTTGTTGTTATTGGGGTTGTTGTTGTTGTTGTTATTCTGGTTTTGGATGAATGTTGTCATCATCTGCATAAGCTGTGTCTGAGCATTCATCATCTGTTGCATTTCTGGAGTGATGTTGTTGGGGTTGGGGTTTGCGCGACGGGGAGGCATCTGTGGTTTGTTCAAATAGAGATAAGAATGAGATACCCATAGATGTTTTATGCACATTACATCACGAGCAAACACAAAGCATGCAACACAAGATAAAAGTTCAACAACCAGATAACAATTTATCGAAATAAAACACACAAGTGGCAAGCCATCCACATGTCGGATGGTCCAATAACAAGTTCACAAATAACAAGTACGATAATGAAAGACAAACGAGTAGTCAAGTCTACTCATCAGCATCAATCTCCTCCTCGACGAAGGTAAGACCTGCGTTCTCCATCGCGGTCTTGTTCTCCTCAATCGTAGTGGTCAAGGAATCGATCTTGGCCTTGAGAGCCCTCTTCTGGGAGCGAAGCCTCTCGATCACCATCTGCTGCTGCTCTAGCTCGAAATCCTTGGACTTCAGTTCTTCAGTCATGTCCCAGATCTTCTTGTTCCTATCCTGGACGCGTTGCTCCTGACTCTTGAACTTACGGTCCTGGGTCTCGAACTTCGCCTCCATTTTCTTGACTATCTCGTCCTGCTGTGCGAAAAGTTTGTCCTTCTCGCGAAGCTGCACCTGGAGCTCATCATTGCTGAGCATGACGTTGGTCCTGTCCGTGTCCACGTGCCTGATAAGAGACTCTAAGTCCTGGAGATAGAGATGTATCGGCTCTGCTACGTCCCTCGAGTTGTCCTCAAAGTCGATGGACTCTCCATCGTCATCACGTCTTTCGAAGACGTGGAAGTGGGTGCCCCTAACCTGTCGGGAGTGACGGCCTAACAGACGTCCTATCAGGTCCTGCATGACGACCTCCATGCCTCTCTCCCTGTCATCGTGCATAAGCTTGAAGACGATGGCCTCCGTAGTAGGCTCCGTCCGGCGTCCGGGCTGGTTCACCTTGAAGCCCCAGAGGTCCTTCCTCTCGAACTTGGTGAGTGGGTGCACCATGATGGTGGGAAGAGGGAGATTGAGCAAGGTGGTAAGCTCAACGATACGAGGACCAAAACGGGTAACCTGGAACTCTTCAACAGTGCTGACGGTAATAGGCATCTATTTATAAGATAGAAAAGTTAGGACAACACAATTTAAGGTAAAACAAGACAAACATTTCATACATATCCATGGAACACAAAATCACACAAGTCATGCATACATGATTCCATTACAACAATCAAGGTCCAAACTTATTTAAGATATCATTTTGGAAAATAAAGTGATAGGTGGTGGTCCAACTAACGAAGTGTGTTCACAATCCTATCTCACTGGATCTGTTGGCTAACACAATGTTCCTAGAGGCAATCCATCTATCTTGTTCACATGATCCCATCACTAAGTCTATAATATCTCCCCTTAAGGTTTGGTTGGTGGCTTCCAACTCTTGGGTAAGCTCCTTCTCTTTCTCTAAGTCTTTTTGGAGGTTGAGCATTCTGCACTTGACTCTAGCACTAAGTTCTTTGATAGTCCTCCAAGCTGCTTCTCTGGCTGACTCAAAGAATGTGGTGTGCATTACAGTGTTGGTGTACATGCAGAAACCTCTTCCTTTGTGGTTGTCTTCCTTGTTTTTGTACAAGTGAAGTTGCACCCACCAATACTCCACTCCTTCATCCATCACCGGAAAGCCTTTGTAAACAGCTGCACCATGTGCTTCCATTGCCACCATGAGGTCCTTGAGAATCTTGGGAAACTCAGTTTCACACTCCAAGGTCATGGTCATGAGTGGCCCTTTCTTCACGGCTTCGTTGATGGAGTTCATCTACAAATAGAGATGAGAATGAGAAGATTAGAAAAGTTTACGAGAAGAATAGACAAGTGTAGAAGTAGTTGATAAATTTTTCCTTAGTGGTTTTCCAATCCTAGGGTCATAATCCTACATGCAACACAGTGCTATGATACCATCTGTAAGATCCCTCCTTTGTAAAGGAAAGGATCCCTGTGATTGCAATGCTAGTCCCTGGATCAATGCTAGCATCCACAGTTTAAGATGAAGTACACAGATACAAAGGTCGTTTATTACATTCATTCCAGAGATAAAACATAGTCTTTTACAACTCAGGGCCAAAGGCCTAATACAAGAGTTTATGGAATAAGTAAATAAACACAAGTCTTCATCTTCATGTGCCACAGGCAAGCATGTCGAGTGTAGACTCATGACTCCTACTCATCATCGGAGTAACCTGCAGCATCACAAGTTACAGCCACAGTGGGTCAATACTTTGGAATAGTATTGGCAAGTGATACCTTAGTAAATTTTAAGTGGACTAAATTACTATATGCATTTTTGGCTAAGTGTAGCTTGGCTTGCTTTGCTTGAAAATAGGTTTTCCCAATTAGTTGAAATCACTAAGTTTTTATTTGTCAAAAGCTTTCCCAAGAAACCACCAAAAGACATTGGGGTCCTTCACCCTTGTTCACCCACAAGTTTTACTTAGAAATTGGAGTGATGAGATTCTTGTAGCTTCCATGTCTTGATGCTCAAGTCGTCCATTGCCATGGACTTGGCTAAGTACTTAGATTTTTCCATCTACAGAGGTTGTGCACTTTCCCCACCAGACTTGGTTTCCCAAGACAGGACCTTTCAGAAGCCTTTCCTTAGTCATATGGACGCGCTCCAACCTATCATTCCCACTACCACCAACTGTCCAAGTGACTAAGTTCTAGCAACCTATATGATCATGGCAGAGCCCATATTGCCAAGTGGTTGCGCTGTAAGCTTTCTCAACACTTGGCCTCCAAATCTCTTTGTGCCTGGGTGGCATACCACAAGTGCGATACACAAGCCAAATCCATGGCCTTGTGTAACCACTCAACCCAAAAACCACCATTCAAGTCCCATTCCACCCAGGAAGTTCATTGACTTAGTTGTTTTATTAAGAAAAGCATGAGTCCAAAAGGACTTAGAATTATTTCACCATAGCATGTACATACTTTACCAACCCTTGTTTTCTACTAGCTAGGCTAAGCATGGCATAGTAACTTAACTTAGGAAAATTTCCTAGCAATTCTACAATTCTACACTACATAGGATTTCCCAACATAGCATTTGGCAAAAGTAGCATGCAAGACTTAGCAAAAATAATTATAATGCTTATTCAAAATAAAGGGTGGAAATATCATGAAGTATCACTTGCCTTGGTAATGGGGAGAGTAGCACTCTTCACAATCATAGTCACTAGCAAAATCTACACAAAATTTGTAGCATACAATTACACACAATTTATATACAAACAAAAATATGAATGCATGTATGCTAGAAATTACTAAGTGATGATTTTGAAAACTCTACCAAGCAAGTGCATGATACAGAAACATAACAAGTCACAAAGTTTTCTAATTAAACTTATTTAGCCCTAAAACAATTTGCTAAACCAAATATATACTCAAAATGGACCTAGAAATGTTTCTGCATACAAAGTCATTTTAAAAGATACTTTTTGTTAAACACATTGGAGATTCAGAAAGGGCTTGACTCACTGATTCCAACGGTATAAAATTTGCAAAAATATAACATGGGAATCTCAAGTTATAGCCATTTGAAAATGGGATCTAAATCTGATTTGAATTTCTATTTTTGAATCAACCCTAGCCACGCGTCACGATATTACTGGCGCGTACCGGTTCCCACCGGATCACCCTTCCGCGCCACAGGATCTAAATAAATCGCACGGTCCTGAGCGCGTACCTCCTCGCTGATAAGTGATTCTATCCTGTCGCTTGGATCTAGATCTAACAGTGCTCGAGCACGCGACCATGTCCTGGCGGCGCGCGGCGTCAGCGAGCGGTGGAGCGCTCTGTTTACGGCGGCGCTAGCGTTTCAGGTCGTGCGCGAGAGGGGGAAGGGTCATACCTGAACCGCAGGAGGCTGCTGATGCTCAAGGTAGCGTTGGTTTGCGAAGGGGCGCGCTGATACGGCGAGGATTTCTCGTTGGAGTAGAGGCAGCCGTCGGCACGGTCAGTCGTCGACGTTGGCGAGGTTCCTCGTCGCGCTAAGCCAAGATAAGGGTACCGTTAGATGCGCACATCGACGTAGATTCTAGGCGTACAAGTCAGAGGGCAAGGCGCGGTGGCTACTTACGGAGGGAAGTCGCCGGAGTTCGTGCAGAGAACGGTGGCGGCCGTCGTCGACGTTGGTGGAGCTACGGGTCATGCAAGGTCAAAAGGAAAGTGTCAGGGGGTGCGCAAGGACTCACTGAACCTGTTTGCATGAACAAGAGACAGATGGGAGCACGGAACTCACCGAAATTCGCCGGCGCAGTTGTCGGAACAGCGACGGCGTCGTGCGAGTTGTGGGCAGCCTGGTGGCGTGAAATCAGAATTGTTTGGGGGGAAATGGTCGCGAGGATGGGGGGATCTTATAGCCAGAGGCTCGACAAGAAACGCTCGCTGCATCAATGCCAATTAAGCTCGCGAAATCAGTGCTGCAACGGGCAGCGGCGAAGTTCGTGCGCGGAATCAGGGGGAAGACGAAGCTGACGTGGAGGAGGCCCGCCTGTCAGCGAAGTGCGCGAAGTGGAGGTGGGGTCCTGTCGTCAGCGGCTGGGTGGGTGTGCTCGTGCGTGCGGAAGGAAAAGAAATGCCCCGGGTGGGCTAGTTGGGCCTGTTTCGTTCCTGGGCTAGATTGGTGGCGCCTGGCCTTTTTCATTTGTTTGCTTGTTTTCTTTTTCTGATTGGATTTTCTGAAATGGTTTTGAATTGAATTCAAACTCTCTTTGAATTCAAATCCTTCTGGGATTTTTGCAGGGTACTGTAGTCTCCAATTAGGCACAAAGTCAGGTGGTTTGCTAAGTAAGGGCTTGATAAAGCTTGGAGATCAAAAATATTAGAGACTAGGTACTTGGTTTTGCAAAAATTGAAAAATGGTTTTTGAAACCATTTTCAATTTGGAAAACTTGGTTTGAATTCTACACTCAAACCTATCTTCATAGAAGGCAACAACTTTGTTCATAAACAATCAAATTTTCAAATGGGGATAGCCATTTGATTTAAATCTGTTCACATAAAATCATAGCACCAAGTGCTTCTGTTTTTCTGAAATGAGTTTGAAATTTGATCTCAAATCTATATGCATGCATGAATGATATGCAAACTGTGAAATTATGATTTTAGGGATGTTACAATTTTAGTCATATTGCCAAACGAGGCATGGTTTAGCATATGCTGATAGATCAAGTATCTAACAATTTCCAATTATCCATCAATATGAATACATTGCATGCATATGAGCTTTATGACTCAAAACATTATTGTCATACACACTAACACATTATCATTGAGTTGGATATCCTTTTTAGTTATTCATGTGTTATAAATGTGTACTCCTATTACTCAGCCAACAATTACTGTTGAATATTATGAAATTAAGCCCCACTATTTAAGTTTGGTTCAACATAATCAATTTGGAGGCTATATATATATACACATATCGTTCTTTCTCCAGGCGGAAATGAGGCGACGTCGGCGTCTGACCCTAGCGCCGGTGGCTCCCTTGTCACCGTCTGGATCGGAACCCTCGCCGGGCGCTGGATCCTCGGGGTCTCGATTTCAGTGTTTGGGATCTGTGTCTAGGGAGGATTCGGACGATGGTCTGCAGGCGCGGGAAGCTCTGGAGGGTTTGAAGGACGATGATGGTCAGCTCGGCTAGACGACGGTGTCTCGACGATGAAGGAAGTCCGATGAGGAGGTTTGGCAGGAGTTTTGGGAAGACATAGGCTTTACTACGCCTTCCTCATGTTTCTGTGAGAAGGCATCACCCATTTCGCCTTCTCCGTCGCCGGTGAGGTCTGTGGTCGTGGGAAGGAGGCGATCTACATCGCCTAGGACTCCTCGCTATGGTGTTCGGATCTCGGTGAGCCCCAATGTCAGGCCATGGAAGGGGACGTTGCCTCCTCGACGTGTCTCTGCACCGCCGGTTATGGGCTGGCTGCTGCTAGCGGCGATGGACAAGGCGCGCGCAAAGGCGGTGGTGCCTGAGGAGTACAAGGCTGACATGGGGAGTGACATGGCAGGTGCTGCTGAGGTGGCTGCTATGGGCCCGGTTGCTGCACGACCTGGGTCAGGCTGGAACGAACTCGCTTTCAGATTCAGGGCGCTGTGGTATCGAGGAACCCTAGATCGCACTTGGTCTTCAACACCTTCACCTCTAGTCTCATCCATTGATTTCGAAGAAGACTCGTCGCCCTCTGAGCCTAGACTGTGTTTGTCTGCGTCTTCGCCAAATTCGGCTCGACCCCTCTTGTTGTATACGCCTCGTGCAGCTGCCATATCTCCCTCGGCCGTGAGAGAAGGGCAGTCCTTCGCTTCGGTGGTTGCTATGGCGGGGCAAGTTCCACCAATTTTGAAGCGGCCTGCGTCTTCTACTTCAGCACGTGGTCCAGCGGGGAACCCTGTGCCTCCGGTGGTGGTGCCCTATCAGCCCAGTGCTCCGTCGGGTCCGGGCTTCATCAATGGGCAGCAGGCTATGGCGGTTCCGCCGGCAGGGTCCTTCCCTCGACCTCCGACTTTCCCGCTGGGAATTCAATTCCGAACTCCTGCTATGTACTATGCTACTTCTCAATCCGCCCAGCTTCAGCCTCTACAGGCACCATACAAGGGGCAGTCGTTTGCACCGGCGCCGTTTGTTGGTGCTCTGCAAGGAGGCGTTTTTCCGGGTGTGCAGAGTCAGTCTATTCGCATTGGCCAATCTTTCGTGCCGCAGTTTGCTGCTGGTGCGCCAGCGCCGGCAACAGCTGCACCTAAGCATAAGAAGAAGAAGCAAGTTCAGCCTCGTTCTCAAACACAACCTATGGTGCAGCCTGGTCAGTTCATGCATCAGCCACAGTTTCAAGCACAGGCTAATTTGGTTGGCCAACAATCGTATGGGTACCATGCTCCATATCCGACAAAACCCAGTTTTAGCAACCACTTTCTATGGCGCAGGTATAGTTTGTGACTCCTGTGGTTTCGCCGATAGTAACACAAGCTGCCACGGACTCTGCGGCAGTGCCTATAAAAAGTAAGAAAGCGGTTCGGTGTTGGAAGTGTGCAGTTGAAACTCATGCCTCAAAAGATTGCAAAGTTCTGCATTATTGTTATATTTGTGATGTGGCGTCTCATCCGACTTTAAGGTGCCCGGTGCTTAAGCAGTCTAGGCCTGTCCCTTCTATGGTTGGTCTGGGGCATAACCTTGCTTTGTACATATAGATGCCTGATAGTGTGGTTCATCAGGTTCAGGGGCCTAGTCAGTCTCCCGTTGCTTTGGTCCAAGTTTCTGGTGAATCTGTCATAGCTAATGTGGTTCAAAAGCACATTGAAAGAAGATGCCCGGTATAGTCACAGTGGAAGTGGGAGGCCCTGAAATATGGGGAGAATGCTTTCCTGGTTACTTTTCCTAGTGCGGAGGATCTCGACAGAGTGGATGGGAGTCAGTTTTTCATGCCTCTCGGTAAGACCCATTTGTCTGTTACTACCTATAAGACACAGGAGGTTCCCCATAAATGAGAATTGCAAAAGGTCTGGGTACATGTCGAGGGGGTTCCTCACTCCTTGCGCACATTTCTGGTCCCGTGGGCGGTAGGAGTACTCATGGGAATAACTCTCGATGTTGATCTCCTTAGTTTGAGGCGTAGGGGAGTGGTTCGAATTTATGTTGCTATGTTTGATATTGCTGTGTTTAAGGAGAAGAAGGATGCTCTGGGTTTTTATTTGACCTCAGACATTGTTGTTGGTCTATTGGGGTATGAGCTTCATTTCAAATTGGAGCCTGAAGGTTATGTGCCAGAACCAGATTTTTCGCACGATCTTTGGAGGAAATCTAAGGATGATTCTGAGGACGGTGGTGCTGGAGATAATGGGGAGGATGATATGGACACTTCAGACCCGATTGTGCCCGCTGTGATGTATGGGAAGTCAAGTTACAAGCCTGCTGGACCTATGGCTGCACCTTCCTCTTCACGACAGGCTCCCGTTCATGTGATGGCAGTGAATCCTTTTAATTCTAGTCCTTCTACTCCATCGGGTAAGGAACTTGTGGATGCCTTGCCTATAGCTTCTCCTTTGCGAGGTAATTCAGCCAAGGAAGCATCGCCAGGAGTGACTCAATCTCAGCTTCGGGCAACCTTACACTCAGCTTCTTCTGACTCTTTGAGGATTTCACCATAGCTGCATGCTTCACCTGCGAGGGGAAGGCCTAATATGTTTGGCAGAACTGTTCCTAGATCAGCGGTATCCTTGTTGGAACCGCTGTCACCCGTTTTGCAGGAGGTGTTGTCACCATTTATCTCGAATAGTTCTACTGATGTTCTGGTTGGGCACTCTTTGGTCGAGACGTGTGGCCAGTGTGCTGGCTTGCAGTCCCAGGAGGGGGCATTTCTGCTCGGGATCGAGCAGGTTGGAGTTGATGTGCTGGGCGATGATCCTCTGCTGCTGTCTACGGCCCATGAGGGGTCGCCGGTGGCGGACATCGGCGCGGCCCAGATGATGCGGTGGCAGGGAGGCCTTCTGGGCGCCGCTGCCAAGGCGGGCGACCCAGGCGATACTGCTGCTCGGGCCCAGGAGGGGTACCTCGAGGGGGGAGGACTGGCCTAGGAGGGGTCGGTGCATCCCTCCACTGGGCCGACATGGATGCAGGAGGGCTATGACCCGCCGCTGCTACTGTCTGCGGCCCAGGAGGGGTTGCCAATGGTGGATGCTGGTGTGGCCCAGATGGTGGGCGCTGCTGTCGAGGTGCCCCCCCCCGCGCTGCTGCCGAGGTGCCCCCCCCCCGCCCAGATGGTGGGGTTGGTGGCTCCCTCAACTACGTTGGCAAGGATGCACAAGACGGCAGGACCAGGGACACCCTCATGCAGGAGCACACGTCATGTGTCGGATGCTCTTGGGGCATCATCTACCGATGAGGACTCGTTGGGTAAAGCTATGCGAAGGAAGGCGGAAAAAAATCTTGATTCGCAGGGTAATAATGATTCCCCCAAGTCTTTTCTATCTTTCTCTACTCCTGTAATTGTTAATAAGATGTCTAGTATTGGTGTTAGTTTGGGTAGTTCAACAAATGAAATTATGTTATCTAGTTCCGTCCTGAGACATATGGAGGTTGACCGTTTAACGGTTACTCCTAAGGTCTCGGCGATTCCTGATATTTTATCAACGGAGGAGGAGGAGTTGCATGCCACAGTAGATGGTCAACTCCGCACTCACTTAGTTGGTGAGGTGTCATATGTGGGTTTTGATGAGACATACCTTAGTTCACTGTATGGACTTAAAGCGTCTGGTCGAAAATAAAAAAGCCAGCGGTCACGAAAAAAGCCCTGTGTATTCAGATCTACTATTGTTTCTCAATGAATGGTATGTTCTCAAATAGCAGAGGTCTTCGTGACTTGGATAAACATTTGTTCTTTGCCGATTGTGTGAGAGATTATAGTTTGGATTTTTTGGGAATTTCTGAGACCGGTAGAGGGACTTTTCACAAGCACTACTCAACTGACTTTCGGGTGGAGTGGACTTCACGTAGATATACCGTCCAACGCGTGGTAGGTCCGTGATGAGACTATGGAAGTGTTGGCTAGTTCGGTGGGAGATTTATTTATAAAACTCCATATTCGAAACAAAGCTGATGGTTTTCTGTGGTCTCTAGTCGCTTTTTATGGATCCGCTCAGGATGTTTTTAAGTCTAATTTTTACGCGAGTTGGTTAATTTGGCAAAGGACAATCCATACCCTATCCTTATAGGGGGAGATTTCAATTTGCTAAGATTCCCTCATGAAAAAATTCAGGGAAGGTTTGACAAGCACTGGTCCTTTTTGTTCAACGCTGTCATTGAAAGCTTGGACTTAAGAGAGGTTACAATGCTTGGAAGACAGTTCACTTGGGCTAATAGTCTGCCAGTGCCCACATACGAAAAGATGGATAGAGTGCTTATGGATACCGAGTGGGAAGATAAATTTCCTATGGTAACTGTTCGTGCTCTTGATCGTGTGGAGGCGTTGTCAGATCATGCCCCTATTCTTTTATCCGTTGGCTCCCCCCTCGTTTATCTAAACATCAGTTCAAGTTTGAACTCGGTTGTATGGCTCGGGACGGGTTTTCTGATTTGGTTAAGGCTACTTGGGTGAAACATATTAGTGGTTAAAATCCTATACAACGACGGAACAATAAATTGCGTGCTTTACGCAAGTTCCTTCGAGGTTGGGCTAGGCATATGACTGGTATTCTCAAAAAATAAAAAGTACACCTTTTCTTGATTATTGGAGACCTGGATGCCACTTCTGAAGTTAGGCCGTTATCTGCACAAGAGATTGAGCTTAAGAGCCAATCGAATGCGGAAATAACAAGATTACTTCGGGAGGAGGAACTCAAATGGTACCAACGCTCTAAAGCGAAATTTATCCTGGAAGGAGATGCGAATACAAGATACTTCCATGCCATAGCCAATGGTAGGCTATGGCATCCCGCAAAACCACTACTAGAAAATCGCGTTGTTTTTGTGCATTGCATCGTCATCGTCATGCATTGTTTGTCTGAACTATTTCGAAAAACCTAGTTTTACTTTGTAAAAATACCCCTCTTTCTTTCAAATGTAAAACCCCGATCGTATCGGATATTTTATTTACCTATAAATTAATTGCAAAGTAGCCTTGTTTTAAAATAAACAAGACAAAACAAACACATATTTACAAAGTAATAAAACCTAGACTCTAAATCCTATATCTACCTAGGCCCAATCTACCCACCAACCGCAGCGTGCCACCTCACCCCTCCCCCAATTCCCTACCCACCCCGCCACATCATCAATCCACCAGCCCCACCCTCTCTCCTTCTCTCACCCTAGCCCCATCTACCCTTCCCCACTTACACTCCGGACCCACCCCCACCTGCCTCTCTCTCCTCCCCACCGAGCCAGCTCCCCCCTCCTCACCCAGCGGCCCCACCACCTACCCGACCCCATGCCCTAGACCCGGTCCACCCCCACCACCTGGCCCACCACGACCGGCCCTCCCCCCAACCCGCACGCGCTCACCTCTCCCTTCCCCCCTCCTTCCTCCTCCCGTCCACCAACCGCCGCCGTCGGCTCCTTCCCCCTCCCCCATGCGCTGTCCTTCCCACCTCCTGCCCCTCCCTGCTCCGGTCCGTGCCGCCGCCGGAGGACACCTCCCTCTCCTCTCTGCGTCGCGCCGCCCTGGCGACCCTCGCCCTGCGCGCGCCCCGACTCCTCTTCTCCGGCCACCGCGCGGCCCTCCTCTCCACCCGACGTCGCCGCTCCCCTCCGCCCCGCCGGCACCGCCAACAACCACCCCCCCGATCTCCCCGTCGCCGGTGCGTCCGTGCCTCCCGTCTTCCCCGCCTACACGCCGCCCCCTCGAGCTCCTCCCCGATGCTCACCGCCTCCCCGGAGCCGCCCGCATCTCGCCGACCGCCGCCTCCAGCGCCGGCCCCGGCCGCGCCCGGCGCTCGTCCCCGCCGCCGCGCCAGCGAACCCTCCTCCCCGTCCGCCTCTCAGCGTGCCTCTCCCCGCATCGAGCCCCGACCCCGCCGCCCGCAGGAGCTCCCCGCGGGTCCCCATCCCCCCTCGCGGCCGTGCCCAGCTGTGTTCCTCGCCGTCCGGAGCTCTGCGCGCGGCCGCCTTCTTCCGCGAGCTGCCACGCCTCCGCGTCCGCCACCGGCCGCCGTCCTCTGTTCTGGCCCGACGCCGCCGGTCGCATCAACGCCCCGCGCAGGTCCCCTCCCCGTCGCCGCTGCGGGCTTCCCACCAGCGGACCCGCCTCATCGCTGCCGACCGTGTCCCTGCATGCCTTGGGCTCCATGAGGAGTTGTTGCTCAGGTTCAATCAAAGAGGCACGCTGGATGTGTCAGTGCCAGCTCGGTGCCGATCCAAGCCACCATCAGGGAACGAAACAAGTACCACAACGCCGACGACAGGGAACCGAACAAGATCTTCGTCACGGAACGCTAAGACCCGTTCCCGGTTCCGAAGCCCGATCCCGGCGCCCGGACCCCGAATCCCTCGCCAAGATCTTCATCGAAACCCCGAGAACTCCGCCGCGATACCCGGTGATCTCCTACGTGGAACCATCGGGCCACATAAGACCATCGACGCCACACCCGGATCCGAACACCGGACCTGATCACCGCCAAGGCCGCCGACACGGATACACCGAGTTCTCCATCGAGGACACCAACACCGTCGACATGGAACCAGATGACGTCAAGCACTTCGCCGCGGATGCGACAAGATCTACCTCAGCTGTCCGAGACCGATCCCGTCGAACCCTGAACCCCGACCCCCGGAACCAAGTTCGCCGAACCCTAATGTGTGACCCCTTTTCTCGAACCCTATTTTATAAATGATATAAACTTGATGCATTAAATCATTCATGTCGCATACATATTCATGTGGTTTGGGGGCCTTATGCCGATTCACCATATAATTAAATATGGGGCCCATATGCGGGCAAATCTAGTCTTATATTGGCCTCATTTAAATTTGTGTAGCGAACCGGTGCTATCTTTTACCTTGCTAATACAACATTTAAATTGCGGGGTATCTAAACAACTGGAACCATATATTTAATGGTCGGGACCCCGGTTCCGCTTAATATGGCCTAATTGCATCTTTGCCATGTCATACATCATGCATGCATCATGCCCGATCTTCTGCCGTTGTATTAAATATTGCATCCTGTGTTTATTCTAGTGTTTTGGTTCTTCGCGGATAAGGCCGTTGAGTTGATGCGAGTGTCGACCCGATCTTCGGTTGAACCTTCGGCAGTGTTTTCAGGCGAGCATCTCCCCCTTTTATACCTATCTTACTTTTATAGTATTTATTCCCTCCTGTTGATCTATTGCTATCTGTGTTGCGATGCTCTAGTTTTCATACCCGTGATATCCCTTGCAGCCTTATATTGCCTTGGACACACCCTATTACCTGTTGTTTGGTAGATAGTTGGACTTGCGCGTCGTAGTCGCTTGCTCAAGTGCTGTTGCGTGTCGTCCAGTACCATAGTTTTTGGAATATTGCCTCATGTTTGGTGTTGGAGATGATCATGGCTTTACTTATCGTTCACTTTAATTACTGTTTAACAACTAAAATTGAAGTAGGTAAGCAGAGGCACAGGTGGGCAATAGATGTTATTTGGTTGTTAACCGTCCACTTGTGTCCCGTAGGACCCCGAGTACTTGATACCTGTTCCTTGAATATTCGCGCTATCCACATCCGGGAGGATTATGGGACCCCCCTGAGCCATAGCTTGATTCAGTCTTATTTCTTGGGGCCACAAACTAGTTTGAGGTTTTATTTACTATCCTGTACTTATGCCATGCTACTGCTTTATTTACGATTGTGCGAGGAGCACACTATACTGTTTAGGATCGGGACACGTTTTCGCGGTGTCGACAAGCCCAGTTTTGGGTTCCCAGTCGTTCACAGCCGTCCACCCAAACCTCGGGTCCGTCTCGGAGTCAGCTAACTTCGTTGCGGGTGTACTCCAAGGGGTGGCCCCCTGAAATATTTCTGAATCCTGTGATTGCTTTGTCGTGAAGGCCTCGTTGGGTTTTGATTTGGTTTTTCCGAGGTTGATCGAGTGTGTGTTTCTATTGGTGCACCCCGGCCAGGTAAAACTTTCTGAAAGCCGTGTCCGCGGTTATGGACGACTTGGAGCACAGTATCTCGATCATAGACAACTATAACTAAAGTAGTGCTATAAAATTTGACTTTATAATGACTAGTAATCAGCTTCACTATAATGGAATGGCTAAATAATACTGCCACAATTGCTTGTTTGGAGTGTCGCTTGCGACCATTGTATCTGACTAGTAATTATTGCAACTACAACGGAATGGCTGAATAAAAGTACCAACAACTGCTGGCTTTTGGGTTATCTCATGCTAATTGTATCTGACTAGTAAGTATTGCAACTATAACGGAATGGCTAAATAAAAGTACCAACAACTGCTGGGTTTTGGGTGATCTCATGCTAATTATATCTGACTAGTAAGTGTCACAACTACCACGGAATGATCAACTAAAAGTGCCCACCGCTTATTTTATCAGGATGATTATCTAAACCTGACTAGTAATTGCTGCAACGATAACTGAATAACTAAAACTGCCAACTGTGTGAGTTCCTCGGTTGACTTCCTCGTTTGGTCTCGAGGGGAAACGCCAGGATGGGTTTGTTTGATGGTAGCATCAGGTTGGTTCCGAATAGGTCTTTCTTACCCCCTCTGATAGCCGTCATTTGGATCGAGTCTCTATAGGTTGTTTAGTGCATGCTGCCGCTGCCGCTTCAGTCCACCATACCTATGTAGGAGAGGACCGCCGAATTCTAGCCTCGCCGTGTACTGGCCTCAGTACTGACGCTCCTCTTTTTCCTTTGCCCTTTGTCGGCACCCCTTTTGTTTAAGCAGGTTTTGAGATCGACGTCGTTAGCAGGGTTACCCTTCCGGCTTGGCCTGGGCAGGGTTATGGACGCCATTGGTTATTCTTCAGGCCTCTTAGCCCCATTTGCATCTTGTCCGTAGTCGGACGCTCTATCATTTTCCAGGTGATTTGGATCTTTCTACCGTATATCTGTATTCTTGACTCATGGAGTCGTGTTGTATATATATCTGTTCCGTGGGTCCCATCGAGGACTGTTGTGTAATGTTATTAATTTGTTTTCCACCCGCACGAAAGTGCCTGGTGGGCACCTTTGAATCGTTTCTATGCAGGTTTGGCGGGCTTCGCTAAAACTTGCATAGGGTCGATTCTGAGGGTGTTACATAGGCATAAGAAAAAACTTATTCACTCTCTAACACAGGATGAAGGTACTATTGAGGGACAGGAACAACTCAAAGCTTATATTACTAAGTACTATAAAACTCTTTTTGGGGCACCTACGGAAAATTCCTTTTCGTTAGATGAGTCCCAAACGAATGATTCCACAGGTTTCCATTGAGGAAAATGACTTCCTAACTTCCCCTTACTCATAGGCGGAGGTAAATAAAGCTGTTTTCCAAATGGAACATAATAAGGCGCCTGGCCCTGATGGTTTCCTAGCGGAATTTTACCAACAGTTTTGGGATGTCATAAAAGAGGATCCGATGTCTTTGTTTCAATCTTTAATGTTGGGTCAGCTGGATTTATTTAGAATTAATTTTGGCAACATAATTTTACTACCTAAGGTTAATAATGGAGAACGAATACAACCGTATCGTCCAATCTGTCTTCTTAACGTTAGTTTTAAATTTTTCACAAAAGTAGCCACAATTAGACTAAATTTAGTAGCTCACCATGTGGTAAGTCCTTCTCAAATGGCTTTTATGCAAGGAAGAAACATCTTGGATGGTGTAGTAATCCTGCATGAAACAATCCATGAACTACACTCAAAGAAGTTGAATGGAGTATTGTTCAAGATTGACTTTGAAAAGGATTATGACAAAGTTAATTGGTCTTTCCTTCAGCAAACGCTCCGTATGAAAGGTTTTTCAGAGGAGTGGCGCTCTCTTATACATTCCTTTGTTTCTAGAGGTAGTGTTGCCATAAAGGTTAATGATGATCTAGGCAAATACTTCCAGACACAAAAAGGACTTCGACAAGGGGATCCATTATCGCCTATACTATTTAATATAGTGGCGGATATGTTGTCCATCCTGATTGAGAGAGCGAAAGCTGATGGCCAAATTGAAGGATTAGTTCCACATCAGGTGGATGGTGGCATGTCTATTCTTCAATATGATGATGATACTATCCTTTTTATGGAACATGATCTAGAGAAAGCCAAGAATCTAAAGTTAATTCTATCAGTATTTGAGCAACTCTCGGGGTTTAAAGATCAATTTCCATAAGAGTAATTTGTATTGTTTTGGCGAGGCTCAAAACGAGGCCCATCAGTGTGCCGAATTATTTGGCTGTGCTCAGGGGCTGTTTCCAATCAACTATCTCGGAATACCGATCCATTATCGGCGACTCACGATTGCTGAATGGAAACTCGTTGAGGAAAGATTACAGAAACGTCTTAATAGTTGGAAAGGCTGCGGTGACCCAGCATACCACTTCATGATGTAGTACATTATAGTCGTGGACATAGCACCAATGAAACACCATTCACTAGTATTACATCCCTCAGAGTGGTACAACAGAAACACATCGGGTCCAAGACATTACTTTAGATTACATATAACACATTACAAAAGATCCAGAGAACTTCGTCGAACAGTGAGGAATATTATACAGAAAGAACCAGAAAGATCCACTCGGAGTTACTTTAGAAGTACTACTTTTAATATATATATAAGGCTTGAAAGTACTAATATAGTACTGTTCTATAGAAGTAGGTTCTAGATTCTAGGAGTTTTATTTATATTCTACACTTTAGCTTGTCTTCGATAGATTCCGGTAAGGTCTTCGAATCTGTTGATCTCCCTTAGATATCTTCAACTCCTCAAGTTACTTATTTCCTGGGAACGCCATTGATTTCTCCGAGATCTAGCAAGGGTTAAGAAGATACGTTGAGTACAAGCATACTCAGCAAGTTCACTAAAGAGAAGTGTTTGATGCACTATCTACAACCACAGAACATAGGTCATAGGCAATGCAAATTTTCGAAAACATTTCTTCAAAGGTTGCTTTTATTATGAAAAGCTATGTCCATCAGCCTTCATGGGTTTATCAGAACTTTCATCGAGTTCCTTTCCCGCAGCGTTCGCAGCTTCTTCCCGGAACATGGAGTAACAAGTTACAGTTCTTACACTCTGTAGAGGTGCGTCACTTTACCCATGAGAGATATTAGCATTGTTGCACATCCGAGTTACAGGCTTGTTCACACTTCCTAGGTGTGAGGCCCAGACTAAGATCCAAGCCAATCATTGTCCTTCTCCGCGACCCCACATACACCACAATTGTTGGAGGCCCAAACTCAAGGTAGACTTTTCCCCATATAAAACGGCTACACCTTAGTTGGATACACACAACAATCATTAACACTAGAAATCTGTCTTTTGTAAGCCCAGATCCACGGTAGACTTCCCCCGTATAAAACGGCTATACCCATGATCTGCAACTTACAAATGCCCAGAACAGTGTCCAATGCATGCGAAAGGGAGCCAATCCAGCTGACTTCTCCGTCCAATTCCAAATCTCATGGTTAACGCGTAATATACGACGTAAGAATCACTGGCGACATTGGTTGTTAAGTCCTAGATAATATGTTACTTTACCACCAGAACTTTCATAGTAGATTATTACCTCATGGTAAATAACCTATAATCATATTATTATGAAAATAGTGTTTTCTAACCTTTTTCAAATGCAGGTGATGACAACACTGGTTTTGCAAAATACTTTATAGAAAATAATCAAAGGACATGAGCAAGTGTGAACTTGCCTTTTGTGATTGCAAGATTATGCACTCATGATCTTCGAGACGATATAAGACCCAATATATGAAACCAACATCATTGGTCCGGTAAGGACTAATGTTTAAAGAAGCAAGATGCCATTATGCATAAATAATGCTATGCAATTTTATAATTCCCAAAGTGAAACCCTTAGTATTTTGTATAAGTTGATCTTAGGTATCTTCTTTAAGTTTGGTTTTATTTTTAAGTTTATTTCATAAGCAATGACATTAATAAGGAACTTAAGTGTTAATAATCCAAAATATACAAGTACTGGTAGAGTAATGTGATTATGATTAATTGTTATATGGTGACTGGGAATAAAAGTCCTTAGATTGAGTTGTTAAGAGCTGAAGGAACTATTATAGACTTGTTTGTGTGAAGTGTCAAAAAGAATAACATTTGAAGAAACTAGTATTTAGTTCAGGTTAATTAGTTTTAAGGGTTGTTAAGTCTTACATTAGGGTTTGTGAGGGTTACAAATGATGTTGAGTTATCATATTTCAATTGTTGATACAAGTGACTAAAGTTAACTTTTAAAAACATGAATAAACTTCAAATGAGATGTTTATGGTTGTTTAGACCAAAGTTAACTATAAAAATAGAAATGAATTTTAAGATAAATGAGTTTTAGAATATCATCCAGTTTTAGGGTTTTAACAAATATGATTAAGGATGATCCCTTTTAATTTAAGTGAAAGATAGATTTAATAGTATGCAATTTATTAATGGGAGCATAATTGGATGATCTTATAAATTTATTTGAGTTTAGAGTCATTTGTAAGAGTGATTAAGAGATGAAGATTATTCACCATCTTATACATGAGTGATATATAATATATACTTAAAAGGAATTTTATTAGAATTTAAGATTTAATAAGAGTATTTAAAAGTTAATAGTTATACTTAAGTTTTATTCTGAATTATGATTATGGAATTAGAATTAATATTTAAATTTAAAGGATTTAGTGTTTTTACTAAAAAATGTGATTATTTTTTTTAGTAAGTAATTTTAGAGAATTAACAAAATGGTTATTTTATTTTAGTAAAATAAGTAAATGAGTTTTATTATCTAATTTTATTGAAATGTTTTTAGAATACTATATATAGTATTTTTCTAGTAAAATATATTCATTCAAGATCTTAAAAATTAATTTTATTTATTTTTAAGTATTACCTTTATTTTTATAAAATTCTTCAAATAATTAAGTAAATATTTGCTTTATATTTTATTTGTAAAACTCTAAGTTAGTATTTTTATAAGATAGTAGAGTTATTTTTATACACAAAAATGATTTTTATTTCTTTTTAGGAGTTTTTCTTATTTTATGAAATTTTACTCAGGATTTAATGATGTTAATATTTATGTGTTTTATATTTATTTAAAATACATAAAGTTATATTTTTATTAGATATATCTTATTTTAATGATAATCTTAACATATTAAATGTATTTTTATGATTTTTCTATTATTTTCTATAGCGGAAAATGTTTAGAGATTGTTTTGGTAATTTATTTCTTTTACTTTTATTTTATTTCTTATACTAATTATCTTGGGCTCTTTGGGTTGGGTACATGGGCCAACTTGGCCCATTTAGGTTGGCCTAGTTTGGGATTTAGCCCAACTATCTCATCCCTGGCCCCTTCTCTCTTCATCCACGCACCCAGGCACTCCATGCACATCCCTGACCTCGACTCCCCTCTCGCGACGCAACGAGGTGCCCTCCGGTTCGATTCCGGTGAGGCAGGTCATTGCGGCCGCCCCCGTTGGTCGCCGAAGCTCCGCCTCCCCTAGACTGAACTTACCCTCTAATTCGATTTGCGAATCTTGCCTCTACTAGGTCGTATCTAACCCTCTCTGGTGCTAGGGTTCTGATGCCCGCAGCATCGCCGTTCACCGGTGATGTGCTGGATGCTGCGGTTTCGCAACGACACTCGCCGCGCTGCAGATGTTGCTAGGACGGCTTGGCGCGGTGCAGGTGCTTTGGTGCCCACCGTGCCGCCGTGCTGCTACACCCGCGACCTCTGCCTCCTCTTCGGCGAGCTTGGGCTCGCCCCATGCAGGTTGCTCCTTCTACCCTCTCTATAGCTGGTACGGCTACCCTAATCTACTGAAGATTGTAGATCCCTAGTATCATCTGCTGAAGATTTATGTGGTGACAATCCTCCTTATCTTTGATCTGTAAGATCTGTTTAGAGTGTGTCAATGATGATTCACTATTGTCAAGTGCTTGTGTTTACATTTCTGGTAATGCTTGTGAGACAGAGATCATGTGATACTCAAAGGGTCCTCTTTGAATGCTCTCTCCTGACTAGTAGATAAACCAAGCATGTGTAATTCTGCCTGGACTATCACTGTTGTGCTAAGCTGTGTGAGAAATATGATTAGTTGGATAATACTTTGACTTCCTATTATTTTGGTCATTGAGTACATATGTGCTTAATTCTAGAATTTACAGTTATGTTCTATACTGACCAACTCGTTCAGTATAGGTTGAGGTTGATAATGCTCTCTCTTATATTGACAGTTAGCAATTTTCTAGCTGATTCCTGGGTAGAATGCTTAAGAAAATGATGTGTTTATGGATGAAATAGTATATCATTTATGGCTGGTCCATATGGCAGTGATGCTTTTAGAATGATTGCTAATGTTCATACTTAGGAAAATGATTTGAATGCTTAGTAAGTGAGGAAGTGACCAATTATGTATACTATCAACATGATAGTTAGATAATTATAAATGATTCCTAGGATTTGGCTAGGAAGACGATTTTCTTTCATTTGGGCTGATGTGATTGTCTCATTTAGCAAGGCTTATGCTTAATAACTACCACTGTGGTGCCTCCATTGGAGTGTGCATATTGGTTTCCTATTTGCATGAACTGCTGTGAGCTTGATTGACTAAAACTTGATAAGATCCTAAAGTTTGACTACCAAACTCTCTATGATGACTCAACATTGCATTACTATGTGGATCAGAGAGAAATCTCTCCTCACAACCCATAGTTGTGAAGGACGTGGTTGCTAGTTGTTTGATTTCTGGACATGATCTATTTGTTGGCTTTGACTGCTTGACTAGCTAAAAAGAGACTCATGTGTGGCTGCCAATGATGCATGGTCTGAGGCTTGATTATGTTTGTATATACAAATAGATGCTTGAATGGTTTTTCCTAGCTCAATGATGATACTGGTGTAGCATTTCTACACCAGTCTGAGAGCCTCCAATTTCCCCCCACTAAAACTTATGCTCTAAAAGATGAAATGAGCATGTGCTATTACTATTATAAGTTGGCAACCTGATATGCAGAGTAGATCAGCTCGACTTGGTGAGATTGTGGATAAGATGCAGCTGCTCTTGATCTACTGCTGTTGTTGTCTTGCCCTTGTGATGGATCTTGATTGATTCATGTCCATTCTGCTGGATATTATTCTTGCCTTGTACATTTGGCCTTGATTTCCCCTTGTCCTAGATCTAGGATGGATCCTGGGAGAAACCAGAGCTAAGGTGTGATGGTTTGGTGGAAGGATTTGGGGATCAGGTTTACTTGATCTGTTGTACTGCTCCACCTTTAGCTATTGCTTGCCCTTCCTAATATTGCTGATGGTTTCCTAGCCTTTTTCTACTAGTGTTGTAGAAACTGGATCTAGATAGATCAATAATGGTTGTGGTTGTTTATGTGTGTCTTGGGAGTTCTAGTGCTAAGAAATGAGCTAGGATGGAAGGAGTAGCTAGCAGCAGTGACTGCCACGGCTGGTTCCTTCTTATCCTCCCCTGGTGTGCTCCTGTGTTGACAGCAGATACTTCCATGTTGATGTACAAGCTGCTTGCAAGTGGGACCTGCTGGTGTGGATGAGATCAAGTGAAAACTTGATATTTGTGGAATCTTTATCTGATTACTTTAATTGTCATGGCAAAACTTGCCCCTTCCCAAGCCTATGATGTTGTACTGAGGCCCTCACTAGATAAGAACAGATGCTCAATTTGGTGAAACTTGCCCCTTACAGATTAGCTCAATGATGAATTGAACATAGCATTTCTATGTCAAACCTGAGAGTAAAACACTAACCAATTAATCATTCTTTTATTTTATTTTTCTTTTTTTCTTTTTACTTTTTGTTGTGTTTACAGGAAATGAAGATCAAGAAGAAGAAAAGAAGCTTAGTTAAGTTTTATTTTTTAATCTTGTTGTAATTTCCTTTTTATTCACATGTGTAAAGATTTTGTATTATTATTGTGTTTGTAAATAATAAACTATTTATTTATTAATTGTTCCTCTGTAAATCCTAATTGTAAGGACAATGTCATATATAAAGAATTCTTTTATTTATCTATTGTAAAATAATACTATATGCACATATATTTATATTAATAAAGAATCCTTTTCATATTATTTATGTAATCATTCTATTTCAAGTTATTAAATATTTCCAATTCCTATTTGTGAATTTTATAAATTCATTTGAATTTCATATTTGAAATTCAAATACATGTTTGAACAAATTTTCCCTGAAACAAAGAATTCTACAAAGGTCATGTCGAAATCTATCGCACTTGCTGCGAAGTTTCCTTCAGTACAAGAGAGATCCCGATCCCTCCATAGCTCTTTTAGTTTTGCGCAAAAATTCCCCGGATTTTCTTATGCATGAATGCAATGCACAAACCTGTGTCGTGTCTATTTCTAGGTGCTAATCCTGGGATGTTACAGACTCTCCCCCTTAAAATAAACTTCGTCTTCGAAGTTCGCACTCTCTTACGTTTCAGAAGATAAAATTGACTTCTTCAAATCCTGGTGACTCTTTTAAATCCGGGAGGAAGATAATTGTTGTATCTTCATTCCAAATTTTCCTTGGATCCTCTTCTGATTTGAAATGAGCCAACTTCTAATCCCATTTGATGTATAAACTTCTTTTGAATCTAGCACTTCTACCCTGATCAGATCCTCTTGAGTGTTTTCAGATTAGGACATCTATTCAAAAAGTTTCTAAGTTTTTTTAGAAAGTCTCCTTAAGGTAAGATTATGGTTTATATTTTGGCTAAATATAGCTTGACTCTAATATTAATCTATTTATGGTATACTTAGTCCTTATGTCTTACTTTTTAAGAATGTTTTGGCTTTCTCCTAAACCTTATTCCGGATATCAACTCTTGATGCTCCATTATTCACTCTCCCCCTTGAGATTTTCTAATGGTCTTATGAGGAACAGATGGTACACCCACATACTTGGAAATAGCGGTGCAAATTCTATAACTCCTTAAGTGAATGTATAAGATAACTTATATCATTTAATAATGCCTTGACTTACCACTTGCTTTGCCGTGGTTGCCGCTGTTATTGACTTCATTTATGGTTTCATATTTCTGTTTTCCTGAAGATGTACATTCTTCACCTACACCCTCCTCTGATGGTAATTTAATGGATGTTGTGTCTCCTCCCACTGATGTTCTATAAACCTCCTGATGTGCCGGACAACATGATTTCTTGTGTCCTAGGATTCCACACTTGTTACATTTCCCCCGAAATGCTCTTACATTACTTTCTTCATTTGGATTAGGCGGAATATTTTGAGTAGATGATAACCCCATTATTGGTTCTATAACTCCTGCTGTTGATCCATGAGTTAACTATGGTTTTAAGCAGTTCTTTTTCATGTTTCCTGGTTCTCCACATTGGTAACATACTATCTTAGGTTTTGGACACTCCTTCAACACGTGGACCCGAATTCCACAGTTGTGACATATCTTCTCTGTTTTGTATGTCATATGTGGATCCGGACAATTCTTCATCATATGTCCTCGGACCTGACCTATTGTGGTCTGTTATTGAATTCTCTTTTTCTTTCCTTCAGGTGCATCAATCTCATCATGTACTGATATATGTGCACTGTCCTCCAATTCTTGGAACTCCTTTGCACGCACAATCCTGAGCTGCATCTTCATAATTGCTTGTAGTCCTTTCATGAACTTATTTTTTCGTTTCGCCTCCCTGTTCACTTTCTCACTAATTTACTTGGATAAATGTAGAGGTCCCAACCTTTAATAAGGTAGAGATCCCTGTGTTTACAATGCTAGTCCCTAGATCAATAGCTAGCATCCAAAGTTAAGATTTAATATCAAGAAACAAAGGTCATAATACAACTTTATAACCAGGAATAAAATAATTCATTACATCTTACATAGCTCATTTGGTTATCTCATTACAATGCAGCAGAAAATAACTATATAGCATGGAGTCCTTCATCTTCAAAGTGCCACAGACAATCATGTTGGTTGTAGACTTGTAATCCTATTCAACACACTTCACTAATCATCAAACAAACCTTCAACATAATAAGACACAACCACAAGGGTCAATACATTTGAATTGTATTGGCAAGTGATACTTTGGTAGTGTAGTGGAGTCTACCATCTATATGCATTTGGCTAAGTGGAGCTTAGGCTTGCTTTGTTTAAAATAGGTTTTACCTATCAGTTGAAACACTAAGTTTTTGTTTGGCAAAAACTCCCTAGGAACCACCAATAGAAATTGGTGAACCTTCACCCTTGTTCAACCACAAGTTTTAACTTAGAAAATTGGGATGAGGAGATTCTTGATAGCTTCCATGTCTTGATGCTCAAATTGTCCATTATCGGGGACACGGCTAAGTACTTAGATTTTACACTCTACAGAGGTGGTGCACTTTCCCCAGAAGACTTGACATGCATCGAGACAAGATCTTTCAGAAGCCTTCCCTTAGACCAGAATGGACGCGTTCCAACCTATCAAGCCCTACCACCAACTGTCCATTTGGCTAAGTTATTGCAACCTATATGATCCAGGCAGAGCCCATAGTGCCAAGTGGCTGCACTTGAAGCTTCTCAACATTTGACATCTCAAATCTCTTTGTTCCTGGGTGGCATTCCACAAGTGAGATACACAAGGTAAACCATATAAATGGGCCTTGTGTAACCACTCAACCAAAAACCACCAAGCAATTACCATTCCACCCAGGTGATTCATTCACTTAGTTGTTTTATTAAACAAAACTCAAGTCCTTGACTTAGAAATATTCCATAGCATGAATATAATCCACCCTTGTTTTCTATTAGCTAGGCTAAGCATGATAGTAGTAGGAAATCTTAACTTAGGAAAATTCTACTAAGGTTTCATCTACTAGGATTTCCCATGGCATAGTTTATACTTAGAAAATTCCATGCAAGTCCTACTTAGAAATATCACTAATGCATAGTGAATATAATGGGTCAAAAAGTATGAAGCATCACTTGACTTTTTGGTAGAGAATATTAGTTCACTCCTTTATCTTGAAATAGTCACACTCTTAAAATTCCACTACAAATCAATCAAGCAAGCAAATATTCAATCTACCATTCAAGCAATTCATCACATAGAATAATAAAAACAAAGCAATGCATGCAAGCATTGCGAAAAATTGTTTTATTTGGAAAAGTGGTTTCCAATAGGTTATAAACATTTTAAAACACCTATTGGTCATTTATAAAAGTGGTAAATCCATTTGATATTAAGTTAGTGAAAATGGCCACTTTAAATCATTTTTGTTTTGTTAAAAATGATTTAAATCAAAGGAATATTTTCTAGTGGTTGCCAAATATATTTTAAACACAAATTTTAGTGTTTTATGGTCAAGTGTTTATTAATAAAACCATTTGCAAAAGGTTTCACCTATAAACCATTTTTATACCAAAGCAATATTTTATGTTGTTGGAAATGCCTTTAAACAAGTAATAATTTTTATAGGGTTCACCAAATATATTTTTAAATCCCTAAACTTGGTGTTTAGGGTCATAGAGTTTAAATCAAATCATTTCCCAAAAGTTTTACTCAAAAAGCATTTTATACCATAATCAATATTTTTATTTAACTAGAAATGCTTTAATTCAAAGATTTATTCTTTAGCTTCACAAAATACACTTTTAAATCCATAAGTTGGTTTTTATGGTCAGTAGGATCAAAACAATCCATTTGCCAAATATTTTACCATAAAAATATTTCTAGAATAATTTTTATATTCAAATTATGCCTACACAAGTTTCTGCAAAAACAACTATTTTACCAGAAGAAATTTACTAAACAAAGTACATGGTTGGATAGAATTTGTTTTGCTGATTCCATTGATATAAAATTTGCAAAATTTGGACATGTAGATTTAAATTTATGGAATTTACAAAATCACACATATATTAGAAAAGTTTCTGGTTTTAAAACAAACTCTAGGCCACGTGGAATGTTCTGATTGGTCGAAAACGGTTCGTGTGGATCGGCTGCTGTGATGAGTTGGATTAAAACAGATCGAGCGGAACATGATCACTCGTACCCCTTCGGGTTATGTTCTATCGTAGCCACGCGATCAAAATCCTATGGCCTAAATCGGCTGACCAGGAACGGGCGGCGCTGGCGGCAGCGAGTGGCGGCGGTGCGTTCAGACGGTGCAGTTGCCGACGATTTAGGAGGCTAGAGAGAGAGAGGAGTATCTTACAGTGATCGCATGAGTGTGGCGAAGCTCAAGGCATGCTTGGTTGGCGAAGGGGCGCACGGAGTTGATTTTAATCGCTCGCCGGAGTTGATGTCGCTATCGGGCACGCTCTGTCGTCGACGGAGACGAGGCTGCAAGGCACGGGTAGGCAAGCGGAGGGTACCGTTAGCTTTGTACACGAGTGGCAAACAAGTGAGCATCAAAAGAGGGCAAGGGGGGGGGGGTCTGTGCTCACCAGGGAAACTCGCCGGAGTTGAGACAGTGGACGGCGACATCGTGTCTTGGTTGTTGCCGATGTTCTAGGGCACGCGCGAGTGAGCTGAGGGTGCTGGCAGGTGCAGAGGTCGATGGGGAACAGGCTTGCGTGGTCGAGGGGGCAAGGCGCGGTCTGGGCTCGCCGGAATTCGTCGGTGGGATCGTCGGGACAGTGACGGGGCGAGCAGAAATTCTCGCAGCCTAGGGGCTCCAATGGTGTGGCGTCTGGGGGGAAAGAGAGGGAAGAGAGGGGCGATTAAGAGGGCCGGATTACTGGGCGGTTTAACTGCGGTATTCAAACGAATTTAATCGGATTCATCAATGGAAGAAACGGCCAGGGAGAGGGGTGAGGAAGAAAGGTCTCGCAGGTGGGTCTATTTGATAGAGAGAGAGACGGTGGGGCCAGCAATCAGTGTCTCTGCGGGTTCGTTCTCTGGTGCGAATGGTTTTCTGTGACGGAGAGGGCTAGTTGGGCAAGATAGGTTAGTTGGGCTTGCTGAGTTGGGTTGTTTTCCATTTTTTGTGCTGTTTCATTTTTCTTTTCCCATTTTTATTTCTGTTTTGAATTTGTTTAAACAATAGAAACAACCATTTGAATTCAAAAACCCTCCAAACTTTTCAGTAAATTTTTAATATGTTTTAAACATGTATTTAAAGTCCTTTTTAGGAATAATTTCTTTATTTATTTAAGGTTTATATTTTCTTAAAAAAGGGCACTTTCCTTTATTAAATAAGATTTAATTAAATTCTCAAACCCTTATTTGAAATCAAAATTTTACCAAACCTTTTCAGTAGGTTTTATTTATTTAATAGGGTATTTAAAGTATTTTAATATGATTATTAATCATTTAGTTTGGGCAAATGTCATTATTCCAATGAAATCAAATATGGTTTTAATTCCATAAATTTTATTTAAATGATTTCTTTGATTCCATTTAAGTTAATTAGATAACTTTTATTCCACTTGGTTAAATTCCAATTATTATTTTCCCATGATTTAATTAATCATTTCTATTAGGGATTTTGTCTTTATTCAAATAGAAATAGAATTTGGTTAATGCCATATTATTTTATTTGAATATTCTTTACCCTTTTATTTTATTTTATTTGGATTTGGATTATATTACTTCCATTTTCTTATGGATTAGGCCAGGATTTAATTTTGGCTTTTAAAATATTCCTTATTTATTATTTCTTTCTTTATCTTATAAAATCCATATCTTTTTATTTAAAGATCCCAAACTTGGTGATTCCAATTTGTAAAATCTTATTTAATATTTGTTTATCATTTTATATCTCTTTAGGATTAATTTGATCACCATTTGGTATGGATTTTAGATAGGAGCATTATTTAGCTTTGGAAATTAATTCCTTTTATCTTAATCAATTCATAATTTTTTATCTATGGATCCAAATTGAATGAAATCAATTTCAATGGTTTCATAATACTTTTATTTATCAATCTTGATCATTTATAAATGTTTGTTGATAAATTTTTATCTGGACCAAATCCTTGGTCTTTGAGATAACTTGGAAATGTTTTTCTTCCATTAGGGTCTTAGGGATTTGGTTTATTTTCCAAGTGTTTAAATTCAAGATGCATTTACGAAGAATGCATTTCACCTGATTTGAATTTAGTTGGATTCAAATTTTATTCAAATTTTGTTCAAGATGGGTTTTGATGTTTCCACTTTAAAACAAAAAGTTTTTTTTCACCCTAAATTTCAATAATTATTTATTTTGTTTATTTATTTTTCACATTACAAAATTTGGAAAATTTTGGGATGTGACAATAAACGGTTAAACTCCCGTACATGTTTCAGGACTAGAAGAGTCTTTTTCTCTAAGGCTTCATTCTCCTTCCTTTTCCCATTGTTCCGATGAACAAATTCTTCTCGAAACTTCTTTTTGAACTCAGCCCAGTTGCTGACACCTCCTTCCGGAATCACGAACTTGGACTTCTCCCAATACGTGGCTGCGGTTCCGGTCAACCGATAAGTTTCATAGCGCACCTTTTCTTCATCCTTGCATCCCACACTTTTAAGCTTACAAGATGTATCCATTAACCAATTCTCCGCCTCCATAGGTTCTTCAACCATGGAAAAACTCCAGGGTTTGGTTTCTAAGAATTCCACTAGTTTAACCCTTGGATGTAATTCCTTGAATTGCTTCTCTTTCCTAACCTTTAATGTCTCCTGATAGAACTGGTTCTGCCTCTCTGTTTCAACCTTTCTTCCTTCTTCCATACTCCTTATATACTGAAGAACTTCTTCATTGGTGGTTAAATACGGCTTTTTATTTGATCCTTCCTTCCGAATTGCCCGGTTAGCCTCCTTTTGTTGTATCACCAACATCTCACGAGCCTTCAACTTTCCAACATTAAAGTTATAATTTGCCTCTCCCTCACGCGAACCCATTTTCCCTTCTAGACCTGTACATCAAGTAAGGACTCCATGAAACATCATGCATATGCCAATAAAGTTCAAACTTCATGCACAGATCTAGTCACACAATAAAATCCAATAAAATCCAACAAATCCAAATATTACCTCTAGCAAACATACATCAAAAGTCTGTGGAAACAATACTTCGAGTAAAACATCTCTTGTACTTAGGCTTTGATGTTATACACTACAATTTTTAATACATATTAGTGTATGGACTTCTGCCGTTATACACCTATTTGTGCAGCTCATAATGTTCTTTACCTCCGAAATTACACCATTTGCCCATTTGCAAAGGGATAACTTTTGGTAAAATTTGATCTGACTCTAGAGATGGTTGGGTTAATTCACTCTATAATTGGTCATAACCTAATTATCCTTGGAGTTATATACTAAACATCATCCTCACATTTCTACCCTTTATTTCTAATTTTAACTACTCTAAGCATATTTATTATAACAACGAATAATTCTCAAGTTTTAACTAGTTTCATAACCTATATAGGTATACTTGTACTACAAGAATACTGCCTTGTCATTCATGCCGCTATGGATTTGGCATATTACATGGGGTTAGATAAGCATAACCCTATTTGTTACTCTCTATAAGATTCTATTCTTCATGGAATAACTTTGAGTTAAACAAAACATTAATTACTTCCCCTACCATAACATGTTGTTTAGGGTTTTGGGACGTACTCCTCTATTATGTAACACTAGTATAAGGATAATAGCAAAGTCTTACTTCATTTCATGGATTCTCGTAGTAAGATAGCACCATGATTAACTACTCCCTTATGAGGTACTCTGACTTGGTGATATACTACTCTAGTTTAGTTATAGTATAGAATAGTCTAATAGAAGATATATTGTCTATTTACGAAATAATGGTTAGATACTTCCTACTACACATAGTAGATAGGTATCATTAATAAGAAAATAAGTAATCTAAGAACTTTAATAAGGTTTGACAAGGTTATTCTCAAGTGAATATTCATCACTTGTATAAGGAAATATGGTGTAGATAAGATGGCTTCCTATAGTCACTATCCAACCTACAGGTTCTACCAATTTACTAGGTTTCCAACCTAAGGTCAAAGCATATGCTCTAATACCAACTGCGGTGACCCAGCATACCATTGCATGATGTAGTACACTATAGTCGTGGACATAACACCAATTAAACACCATTCACTAGTATTACATCCCTCAGAGTGGTACAACATAAACACAGGGTCCAAGACATTACTTTAGATTACATATAACACATTACAAAAGATCCAGAGAACTTCCTCGAACAGTGAGGAATATTATACAGAAAGAACCAGAAAGATCCACTCGGAGTTACTTTAGAAGTACTACTTTTAATATATATAAGGCTTGAAAGTACTACTATAGTACTGTTCTACAGAAGTAGGTTCTAGATTCTAGGAGTTTTATTTATATTCTACGCTTCAGCTTGTCTTCGATAGATTCTGGTAAGGTATTTGACTCCGTTCATCTCCCTTAGATATCTTCAACTCCTCAAGTAACTTATTTCCTAGGAATGCCGTTGGTTTCTATGAGATCTAGCAAGGGTTAAGAAGATACGTTGAGTACAAGCGTACTCAACAAGTTCACTAAATAGAAGTGTTTGATGCACTATCTACAGCCACAGACCATAGGTCGTAGGCAATGCAAATTTTCAAAAACATTTCTTGAAAGATTGCTTTTATTCTGAAAAGCTATGTCCATCAGCCTTCACGGGTTTACCAGAACTTTCATGGAGTTCCTTTCCCGCAGCATTCGCAGCTCCTCCCTGGAACAGGGAGTAACAAGTTATTGTTCTTACACTCTGCAGAGGTGTGTCACTTTACCCATGAGAGATCTTAGCTTTTTTGCACATCCGAGTTATAGGCTCGTTCACAGTTCCTTGGTGTGAGGCCCAGACTAAGATCCAAGCCAATCACTGTCCTTCTCCGTGACCCCGCATACACCACAATTGTTGGAGGCCCAAACTCAAGGTAGACTTTTCCCCGTATATAACGTCTATACCTTAGTTGGATACACACAACAACCATTAACACTAGAAATCTGTCTTTTGTAAGCCCATATCCACGGTAGACTTCCCCCATATAAAACGGCTATACCCATGATATGTAACTTACAAATGCCCAGAACAGTTTCCAATGCATGCGAAAGGGAGCTCATCCAGCTGACTTCTCCGTCCCATTCCAAATCTCATGGTTAACGCGTAATATACGGAGCAAGAATCACTGGCGACATTGGTTGTTAAGTCCTAGATAATATGTTACTTTACCACCAGAACTTTCATAGTAGATTATTACCTCATGGTAAATAACATATAATCATATTATTATGAAAATAGTGTTTTCTAACCGTTTTCAAATGCAGGTGATGACAACACTGGTTTTGCAAAATACTTTATAGAAAATAATCGAAGGACATGAGCAAGTGTGAACTTGCCTTTTGTGATTGCAAGATTATGCACTCACGGTCTTCAAGACGATATAAGATCCAATATCTGAAATCAGCATCATTGGTCCGGTAAGTACTAATGTTTAAAGAAGCAAGATGCCATTATGCATAAATAATGCTATGCAATTTTATAATTCCCAAAGTGAAACCCTTAGTATTTTGTATAAGTTGATCTTAGGTATCTTCTTTAAGTTTGGTTTTATTTTTAAGTTTATTTCATAAGCAATGACATTAATAAGGAACTTAAGTGTTAATAATCAAAAATATACAAGTACTGGTAGAGTAATGTGATTATGATTAATTGTTATATGGTGACTGGGAATAAAAGTCCTTAGATTGAGTTGTTAAGAGCTGAAGGAACTATTATAGTCTTGTTTGTGTGAAGTAGCAAAAAGAATAACATTTGAATAAACTAGTATTTAGTTCAGGTTAATCAGTTTTAAGGGTTGTTAAGTCTTACATTAGGGTTTGTGAGGGTTACAAATGATGTTGAGTTATCATATTTCAATTGTTGATCCAAGTGACTAAAGTTAACTTTAAAAAACATGAATAAACTTCAAATGAGATGTTTATGGTTGTTTAGACCAAAGTTAACTATAAAAATAGAAATGAATTTTAAGATATAATGAGTTTTAGAATATCATCTAGTTTTAGGGTTTTGGCAAATATGATTAAGGATGATCCCTTTTAATTTAAGTGAATGATAGATTTAATAATATGCAATTTATAATGGGAGCATAATTAGATGATCTTATAAATTTATTTGAGTTTAGAGTCATTTGTAAGAGTGATTAAGAGATGAAGATTATTCACCATCTTATACATGAGTGATATATAATATATACTTAAAAGGAATTTTATTAGAATTTAAGATTTAATAAGAGTATTTAAAAGTTAATAGTTATACTTAAGTTTTATTCTGAATTATGATTATGGAATTAGACTTAATATTTAAATTTAAAGGATATAGTGTTTTTACTAAAAAAATGTGATTATTTCTTTCTTAGTAAGTAATTTTAGAGAATTAACAAAATGATTATTTTATTTTAGTAAAATAAGTAAATGAGTTTTATTATCTAATGTTATTGAAATGTTTTTAGAATAGTATATATAGTATGTTTCTAGTAAAATATATTCATTCAAGATCTTAAAAATGAATTTTATTTATTTTTAAGTATTACCTTTATTTTTATAAAATTCTTCAAAGCATTAAGTGTCTTTAAATATTTGCTTTATGTTTTATTTGTAAAACTCTAAGTTAGTATTTTTATAAAATAGTAGAGTTATTTTTATACACAAAAATGATTTTTATTTGTTTTTAGGAGTTTTTCTTATTTTAGGAAATTTTACTCAGGATTTAATGATGATAATATTTATGTGCTTTATATTTATTTTAAATAAATAAAGTTATATTTTTACTAGATAGATCTTATTTTAATGATAATTTTAACATATTGAATGTATTTTTATGATTTTTCTATTATTTTCTATAGCTGAAAATGTTTAGAGATTGTTTTGGTAATTTATTTCTTTTACTTTTATTGTATTTCTTATCCTAATTATCTTGGGCTGTTTGGGTTGGGTACATGGGCCATCCTGGCCCATTTAGGTTGGCTCAGTTTGGGATTTGGCCCAACTATCTCACCCCTGGCCTCTTCTCTCTTCATCCACGCACCCAGGCACTCCACGCACGTCCCTAACCTCGACTCCCCTCTCGCGACGCAATGAGGTGCCCTCCGGTTCGATTCCGATGAGGCAGGCCATTGCGGCCTCCCTCGTTGGTCACCGAAGCTCCGCCTCCCCTAGACCAACCTTGCCCTCCAATTCTATTTGCGAATCTTGCCTCTACCAGGTCGTATCTAACCCTCTCTGGTGCTAGGGTTCTGATGCCCGCGGCGCCGCCGTTCACCGGTGATGTGCTGGATGCTACGGTTTGGCTACGACACTCGCCGCGCTGCAGATGTTGCTAGGACAGCTTGGCGCGGTGTAGGTTATTAGGTGCCCACCGTGCTGTCGTGCTGCTACACCCGCGACCTCTGCCTCCTCTTTGGCGAGCTTGGACTCGCCCCAGGCAGGTTGCTCCTTCTACCCTCTCTATAGCTGGTATGGCTACCCTAATCTACTGAAGATTGTAGATCCCTAGTATCATCTGCTGAAGATTTATGTGGTGACAATCCCCCTTATCTTTGATCTGTAAGATCTGTTTAGAGTGTGTCAATGATGTTTCACTATTGTCAAGTGCTTGTGTTTAGATTTCTGGTAATGCTTGTGAGATAGAGATCATGTGATACTCAAAGGGTCCTCTTTGAATGCTCTCTCCCTACTAGTAGATAAACCAAGCATGTATAATTGTGCCTGGACTGTCACTGTTGTGCTCAGCTTTGTGATACATATGATTAGTTGGATAATACTTTGACTTCCTGTTAGTTTGGGCATTGAGTACATATGTGCTTAATTCCAGAATTTACAGTTATGTTCTATACTGACCAACTGGTTCAGTATAGGTTGAGGTTGATCATGCTCTGTCCTATATTGTCAGTTAGCAATTTTCTAACTGATTCCTGGGTAGAATGCTTAAGAAAATGATGTGTTCTATATTGGTTAGTGTTTATGGATGAAATGGTATATCATTTATGGCTGGTCCATATGGTAGTGATGCTTTTATAATGATTCCTAATTTTCATACTTAGGAAAATGATTTGAATGCTTAGTAAGTGAGGAAGTGACCAATTATGTATACTATCAACATGATAGTAAGATAATTATAAATGATTCCTAGGATTTGCCTAGGAAGATGATTTTCTTTCATTTGGGCCGATGTGATTGTCTCATTTAGCAAGGCTTATGCTTAATAACTACCACTGTGGTGCCTCCATTGGAGTGTGCATATTGGTTTCCTATTTGCATGAACTGTTGTGAGCTTGATTGACTAAAACTTGATAAGATCCTATACCTGGCCTATGATGCAAAGGCTGAGGCCAAACTCTTAATAAGAATAGATACTAAAGTTTGACTACCAAACTCTCTATGATGACTCAACATAGAATTACTATGTGGATCTGAGATAACTCTCTCCTCACAACCCATAGTTGTGAAGGAGGTGGTTGATAGTTGTTTGATTTCTGGACATGATCTATTTGTTGGCTTTGACTGCTTGACTAGCTAAAAAGAGACTCATGTGTGGCTGCCAATGATGCATGGTCTGAGGCTTGATTATGTTTGTATATACAAATAGATGCTTGAATGGTTTTTCCTAGCTCAATGATGATACTAGTGTAGCATTTCTACACCAGTCTGAGAGCCTCCAATTTTCCCCACTAAAACTTATGCTCTAAAATATGAAATGAGCATGTGCTATTACTATTATAAGTTGGCAACCTAATATGCAGAGTAGATCAGCTCGACTTGGTGAGATTGTGGATAAGCTGCAGCTGCTCTTGATCTACTGCTGTTGTTGTCTTGCTCTTGTGATGGATATTGATTGATTCATGTCCATTCGGTTGGATATTATTCTTGCCTTGTACATCTGGCCTTGATTTCCCCTTGTCCTAGCTCTAGGATGGCTCCTGGGAGCAACCAAAGCTAAGGTGTGATGGTTTGGTGGAAGGATTTGGGGATCAGGTTTACTTGATCTGTTGTACTGCTCAACCTTTAGCTATTGCTTGCCCTTCCTAATATTGCTGATGGTTTCCTAGCCTTTTTCTACTAGTGTTGTAGAAACTGGTTCTTGGTGATGTGGATCTAGATAGATCAATAATGGTTGTGGTTGTTTATGTGTGTCTTGGGAGTTCTAGTGCTAAGAAATGAGCTAGGATGGAAGGAGTAGCTAGCAGCAGTGACTGCCACGGCTGGTTCCTTCTTATCCTCCCCTGGTGTGCTCCTGTGTTGACAACAGATACTTGCATGTTGATGTGCAAGCTGCTTGCAAGTGGGACCTGCTGGTGTGGATGAGATCAAGTGAAAACTTGATATTTGTGGAATCTTTATCTGATTACTTTAACTGTCATGGTGAAATTTTCCCCTTCCCAAGCCTATGATGTTGTACTGAGGCCCTCACTAGATAAGAATAGATGCTCAATTTGGTGAAACTTGCCCCTTACAGATTAGCTCAATGATGAATTGAACATAGCATTTCTATGTCAAACCTGAGAGCAAAACACTAACCAATTAATCATTCTTTTTTTTGTTTTCTTTTACCTTTTGGTGTGTTTACAGGAAATGAAGATCAAGAAGAAGAAAACAAGCTTAGTTGGGTTTTAGTTTTTAATCTTGTTGTAATTTCATTTTTATTCACATGTGTAATAATTTTGTATTATTATTGTGTTTGTAAATAATAAACTGTTTATTTATTAATTCTTCCTTTGTAAATCCTAATTGTAAAGACAATGTCATATATAAAGAATTCTTTTATTTATCTATTGTAAAATAATACTATATGCACATATATTTATATTAATAAAGTATCCTTTTTATATTATTTATGTAATCATTCTATTTCAAGTTATTAAATATTTCCAATTCCTATTTGTGAATTTTATAAATTCATTTGAATTTCATATTTGAAATTAAAATACATGTTTGAACAAATTTTCCCCGAAACAAAGAATTCTACAAAGGTCATGTCGAACTATCGCACTTGCTCCGAAGTTTCCTTCAGTACAAGAGAGATCTCGATCCCTCCATAGCTCTTTTAGTTTTGCGCGAAAATTCCCCGGATTTTCTTATGCATGAATGCAATGCACAAACCTGTGTCCTCTCCATTTCTAGGTGCTAATCCTGGGATGTTACAAAGGCAAATTATTATCTCTCGGCGGAAGACTTGTGCTCATCAATTCGGTACTTACAAACATGGTACTGTATATGATCTCGTTCTTCCTGCTACCAAAAGGGGTCTTGAAGAAAATGGATTATTTCCGATCAATATTTTTTTGGCAAGGGGATAGTGAGAAAAAGAAGTATAGATTAGCTAGATGGAATTTTTTTGCCGACCAAAAGAATATGGAGGCCTTGGAATCCATGACTTGAAGGTCAAAAATACCGCTCTTTTGGGCAAATGGCTTTTTAAGCTACTCACACAAGAGGGTATTTTGCAAACAATTCTATGGAGGAAATATGTTGGGTCAAAAGCTGTGGCCCAAGTGGTGTGGAAACCCGGAGACTCACACTTTTGGGCTGGGCTAATGGCTTACAAGCAACATTTTTTTCGTTATGGCACTTTTAATATTAAGGATGGATCGCAGATTAGGTATTGGGAAGATACATGGCTTAGCCAAACCTCTCTCCGGAAACAATACACTGCTCTTTACTCAATTGTTAGGCATAAAGGATATACACTTTCAGTAGTATTGGAGTCTAGCCCTCCTAATGTTTCCTTTAGAAGAAGTCTATTAGGCCCTAGATTAGCATCTGGCAAAATCTTTTAGCAAGATTAGCTAATGTCCAGCTGATAGAGGGCACATATGATTTTAAATGGATTTTTTTGTCTAATGGTAATTTTACTATTGATTCTTTGTATAGAGCTTTGATCCAACCTGATATTCCTGTCGATGATAATTGTAAAATTTGGAAGAGGAAAATACCCCTTAAAACGAAGATATTCGCCTGGTATCTTCGTAAAGGTGTTATTCTTACAAAAGATAATCTTGTTAAGAGGAATTTCCATGGAAGTATACAATGTGTGTTTTTTCATCACAATGAGACAATTCGGCATTTATTCTTCCATTATAAATTTGCTCGTGTTATATGGTCAATCATCCAAGTAGCCTCCAGTTTGTCTCCCCCTAGGTCGGTCGCCAATGTATTTCGTAACTAGCTGAATGGGATTGTAGATAAATTTGGGACTTTATTTTGGGTGGGAGCGCTTGCAGTTATTTGGTCGCTTTGGCTATGTAGAAATGACAATATTTTTAATAATATTGTTTCTTCTACCTTGCAGGTTATCTACAGAGCCACGGCCATCCTCAGGTTGTGGACTGCTCTTCAGTGTATGGAGTTCCGCGACTTATTTGTGGAGGCGTGTACGTGATTGGAGGACACGGCGAGTGATATTTTCTCCCGACATGGATGGCAGCGTGATCTGCGGATAGAGTTATCTTAGTTGGGCGAATGTTTCTTTTTCTTATGTTATAACTCTTGTATACTGTGTCGTGTTGTGTGTGTGGTTGGCTATGTGCATCTTAGTTATGCAGAGGCCGGGTGTAAACATTGTGTGATGCAATAAAATTCCCTTTTCCAAAAAGAAGAAGATGCAGGTATGCACTTGAATACTTTCACTAAAATATGTGATATGATGCACATTAAAGATGTTGACCCTGATGCGGTCAAATTGCCCTTATTTCCTTTCTCTCTTAGAGGAAGAGCAAAAGAATGGTTGTTATCTTTGCTTAGAAATACTATTGCATCATGAGTGGAATGTATTTCTGTAAGGTTCCCAACCTTTAATAAGGTAGAGATCCCTGTGTTTACAATGCTAGTCCCTGGATCAATAGCTAGCATCCACAGTTAAGATGTAATATCAAGAAACAAAGGTCATAATGCAACTTTATAATCAGGAATAAAATAATTCATTACATCTTACATAGCTCATGTGGCTATCACATTACATTGCAGCAGAATATCTATAAGCATGGGGTCCTTCATCTTCAAAGTGCCACAGGCAGACATGTTGGTTGTAGACTTGTAATCCTATTCAACACACTTCTCTAACATCAAACAAACCTGCAACATAATAAGTTGCAGCCACAAGGGTCAATACATTTGAATTGTATTGGCAAGTTTCACTACTATGTGGAATATACGTGGATCCTATCAATACATGCATATTTGGCTAAGTGGAGTTTAGGCTCATTTGCAGAAAGCAATATAGTTTTATCCTATCTTTTCAAAATAGTTTTGATCTTTTGACAATCTTTCTGAACTCCTTGGAAAACTCCAAGTGCTTCAAATCCCTTGTTGTCACCATCAAGTTTTACTTTGAGAAATTGGAATGTCGAGATCTTCCATAGCTTCAGGCCTTAGTTGCTCAGTATTGTCCATAAACGGGGACACAGCTAAGTACTTAGAATTTTGATCTTCTGCAGAAGTTGTACACTTTACCCACATGACACAATCTCATCTTGATGCCACCAGTGGCCGCTGGATAAGTACTCACCAAGATGGAGTACTGGCAGATTGAGAATGTGACAAAGTCTTTCCATAGAAGTCCTCCCAATACACAATGCTAGCTTGTCTTCCAGGCACCAATGTAGGGTTCCAAGTTCCCTAGCACTAATCTAGTTAACCTGAAGATGCCAATGCTTGGGTCTTCCACTATGTAGTTGACTAAGCCAGAACCCATTTAGCATGTGGCTGTACATGGAAGCCACTGTACGAGAAACATGTTCAATCTCTAAGTCCCTGGGTGGTTTTCTTCTAGTGCACAACAAAAGAGATTGCCATATAACATGGTTTCTTTTGTTGCCACCTTGTCCAACCTTGAGTATCCTTGTCCACCCAGGTGGTTCATTGAGTACTTGTTTTATTATATAAAACATAAGTCTTTTCAATACTTCATATAATCATAACATGTATCCCATCCCAAATATATATCTAGGCTAAGCATACTACAACTACAATGTTTCCACTAAGGAATATATAGGGGTATCCTATTAGGATTTAGCATAGCATAAAAATATAGTAAACCTTATCATGCATGTTTCAAAAATCCACTAAGTGTAATGAAAATAGTAGGACTTGGATGATAGTGTCACTTGCCTTTTTGGTAGAGAATGTTGGTTCTCTTCTTTATCTTGCTAATATCACACTCTTCTAACTTCACTACAAATCAATCAAGCAAACATAGATTCAACTAGCATTCCAACCAATATTCAAACAATTTATCACACATAAAATAATAGAAACAAAGTCATGCATGCAAGCATGCAAAAGATAGTTTTTATTTGAAAAGGTGGTTTCTACTAGGCTCTAAACATTATCAGGTCCAAAGTGGTCATTTACCAAAGTGGTAAATCCATTGGCAAAAGGTTTTATCTATAAACCATTTTTTAAATCAAATCATTATTTTATGTGGTTGAAAATGCTTTTATCAAAGCAATAATTTTATATTGTTCATCAAATAAGTTGATAATTCACAAAACTTGGTGTTTAGGGTCATAAGGTTTGAATCTAAACATTTCCCAAAGGTTTTACTCAAAAATCATTTCCATATCAAAATCAATATTTTTATTTGACTAGAAATGAGCTAATTCAAGTATTTATTCCTAAACTTCACAAAATTCATTTTTAAATCCATGAGTTAGTTCCTAAGGTCAATAGGTTCACAACAAACCATTTTGCAAAGATTTCACATTAAAATTTTATCTAGAACAATTTTTATATTCAAATTAAGCCTACACATGTTTATGCAAATTCAACCAATTTACCAGAAGCAAAACATTAAAAAAAGTGCATGGTTGCAAAGTACATGTTATACTGAATCCATTGATATAAAATTTGCAAAATTTGGACGTGTAGATTTAAAGTTATGAATTTTACAAGTTTGCATACAAATCAGATTCAGAATGCTGTTTTAAATCAAAACCAGTACACGTGGCGCAACCTAATTGGTCGGTACCGCTTCGGGTGGATCGGGCTCTCTGGACCGCTAGATTTCATTTAAATCATACGGCGCAGATCAACTCGTACCCTTTCGTCTAGTTCTAATCTCAGCCATCAGATCCTGATCTAACGGACATAGTTACGTGGTCAAACTCTGGCGGCGCTGCGCGGCGGCAGACGGCGGAGCACGCTTGCTCGCGGTGGAGCAGGCGATACAGGAAGCGAGGGAGAGGGGGGAAGGGCTTACCGTGTTCGCAAGGCGGTGATGAATCTCAACGTGCTATTGGTTTGACGAGGGGCGCACAGGGACGGCGGCAATTCCTCGCCGGAGTCTCTCGCGGCGTCGGGCACGCTAAGGTGTCATCGGGGATGGGGCTGTAGATCATTCCGAAGAAAAATAAGCGCACGGTTAGACGCGGGCTGGTTTGGGGATGTTGTGAGCGTCAAAAGGAGGTGCTGGGGCGGTCGAGGCTTACCAGGGGAAGGTCGCCGGAGAAGGACAGTCGCGGCGGTGCTCAGGTGAAGTCGAAGTTGGCGTTTTGGAGCGCGCGCGAGTGAACGAAGCACACGGGAAGATGCGCCAGGAGGTGGGGAATGTGCTAGCGTGCAGAGGGAGGTGAGGGGTGGCAGGGTGTGGCCGGAATCGCTCAGAGACGTCGTCGGAGCAGTGTTGGTGTGGGGGCGAATTGGGGCAGCCTAGGGGCAGAGGGGAGGAGTTGCTTGGGGGGAAAGAGAGAGGGGACATGGGCGAGTAAGTACGCGTGATCACAACGAGAATTATTCGGCCATTTACGCGTATTGATGCCGGCAGTAACTCGGCGGCAACGGCAGGGGCGACGGGGTCGTGGTGGAGACGATGAACAGGAGTGTGGGGCCGTGTTGTCAGCAAGGTGGAGGGAATAGGAGTGGGGCCCGGCGTTCAGTGACCTCACGGGTGCGCGTGTAAGTGAAAAACGATTCGCGCGTGGGGGGTTTAGTTGGGCTGGAGCTGGGCTGTTTGGGCCAGATGGTTGGGCTGCTATCTGTTTCATTTTTTTTGTACTGAATCTTATTCCTTTTCCATTTGAATTTCTATTTTGATTTTCAATCAAACAATTCAAACACCAAATGAATTCAAAACTTTGCCAAACTTTGTATCATTTTTAGTTCTGTTCAACAACACAACCCAAAGTCCAAAATAAAATAATACTTTTATTCTTTTAGGATCTATTTAATAATTAAATAAAATAGTCCATAGTTATTAATTCAAATAGGATTTGATTTATTAAAATCTCCATTTGAAATTTAAATAATACCAAAATCATTTCAGTAGGTTTTATTTGAAAATATACAACACTTGGAAAACTTATTTAAAATAAATTAATAAGTTTTAGTGTTTATTTAAAATGGAAAGGCCTTTACTTTAATAAAATTGGATATTAATAAATCCTCATTATTTTATTTAAGTAAACCTTTATTCTTTTTATCCAATAGAAATATTTTATTTCAAGAGCTTGGCCAAGATTTTAATTTGTCTTTAAGAAATAATCTTTATTTATAATTCTACCTTTTGCATTTGAAAAACAAATCTTTTTGTTAAAAGATCTAAAATAGTAATTCCAACTATTAAAACTTTATTTATTAATTGTTTATCTTTTTAAATCCCTTTAGGATTTTATTTGATCCAAATAGGTTTGAAAGTTTCCAATTGGATTCAAAAAGTTTCTTCTCACCTTGAATTTCAACAAAGTTTTATTTTGTTTATTTATTTTTCACATTTCAAAATTTGGAAAATTTTGGGATGTGACAGGCTACCACCCTTAAAATAAATCTCGTCCCGAGATTTGGGAAGGCTAAAGGTTACAAGTTGGCTTCAAGGAAACTAGGGTACTACCACCCTTAAAAATAAAGTCTCATAGGGTTACATTGATGGTTCACTTGACTATGGGTTCGATACTTAATATCCAGACAAGGAATCCTTATTTGACTCAACTAAGTTAACTAGTTTCTGACATCCACTTCTTCTATCTCTCCAAAGTTTCCATCCATGTCAATGTGGTTCACATGTCCTTTCTGGGTCACATTGGAGTCATTTCCATTGGCTCTTCTAGCATCCTTTTTCTTTTTCTTCTCAGGACAGTCTGATGCATAGTGTCCAAGTTCCTTGCAATTATAGCACTGCAACTGGCTAATATCTTTCTTCCTGAAAGTGTTGTCATGTTGGTTCTGACCAAGGTCATTTCCATTGTCAGTATCATTTTCCATTATTATCACTTCCATTGTTGTTGTGGTGATGCTGATGTGGTTCAGAATCTTCATTGCTCTTTTTGAATGAATGCTTCTTTTGTGATGATCCTGAGTGATTCTTGAGTTTATGCTTCCTCTTTCTGTTCTCAACTTGATTCATCTTGTTTTCCAAAATGGTGTCTTTGTCACAGAGTGATTGATAAGTTGGGACATAGGCAACAGCTAGCTGCAGGTTCAACTCATCATTAAGTCCTTCGAGAAATTTCTCTTTTCTCTTAGCATCTGTATCAACTTCATCCGGTGCATATCGTGCCAGATTGTTGAATTCTTCAATATACCCAGCCACACTGAGGTGACGCTGTTTCAAATTGTGAAACTCCTTTTTCTTCAAGTACATCACTCCAGGTGAGATGTGAGTTGTTCTAAATCCATCCTCAAAAATAGCCCAAGTTACATCTTCAAGGGGAGTAGTGATTTGAAAGTTGTCCCACCATGTTGCTGCTGGTCCTTCAAGCAGAAATGCTGCAAACCTAACTTTTTCTTCATCGGTGCAGCCAACAGTCACTAAGTCTTTGTTTACCGAACGTAACCAATCATCAGCTTCCATTGGATCAGTTGTTCCAGAGAACCTTGCAGGCCTAAGTTTCAGAAACTTGGTGAGCATGTCAAGTGCTGGAGGATTATTCTGATTGTTGTTGTTGTTGTTGTTGTTGTTGTTGTTGTTGTTGTTGTTGTTGTTGTTGTTGTTGTTGTTGTTGTTGTTGTTGTTGTTGTTGTTGTTGTTGTTGTTGTTGTTGTTGTTGTTGTTGTTGTTGTTGTTGTTGTTGTTGTTGTTGTTGTTGTTGTTGTTGTTGTTGTTGTTGTTGTTGTTGTTGTTGTTGTTGTTTGTTGTTGTTGTTGTTGTTGTTGTTGTTGTTGTTGTTGTTGTTGTTGTTGTTGTTGTTGTTGTTGTTGTTGTTGTTGTTGTTGTTGTTGTTGTTGTTGTTGTTGTTGTTGTTGTTGTTGTTCTGTATGAGTGTGGTCATCTCCTGCATCAACTGTGTCTGAGATGCCATCATCTGCTGCATCTCAGGGGTGATGTTGTTGTTTTGGTTGGGGTTGGCACGACGAGGAGGCATCTGTTGGTTTGATAGGGATAAGTATTGGTGGATAGGTTTTTAAGAAGTTTTTAACACACGACTCAAAAACAACCAAGTTCAATCAAACAATCAACAAGCAACTAACCACTTAACAACTTATGAGCTTAACTCATAAGTTGAAGGAAACACCAAGTTTCCTTGAAATATATAACTTAGTATAATCATACCTCATAGGTCAATATGATTCATAATTTAACTTGATATCAATATCTTTGGTGGGCAATCTAATGTCTCTTGCTTCTCACTTGTAGTCCTTAGGGATATCCAAGGTTGAAGTCCTTGGTGAAAATGTTGAAGATGTTGAAGTCATTAGAGTTGAAGATGTTGAAGTCATTAGAGTTGATAAAATCTTTTGCACATGGTGAAGTCTTTGGCCATGGGTAGGCTTTGTCCATCAAGTTTGAAATAGAAGAGATGTAGAATCAAAACCAAAATGGTTGAGGAAAGAGTTTACAAGATTGTTTGTAAATAAGTTTTGGAACAAATACAACTCCATATTTTTTTAAGGGGTTTTGTCCAATCCTAGGTTTACAAATCCTACAGGCAACACAATGTCCTGATACCATTTGTAAGGTTTCCAACCTTTAATAAGGTAGAGATCCCTGTGTTTACAATGCTAGTCCCTGGATCAATAGCTAGCATCCACAGTTAAGATGTAATATCAAGAAACAAAGGTCATAATGCAACTTTATAACCAGGAATAAAATAATTCATTACATCTTACATAGCTCATGCGGCTATCACATTACATTGCAGCAGAATATCTATAAGCATGGGGTCCTTCATCTTCAAAGTACCACAGGCAGACATGTTGGTTGTAGACTTGTAATCCTATTCAACACACTTCTCTAACATCAAACAAACCTGCAACATAATAAGTTGCAGCCACAAGGGTCAATACATTTGAATTTTATTGGCAAGTTTCACTACTATGTGGAATATACGTGGATCCTATCAACACATGCATATTTGGCTAAGTGGGGTTTAGGCTCATTTGCAGAAAACAATATAGTTTTATCCTATCTTTTCAAAATAGTTTTGATCTTTGAAAATCTTTCTGAACTCCTTGGAAAACTCCAAGTGCTTCAAATCCCTTGTTGTCACCATCAAGTTTTACTTTGATAAATTGGAATGTCGACATCTTCCATAGCTTCAGGCCTTAGTTGCTCAGTATTGTCCATAACCGGGGACACGGCTAAGTACTTAGAATTTTGATCTTCTACAGAAGTTGTACACTTTACCCACATGACACAATCTCATCTTGATGCCACCAGTGGCCGCTGGATAAGTACTCACCAAGATGGAGTACTGGCAGATTGAGAATGTGACAAAGTCTTTCCATAGAAGTCCTCCCAATACACAATGCTAGCTTGTCTTCCAGGCACCAATGTAGGGTTCCAAGCTCCCTAGCACTAATCTAGTTAACCTGAAGATGCCAATGCATGGGTCTTCCACTATGTAGTTGACTAAGCCAGAGCCCATTTAGCATGTGGCTATACATGGAAGCCACTGTACGAGAAACATGTTCAATCTCTAAGTCCCTGGGTGGTTTTCTTCTAGTGCACAACAAAAGAGATTGCCATATAACATGGTTTCTTTTGTTGCCACCTTGTCCAACCTTGAGTATCCTTGTCCACCCAGGTGGTTCATTGAGTACTTGTTTTATTATATAAAACATAAGTCTTTTCAATACTTCATATAATCATAACATGTATCCCATCCCAAATATATAGCTGGGCTAAGCATACTACAACTACAATGTTTCCACTAAGGAATATATAGGGGTATCCTATTAGGATTTAGCATAGCATAAAAATATAGTAAACCCTATCATGCATGTTTCAAAAATCCACTAAGTGTAATGAAAATAGTAGGACTTGGATGATAGTGTCACTTGCCTTTTTGGTAGAGAATGTTGGTTCTCTTCTTGATCTTGCTAATATCACACTCTTCTAACTTCACTACGAATCAATCAAGCAAACATAGATTCAACTAGCATTCCAACCAATATTCAAACAATTTATCACACATAAAATAATAGAAACAAAGTCATGCATGCAAGCATGCAAAAGATAGTTTTTATTTGCAAAGGTGGTTTCTACTAGGCTCTAAACATTATAAGGTCCACAGTGTTCATTTACCAAAGTGGTAAATCCATTGGCAAAAGGTTTTATATATAAACCATTTTTTAAATCAAATCATTATTTTATGTGGTTGAAAATGCTTTTATCAAAGCAATCATTTTATATTGTTCATCAAATAAGTTGTTAATTCACAAAAATTGGTGTTTAGGGTCAGAAGGTTTGAATCTAAACATTTCCCAAAGGTTTTACTCAAAAATCATTTCCATATCAAAATCAATATTTTTATTTGACTAGAAATGAGCTAATTCAAGTATTTATTCCTAAACTTCACAAAATTCATTTTTAAATCCATGAGTTGGTTCATAAGGTCAATAGGTTCACAACAAACCATTTTGCAAAGATTTCACATTAAAATTTATCTAGAACAATTTTTATATTCAAATTAAGCCTACACATGTTTATGCAAATTCAACCAATTTACCAGAAGCAAAACATTAAACAAAGTGCATGGTTGCAAAGTACATGTTATATTGAATCCATTGATATAAAATTTGCAAACTTTGGACGTGTAGATTTAAAGTTATGAATTTTACAAGTTTGCATACAAATCAGATTCAGAATTCTGTTTTAAATCAAAACCAGTACATGTGGCGCAACCTAATTGGTCGGTACCGCTTCGGATGGATCGGGCTCTCTGGAGCGCTGGATTTCATTTAAATCATACGGCGCAGATCAACTCGTACCCTTTTGTCTAGTTCTAATCTCAGCCATCAGATCCTGATCTAACGGACACAGTCACGTGGTTAAACTCTGGCGGCGCTGCGCGGCGGCAGACGGCGGAGCACGCTTGCTCGCGGCGGAGCAGGCGATACAGGAAGCGAGGGAGAGGGGGGAAGGTCTCACCGTGTTCGCAAGGCGGTGACGAAGCTCAACGTGTTGTTGGTTTGACGAGGGGCACACAGGGACGACGACAATTCCTCGCCGGAGTCGCTGGCGGCGTCGGGCACGCTCAGGTGTCGTCGGGGATGGGGCTGTAGATCATTCCGAAGGAAAATAAGTGCACAGTTAGACGCGGGCTGGTCTGGGGATGTTTTGAGCGTCAACAGGAGGTGCTGGGGCGGCCGAGGCTTACCAGGGGAAGGTCGCCGGAGAAGGACAGTCGCGACGGTGCTCAGGTGAAGTCGAAGTTGGCGTTTTGGAGCGCGCGCGAGTGAACGAATCACACGGGCAGATGCGCCAGGAGGTGGGGAATGTGCTAGCGTGCAGAGGGAGGTGAGGGGTGGCAGGGTGTGGCCGGAATCGCTCGGAGACGTCGTCGGAGCAGTGTTGGTGTGGGGGCGAATTGGGGCAGCCTAGGGGCAGAGGGGAGGAGCTGCTTGGGGGGAAAGAGAGAGGGGACATGGGTGAGTAAGTACGCGTGATCATTGCGAGAATTATTCGGACATTTACGCGTATTGATGCCGGCAGTAACAAGGCGGCAACGGCAGGGGCGACAAGGTCGTGGTGGAGACGATGAACATGAGTGTGGGGCCGTGCTATCAACGAGGTGGAGGGAATAGGAGTGGGGCCTGGCCTTCAGTGACCTCGCGGGTGCGCGTGTAAGTGGAAAACGATTCGCGCGTGGGGGGTTTAGTTGGGCTGGAGCTGGGATGTTTGGGCCAGATGGTTGGGCTGTTGTCTGTTTCATTTTTTTTGTACTGAATCTTTTTTCCTTTTCCATTTGAATTTCTGTTTTGATTTTCAATCAAACAATTCAAACACCAAATGAATTCAAAACTTTGCCAAACTTTGTATCATTTTTAGTTCTGTTCAACAACACAACCCAAAGTCCAAAATAAAATAATACTTTTATTGTTTTAGGATCTATTTAATAATTAAATAAAATAGTCCATAGTTATTAATTCAAATAGGATTTGATTTATTAAAATCTCCATTTGAAATTTAAATAATACCAAAATCATTTCAGTAGGTTTTATTTGAAAATATACAACACATGGAAAACTTATTTAAAATAAAATAACAAGTTTTGTTAAAAGATCTAAAATAGTAATTCCAACTATTAAAACTTTCTTTATTAATTGTTTAACTTTTTAAATACCTTTAGGATTTTATTTGATCCAAATAGGTTTGAAAGTTTACAATTGGATTCAAAAAGTCTCTTCTCATCCTGAATTTCAACAAAGTTTTATTATGTTTATTTATTTTTCACATTTCAAAATTTGGAAAATTTTGGGATGTGACAATTTCTTTATTTATGACTAAATTCTTTCCACTTGCAAATACCATGCAACTCAGATCTAATATTACTGGTTTTAGACAGGAAGAGCGTGAGCCATTAGTGCTTGCATGGGAGAGAATGAAATAATGCTTGAGAAACTGTCCCAGCCATGGGATGGAAGATTGGTTAATTATCCATTTATTTTATAATGTTGTTAACACTTTGTCTAAGTCTATGCTAGATAGTGCATTTGGAAGAACATTTATGGGTAAGAAAATTACCGAAGCAAATCAGCTGCTAGACAATATGAAAGATAACCATGCCCAATGGCATGTGGAAAGATCAAACACTAAGAAGGTGAACTCCATCACACCTCAAGAGAATGAAGAACTCAACGCTAAGTTGGATGAGCTTATATTAGCCGTTAAATGTAAGGAAACCCCGATAAGAACTACTCCCGAACCAACTATTGAAGAAGTAGACTTCGTAGCTCGTAATGACTATAACCCTTCTTGGAAGAAGAATTATAATCCAAACTTTCAAAAACAATATTCTAGTCCTGTAGGTAGCTCCAATAATAATATGGCATCAAGCAATACTAGTCTCCAAGAAACTCTTAAATCTTTTATGGACTCACAAAATGAGCAAATAATATTCTAGTCAAAATTATGGAGAATCATGATGCTATGCTTGGTAAATTATCTAACCAAGCTGTTAGTTTAAGAAATGATTTGCAGGCCCTCCAAGAAAGAACAAGGATCATTGAGGCACATCTAGTTAAGATAACCGAGAGTCAAACTCTCATTCTAGCAAAATTTGTAGGTAAAGCTGAGCCCAGTCGAGTTGAAGAGCTGAAGATACTAAGAATCCAAAGGGAGGAGCCCGAAGAACTTGATTATAGCAATGCTCCTTCACCAAACTACACAGTTGAAGATCTTGTAAAAAGGATCAATGTCAAGATTCCGGTAAGTGAAGGAAATGAAGAACCCATGTATCAACACTTTGTTAATCAGGTAGCAATAAAGGTACGTGATCTTGAAGAAGAATATAAGAAAATTGCTGAAAAATTGCCTGTTAAGCTAGATGATATATTTGAGCCTACCATTAAGATTAAAATTGAGACTAATGAAATAGCTGCACCGTATCTAGGTGCAAGTGTTTCAACAATTCCAAAGAGTCTTTTTAACAAGTTAAATCTTGGATCTTTTGAAATCACCGAACTAACATTACATATAGCAGATTCTACTTATAAACAAGCAGTAGGGATAAAGGAAAATACTTTAGTTTACATTAAAAGTTGTCCTGCTCTTACTGATTTTGTTATTGTGGACATGCCTGAAGATGCTACTACCCCTATTATATTAGGCCGTCCTTTCTTAAGAACTATTAAGGCTTTAATCAATTTACATGAAGGGAACATGAAGCTCCAGTTTCCTTTGCGGGATCCTTTTGTTATTCATTTCTCTAGGAAAAAGAAAGCCAAGTAAGATGATAAGGAGGCCATCACTTTGAAGGCCAATTACTTCGGAGTGGGTGTTCCACTCATATGGCCTAAGTGAGCGATATCAAGGTCAAGATATTGACCATAAAAGAGCGCTGCATGGGAGGCAACCCATGCGAAATAAAGGTTGGAGTTAAGTTTAAGTTTAAGTTTTGTATAAATAAAGAGTGCTAGAAAACTCCAGTGAGAGGAAGAGATTCAATGGTACTAAAAATTCCTGTTTTATATATGCCATAGTTGGTCGAAATTTTAGTCTCTCATTTTTCTATCAAAATAAGGTGTTTCGCTAAGTTTTAGTCTAAAAAGTAATCTATGAAGATTTTTTTTTTGATGTGTATAGACCAACTATACAGCAGGAATAAAAATTCCCATCGTATAGTTGCGATTGTATAGTTATGCTACCCATCGACAATTTTTATCCCAGAGTACAGAAGGTTTGACGACCAACTATACGGCAGGAACAAAAGTTCTGGCCGTATAGTTGTCATCGTATAGTAACAGCCACCAGACAGAAACCCTAGGAAACCCTAAAATTTTGCCGTCAGACCAACTATACGTCCGAAACGCCTTGTTCCTGCCGTATATTTGCCGCCGTATAGTTGCGTCCGACCACTTAAACGCTCGGGGAGGTACCCAAAACATCAAAAAATCAATCCTTTTTCTCTCTTGTACCTCCAAACTCTCTCGAAACCTCAAAGGATTTTCACCCCTGCTCGATTTCGTTCGAATTCCTCGCACACAAGTGATCTACGGTATGTTTCTCCTTTGATACTCCAATTACTTTTTGCAAAATCATCTCTGATCTATTATCATTATCAATCTAAGGTGAGACTTATATTTGAACAATTGTCATGATTATCTTGCCTAGATTAATATGTTGAGGATATTCTTTAGTGTGCTATGATGAGGATTATGCTATGACTATTACTGTTGGATCAAAAAAATTTATATTTGTCTCTTTTATTATTTTTAGAAGATGAACATGAGGAGCCAAACACGTGCTTTTGCCGTGGCTAGTTCTTCTCGGGCTGCAGCTTAGGAACACATGGGTATTCGATTCAAGAACGAAGCCCACCATGATCGTTTCGACAGGATCAAAAACCGAGAAGTCAAGGCAACCAAGTGGGCTTGACCTGTCACTTTGAACCAACTCGGTATTTCTGATGAATTTAATTTACTTTGCAGTAGAGTTGGCCTGCAAACCTTTGTATTCCATGATGCACCAACCTATGGTCGGTTAACCATTGAATTTCTTAGCTCTTTGGAAAGCATCGTTAAGGCATGGCATGGGGAGGATAAGATTTCTTTCCGACTCATGAACAACAATTATTCTCTAACACTAGATGAATGGTGCAATTGTTTTGGTTTACCAAACAATGATCGTAATGCTATGCGCGCAGCTTTTTACAACATGGAACCTTCCCCTGAACTCTGTTATAATAGAATGAGCCTTACTTCTAGAGTTAGCAGAGGGAAGAATATTCAACATTGTAGAGGTCCCAACCTTTAATAAGGTAGAGATCCCTGTGTTTGCAATGCTAGTCCCTGGATCAATAGCTAGCATCCACAGTTAAGATGTAATATCAAGAAACAAAGGTCATAATACAACTTTATAACCAGGAATAACATAATTTTATTACATCTTACATAGCTCATTTGGCTATTACATTACATTGCAGCAGAATATCTATAAGCATGGGGTCCTTCATCTTAAAAGTGCCACAGGTAAACATGTTGGTTGTAGACTTTGTAATCCTATTCAACACACTTTACTAAATCAATCAAACCTGCAACATAACAAGTTACAGCCACAAGGGTCAATACATTTGAATTATATTGGCAAGTTTCACTACTATGTAGAAATAAGTGGATCCTATCATTACATGCGTATTTGGCTAAGTAGGGTTTAGGCTCATTTGCAGAAAGCAATATAGTTTTATCCTATCTTTTCAAAATAGTTTTGATCTTCTAAAAAAATCTTTCTGAGCTCCTTGGTACACCCCAAATGCTTCAAGTCCTTGTCAAAATCTCTTGAGCTCCTTGGTACACCCCAAGTGCTTCAAGTTTTTATCAAAATCTTTTGATCTCCTTTGTACACCCCAAGTGCTTCAAGTCTTTTGTTGTCACTTTAAAGTTTTGCTTTTAGAAATTGGAATGTCGAGATTTCCCATAGCTTCAGGCTTTAGTTGCTCAGTATTGTCCATAACCAGGGACACGGCTAAGTACTTAGAATTTTCATCTTCTGCAGAAGTTGTACACTTTACCCACATGACACAATCTCATCTTGTTGCCACCAGTGGCCGCTGGATAAGTACTCACCAAGATGGAATACTGGCAGATTGAGAATGTGACGAAGTCTTTCCATAGGGTCCTCCCATACATAATGCTAGCTTGTCTTCAGGCACCAATGTAGGGTTCCTAGTTCCCTCATTTCCAGTTAACCTGAATACCAATGCATGGGTCTTCCCAATGTAGTTGACTAAGCCAGAGCCATTTAGCATGTGGATGTACACGGAAGCCACTGTTGGAGAAACATGTTCAATCTCTAAGTCCCTGGGTGGTTTTCATCTGGTGCACAACAAAAAGAGATTGCCATATAAACATGGTTCCTCTTGTTGCCACCTTGTCCAAAAATTGAGTATCCTTGTCCACCCAGGTGGTTCATTGAGTACTTGTTTTATTATATAAAACATAAGTCTTTTCTCAACTTCATAAAATCTCAACATGTATCTCTTCCCAAAATATATAGCATGGCTAAGCATATTACAACTACATTGTTTCCACTAAGGAATGTATAAGGGTATCCTATTAGGATTTAGCATAGCATAAAGTATAGAAATCCTTTTCATGCATGTTTCAAAAATCCACTAAGTATAATGAAAATAGTAGGACTTGGATGATAGTGTCACTTGCCTTTTTGATAGAGAATGTTGGTTCACTTCTTGATCTTGCTAATATCACACTCTTATAACTTCACTACGAGTCAATCAAGAAAACACAAATTCAACTAGCATTCCAAAACAATATTCAATCAAATTAATCCCACATAAAATCATAGAAACCAAGTCATGCATGCAAGCATGCAAAAGATAGTTTCATTTGCAAAGGTGGTTTCTACTAGGCTCTATACTTTGTAAGGTTCAAAGTGGTCATTTCTAAAGTGCCAAAACCATTTGCAAAAGGGTTTTATCTATAGACTATTTTTTTAAATCCAATCATTATTTCATGTGGTGGAAAATGTTTTTAGCAAAGCAACAATTTTATGTTGTTTACCAAACAAGTTGTTAATTCACCAAACTTGGTGTTTAGGGTCAGTAGGTTTGAATCAACACATTTGCCAAAAGTTTTTCTCAAAAATCATTTCCATATTTTTATTTGACTAGAAATGGGCTAATTAAATTATTCAATCCTAACCTTCACAAAATACATTTTTAAATCCTTAAGTTGGTTCCTAAGGTCAGTATGTTCACAACAAACCATTTTGCAAAGATTTCAACCTAAAAATCATTTTGGAATAATTTTATAACCTAAACAAGCATACAAATGTTTCTGCAAAAACAAACAATTTACCAGAAGCTTTTTACTAAACAAATTGCATGGTTGGCTAGGGCTTGTCTTGCTGATTCCATTGATATAAAATTTGCAAAAATTGGACGTGTGGATCAAAAGTTACAAGGTTTACAAATTTGCATCTAAATCAGATTCTAAAATCTGTTTTAAATCATCTGGTGCCACGCGACACGTTTCCATTGGTCAGTACCGCTTCGCGTGGATCGAGCGATGCTGGCCGTCAGATTAACTAGTAATGCACGACACAGATCGGGCGTACTGGTTCGTTTAAGTTATTCTATCGCGTGCGTACGATTACAATCCAACGACTCACAACTACTGGACATAAACCGGCGGCGCCAGCGGTGGTGAACGGCGGCGGCATGGTCAGACGATGACGCTGTGGCGGGTACAGGAAGCAAAGGAGGAAACGGGGATGCTCACCGTGCTCGCGAGGTCGAGGTGAAGCTCGAGGTGGTGCTGGTCTGGCGAGGGGCGCACTGGAGCGGGAGTAATCGCTCGCCGGAGACGATGGCGGCGTCAGGCGGTTCTGGTGGTCATCGAGGACGGCGTTGCAGATCACCCTAAGACAAGATAGGTGCATGGTTAGATGCGGTTGAGTGTGGGATTCACGTGAGCATGATCGGGAGGGCTCAGGGCGGTCTGGCTTACCTGGGGAGGTCGCTGGAAAAAGAAGCAGACGCGACGGCGCTCAGGTTGTCGTCGTTGTCGAGGCTCAGGGGCGCGCGCGAGCGAGCTAATGCTACGAGAAGGTGCGCCTAGGTCTGGGAAGTGTGTGAGCTTGGTCGAGGAGGCAAGGGGCGGTGTCTACTGGCCGGAATTTCTTGCGGAACTCGCCGGAGGCAGTGGCGATGCGAGGCGAAATTGTCGCCGCCTGGAGGCAGAGGGGGAGCGGGGTCTGAGGGGAAAGAGAGGGAAGACACAGGCAGTTAAATGGGCGTGGTCGCAGGGGGGAGTAACGCGGCCATTAACGCGTAATCAACGCCGACGTTTCTTGTCTACAACGGCAGGGCGGGGTCTGGGGGTTGCAGACGACGCTGAGGTGGCAGTGGGGTCTGGGCGTCAATGAGGGAGTGAGATAGGGAGAGGGTCCACCAGTCAGTCGCTGAGTGGGTCTGTCTGTGGGTGAAAAACGGTTCGCGCGTGGGGGAAGAAGCTGGGCTGGAGTTGGGCTTCCTGGGCCAGGTGAGTTGGGTCAGGTCTAATTCTATTTTTTTCTTTCTAATTGCTTTATTTTTTTTCTATTTCGATTTTCTGTTTTGAATTTCAATCAACAAAATAAACACTCAAAAGATTTCAAAACTCCTCCAAACTTTGCCTTGAGTTTTGGTTCTGTTTAACAACAATATTCCAAGTCCCAAAATAATATAATATTTTTATTCTTTTCAGGATCTATTTAATAATTAAATAAAATAGTCCTTAGTTATAAATTCAAAATAGGATTTGATTATTAAAACCCCATTTGAAAACTAAATAATATCAAAACCAATTCAGTAGGTTTTATTTGAAAATATAAAACACATGGAAAACTTATTTAAAATAAAATAACAAGTTTTAGTGTTTAATTAAAATGGGGAAAAGCCTTTACTTTAATAAAATTGGTTTATTAATAAACTCTCATTATTTTATTTAAATAAACTTTTATTCCATTTATCAAATAGAAATACTTTATTTCAAAAGCTTGGCCAAGGTTTAATTTGGCTCTATAAATTAATCCTTATTTATATTTCTACCTTTTCATTTGAAAACCAAATCTTTTTATTAAAGGATCCAAAAAAATAATAATTCCAAATATTTTTTAACTTTAATGTTTATTTATCTTTTTAAATCCCTTTAGGATTTTATTTGATCAAATAGGTTTTGAAAACTTCCAATGGGAATCAAAAGTTTCTTCTCACCCTGAAAATCAACAAAGTTTTATTTTATTCATTTATTTTTCACATTACAAGATTTGGAAAATCTTGGGATGTGACAAACATCCTGCTATTTTCTATTTGTTCTATGTTATTGCTAACATCTTGCAGGCACGCAATGAGTTTATAAGACTCAAAGAGGAGGACATCTTAGTCCTCACAAAAGCTTCTTTCAACTATGACAACTTGTCACTTCACTTGGGCGCAATTCTTGTGCTACTTGGAGTACCAATCCCACCAAAGCCAAGGACCAACCACTTGTGGAGGCATCATCACCGTGCTTGCCAATGCATTGGGCATCGACTTAAGTGAGTTGCAGTCGGTGCTAGGTGAGCGACGTGTTGGTTACTCTACTTTGAGGGCTTGTGGAATGCTTACTAGGGGAGGTGGTGTTTATTATCTGCATATTTCTAGAGCTAGGCATATATACTCTAATCCTTTGCCTAATTATGTTTTCTCTATCGAGGAAGGACGTGTGCTTGATGACTTGCAGGTTGAGCAACACCAACCCGAGGAGGAGATTCCGGAGGAGGATGAGGACCAAGAGGAGGAGCAAGAAGTTCCTCATTAGGGGCAGCAGCCACCAAACCGGTTCGCAACATATCATGATTTTCATGAACTTGGAGGAACTATGGAGGGAATGCACAATCTCCCCCTGAACCTCCGAGAAACAATTAAGTAACCTTTCGACTCAATTTATGGACTGGAGTCACAATTTTTACCCACACCAGAGTGATTTGAAGGGTTTGCAAAAGCCTAAGCTTGGGGAGGGTTTCTATCTATTTTATATTTTGATTTTGATTTTCTCTATCTTAATTTCGAGGTTATGCTTTTATTTGAGTTTATATGCACTCATGTTGGTTTCAGCAACACTTTATCTTAGTTGTTTTATTTTGTTTGATATTTTCAAGCCGAGCTTTTCCGCCAATTTTCTATTCTTTAATCCCCCTTCTCAAAAACCACAAAAATATTTCTCCGTTTATCTTTATTTTCCCTCTCTCTTTTTTCTTTCCGCCTCGAAGTTCTCGTTGATTTGCAGGAGAGTGATTGACTTTGAGTTTCCAAGAAACAAATAAAAGTGGAAGAGAGAAGTGGAATCAAACATGAGAGGTATGCCTTATGACTCCCCACTTTTGAAGTTTGATAAACCCATGCTAGTTAGTAGTAATGTTGAGATGTTATATCGGTGGAGTAAGTCTCTATATTGTAGTAAAATTTTGTTTGCATGGGTACTTAACTAGGTACGATTTGTTCCAGCTCTTGTAGTTAATAAAGTCTTGCCTAAGAATTTGCTAAATAATTGAAAGAAGAAAAATTCTCACAAATTGAAGACTTGGGTGTTGTAGTGCTTAGTCCTGAAAGCTTATTACTAGAGACACTCGACACCACAGAAAATAATGATTGACTTGATAGCTCTCTTTGAAAAGATTTGTTCAATTGAATTAATGTTTAGCAGTTTTTATGAGCATGCCAAAGTTTGACTTGTAAATCATAAGAATGATATAGCTTTATGCGTGTCAAACTTCATGGGATGCCAACAACTCCGTTGGCCTACGAACGATCTTCATGGAGGAAACTCCTAGATTTCGGCTATGAGTTGATTAAACATTTGTAGCAACAATGCTATAATGGGTAAGATTCTTGGCACTCCCGGGTAGCTGTAAAATGATGTAATAACTAAAGGAAATATGCACTGAGAGGGAATAATAAAGAAGTTATTATGTGTATTCCAAGTATATGATATATGTTTATTTTTCATGCTATAATTGTATTAATATGGAAACATTAATACATGTGTGTTTAATAAACAAACAGAAAGTTCCTAGTTATACCTCTCTCATAAACTAGCTCATTGATTAACAAGATGATCAAGGTTTCCTGATCATGGACATTGGATGTTGTTAATAACGAGGTCACAACATTATTGAAATGGTGTGATGAACATTCATCTGAAGTATAGAATTACGATCAAAGTCATTGATTTTATATTTCTATAACATCATACGAAGTGATCCTAATCCTTAGACCATGAGATCATGTCAATCACTAACACTGGAAGAGTATCTTGATAACATCAAACGTCACACCGTAACAGGGTGATTATAAAGATGGGTTCATTACTACTAAAGTGTTATGTTGAGGCCCATGTATGGAGAGTGGAATTTGTTCATCCCGATGACGTATAGATATTCTCTGGGCCCTCTCGGTGATATCACATTGATTAGCTTACAAGCAAGTGATTTGATCACTAGAATGTTATATCACGGGAACGAGAAAAGACTACATGTCAGTAACAAGATCAAACTAGGTATGGAGATACCGATGATCGAATCTCGGACATGTAATATATCACGAAACAAAGGGATTAAGATACTGGCGTAAAAGGTTCTCACGATCACAAGAAAGTCATCGTTGAATGTGTGGGAGTTAGTATGGATCTCCAGGTCCCGCTTCTGATTATTAATCTGAGAGGGGTCTCGATCATGTCTGCATTATTCGTGAACAGTAGAGAGACACACTTAAGAGAGACCGGCACCATTTGGAGCAAATAGTTTCATGCTGAAAAGAATAAGAAAGCGCAGGAATTTATTTCACTAGATACCAAAACTGGTTTCGGGTGAAATTGCAGAAAGTGTTTCTGCATGTGAAATGATATACTAGCAAGGGGTTATATGTGAATGTTTGTCATTAAAGTAATTGACAAAATTCTTAATAAATAAAAGGAGTTTATTTAATGAGAGTTTGCATTAAATTTGGTGGAAATTTAATGGGAATTTGAGTGGGTTTTTTAGTGGAGAAAATTGAAGGGGCATTTTGTGAGTGGAGCTTCCACCCACATCCTCCAGGGAGGGCAAGGGGGCAGGCCCCATGCGCCGGCCACCCCCTTGGGGCTCTCCTCCTCCTATGAAAGGAGCCCCCTCCCTCACTTCTCACCCACACCTCCTCGTGAAGGATCTCTCTCCCCCTCTAGTATTTATTCCCCATGGTCTCAGACTAGCGAAATACATGTTCCCGGTGGCTTTTCAGCAAGAAAGAGTTGTGCTTCCACTGCATCACTTGAGCGAGGAGGCGGAGGTTGATCGGTGCCTCGGACGTGTGTGCGAGCACGGATGCACCGCTGATTTTCGGCGCTAGGACTTCCTCTCGATCTTGAGATCGGCAAGATATCGTCTACATCAACCACGAGTTCAACCTCGTTAAGCTTTTTCGGTCTTCAAGGGTATGTTCTCTATGGATGTATATCTGCTAGTTGCTTGTATCTAGTAGATAGATCTTGGTACATAGTTGTTCCCATCGTAGGAATTTTTTTGTTTTCTATGCTGCGAACCCTACAGTGGTATCAGAGCCGGATCTATGCGTATATGCTTTGCACGGGTAGTACACATATGAGTATGTGGGCGATGATGATCATGTTATTGCTTCTTAGTTGTACTTTGGGTATTGGTGGCATAGTGGGATGAAGCGGCCCAAACAAACTTTACATGTCCTCGCACATGAGACCTGTTACACGCTTGACATGCAACTAGTTTTGCATAAGTGGCTAGAGAGTCTCTGTCTCTCCTACTATAGTCAATATCTAATTTGCAACGAGTTTTCAACAATTTGGTTATCCTCGTTGTGGTTCATGTTCGTAGGTAAGAACGGTTCTATCTTCGAAAGCCCTAAGGCACGTAAAACTTGCAATGGATAAATTAGAGGCATCTAGTTTAGATTGTTGCTGGGGTAGTGTCATGATATGGTGATGTTGTAAGTAGAAGTATAAGTCGATACTCTTACAGCACACATAACGTGTAAGTTCCATAGACCTTGTACTTACACATAAAGGTATGATGAGGATCATACCACCATGCACATGATGGAGATCAAGTGCAAGAACCATATCATTTCACTTATTAACATTTGATGTTTGATTGCATCTTATATTGCTTGTTTGGCGTTTTATTAACATAATAAGATGATCCCTCATCTACATATCAAGATAAAAATGTGTTCTCCCTTAAGTATGCACCGATTATGTTTCGTCGCTCCAAGACATCACGTGATGATCGGGTGTTCTTGGACCCACGATCATATTTCGGGTGTAAGAAAGTTACACACGCAAATACTAAGGTTCTTACTTGGCAAGCCTAGCATGTACAGACATGGCCTTGGAACACAGAACGAAAGGTTAAGCATGATTCATATGGAAGATATGATGCCCATTTAATGCTCTCCTTTGAAGATACACTGACTCACATGATGATCGGACTTGGTGTAGTGGATTTGGTTCATGTAATCACCAAAAAGGCACGAGGGATGTATTTTTTGAGTGGGAGTTCATTCTTAATTTGGATTAGTTGAACTCAATCTATCATAAACTTAGTCTAAACTTTACAAATTCTTTTGTAGTTGGCACCACCTGCTTTAATTTCAATGTGTTCATGGGGAAAGAGAAACTTGCAACGAATGATAGCAACTTTACCGACTGGGCCATGAATTTGAGGATTATCCTCACTGCTGCACAAAAGAAATATATGCTAGAAGCACCGCTAGGCCCCCCACCACTTGATGGTGCCCCTAACGAGGAAAAGAACATCTTTCCTACTTGTCGTGGTGGTGGTACGGCAGATGCCATGGGTAGGCTTAAGTTGGGGGCAATGGATGCTAGTGGGATCTGGGGAGGGAAGATGAAGTGATTTCTACACACAGTAAGCTAGAACTCAATCTTTATTCCACCTCAATGGAGCTATAAGTGCTCCTCGAGCTGTATTAGAAAGAGGAGGAACAAGATACAACTTGAGCCCTCTATATAAAAATGAATCGATCCCCCCTTCTGGTTACCCTGCCTCCCCTTATAAAGGAGAGGCTTGGTTCCCCTAGGGCTGACATGGACTAGCATATTCCACGAATATGCTTGTACCAAAGAGGTAACTCGGCGGGCTTCTTTCCATGTCCTCCTCCTATTGACGGCAAAGACACAGAGTCCACCACATGTGAGCCTCGGGGCTGAGGACTGTCACCTCTGTGACCTTCTTCTGCTCCTCTGCCACTCTGCTTCTTGTCTGTAGCGCTTGGCACTGTGCAGATTCCTGAGGAGGGATAGTGGTTGAAGTTGACTTCGGGACCTGCCCTCTCCTTCTAGAGCAAGCTTCCCTTGACTCGTCCTCACCTCGTGTGACTCAGCTTGACCTTCACTTGTATTCTGGCTACATGATAACGGCTTGCCGACCTAACTCATATGTCGACCGAGTCAAGTCTTAATTACCTGATTCAGAGGAGGTCGGATATCATTTGGCCGACCTCCTCTTGACTCGGCCGGATCACGCCATGACCTGGCTCTGAACATGAAGATGCTTTCCCTTTCTTACCTATCTCGACCCTACCTGGGGTCATCTCCCCAACATTAGTCCCCGAAGCTGGTGTGGTCTTGCCAAATACTTAGGCTGGACCACATCAGTTTACAGATACTCACTCTTTTCAACTTTCTATCCGACATAATATTTAGTTGGTGCTCTTACCATTTTAACTCCCCTTCGCTCATCCTTTGTTACTGAGGTGTGACCCGTTTTCCGAGTCACTTTCCCTCGTTCGAAGTATCTCTTTAGCTTCCCCTGTAAGCTTCGTCCTGCGTGTACCAATCATCAACTTTTGTCTCGTTTTTTGTATCGCTACAGTGCATCCCGACACTGCTATAGTAATTACCGCGGCAGTCCTATCAGTGCAGCGACTCTTTGATCACCACAACGGTTATGGCGACCGGATATCCTCTTGTCCCGTGTGGTCCTCGTTGTGGCTCCAATCATCGATTGAGTACGCATTGGACACGCTCGTTTGCGGTTACCGCGCCACATCTGCGATCCCACTTCCAATCGCCACACACGGTTATAAGTAGGGGAGTGGGGGTGGGTTGGTTCAGTTTCCCCTTCTCCACTTCCCTCGTCTTCCTCCTTGCATCATCGCCGCCATGCTTCCGTTCCGGCGACCACACCACCGCGCTTCCGCTCTTGCGACCACGCCACCGCGCTTTTGCTCTCGCAAGCACGCAGCTGTGCTTTTTCTCTAGTGACTACGCCACCGCGCTCCTCTCCACGCGCCGCGCCGCCGCCGCTCGGTCCTTGCTCGCAGTGCTTCGCCTCCGCCTTAGGTTTTCTGTGGTGGTTCTCTTTCTTTTAACACCGTCGCGCTCATCATCGTTGCGATGGGGCCTTGGGTTTCGAGGCCTCTCCCCACTGCCAGCGATTCCTCCTCTGTTGGCTCCTCTGACGAGCACATGTTGAGCTCACTTAGCGGTGCCTTCATGGGGGAAAAAGAACTCATGGTGGGCCCATAACGCGGCTCTTGGCAAGGATCTACGGTTACTCGCCGTGAAATCGAGTGGATACGCAAGACCAGCCGAGTCCCTGCCGAGGTACAGTGTCGCTTACCCGGCAAAGAATCCGTCCCAGTACTTCAGGACGGCGAGTGTGTAGTCTTTATGTCACACTTTGCAAGAGGATTCGGCCTTCCTCTTAGTGATTTTTCTAGGAAATTCCTTGACTTCTTTGGTATTCAACCTCATCATCTGCCGGCTAACACCATCGCCTCTTTGTCGGCTTTTATCTCGGCTGCCGAAGGATACTTTGGGCTCTGGCCCTCCGTAGACGTTTGGTATAGGTTTTTTCAGATCCAAGCTAATGTAGTGCTAGATAAGTCTCTGCACCCTTTTGAGAAATCTCTTACTCAATGTGGGGTTTCTTCCATTAGACCTCAGAAGAATTTCTTGTTTTCCCGGTCACAAGCCTAGAGTCCTGTAAAAAATGGCATAGGTCATTTTTCTATGTCAAGAACACTAGTTCAGAGGACAAGATTCGGCTCCCTGATTTCTCTATCGGCCCTGCTTCTAAACAAAACTGTCCCTATAACCCGAAGAAGACCAATGCTCTTGCCTAAGCATTCGAACTTTGGCTAAAAGAGTTGACCCGGGCTGGGCTTCACGGCAAAGATTTGATGGCCGCGTTCATCATAGCTGAATCTGCCCTTTCCAACTCTGCTCACATAAGCTCTGCTATATGAGAGGTCCTTTGGATCCCAACCGAGTTTCCACGGTTGAACTTGACGACGTCCAGATCCAGAAACGTGTCCGGGCTATCTTCAAAATTGAGATGCCCGAGGAATGGGTGTGGGGAATGAAACCCTTTTCCCGCGACAATCCCCCTCCCCAGGTAATTCAAAAATGAATTGTTCCATCCGAGTCATTTTCTATTGGTTATTCTGCTAACTTTTGCCTGCTCTCACTGTAGAAATTTGCTGAGCAAGTTACAGAAGATGCCGAGGTGCTGGCTATTCCTTGGATCGCTAATCGTAGCACCCCGGACAATGGAGAGCCAGATCCAGAGGAATTTATTCCTAAACTCGAGGCTGCTCCCGCTCGCACCCGGGTTAAGACCTCGGCCCGCACTAACGAAGGTGATTCGGACGACGTCCAAATTCTCGAGGTAGTTGCCGCAGTGCCTATATCTTACGCATTTCCGGCTCCTTCTTTCCTATCTAATCCAGCTGGCCAGGTTCACGAGGTCGCACCCCTTGCTTCCAAAGCTCTTGTTCTGTCAAAGAAGCGTGCTGCTTCGCACGATCCCTCGGATGCTAGTCCCAAGAAATGAACTAAGAAATCTTCCCAGCATGTTTCGAAGTGCAAAACTATGCCCGGAGTATCTAGGTAAGATTTCTTTCATTCTGTAACTTGTATTTCTTGTTTCTCTCTTTCTATTTCTGAACAGGTTTATGTGTCTATCTTGGTAGTGCTCCTATTTCTGCCAAACCTAGTGGTCCAAGTATGACGTCTCATGTTACTCGGCCGCTCTTACCACCGCCTTCATAAGATGTTCGAGTCCCAAGTCCTCTCCGCGACAGTTCTCCTCCCTAGCCGGCTTATAGCCCGCCTCGACGAGATGGGGCCAAAGTTGCCCCTGAAGCTGATGCTGCTGTGACTATGCCGGATCATTCCAATGACCCGACAGTTTCTTCCAAGGTCTCCGAAGTTTCCCCCATCGAACCCCTCTCTGCCGAAGTTCCCGCTACTTCGGCTGCTGCAAAAGTCGCCGCTACCTCAGCTTCTATTGAAGCAAATGCCCCCTCTGCCGCAGCTGTTATCGCCCCAAGTACAGTTTAGCTCCCTGATTCCTTGCCCGTTACCGAAGTTTCTGTCAAGAGCAAGAAAAATGTCGCTGCCAAACCTTTGCCATCCGAGAAAGGGAAAGCTGGATCTTCTCCGCCGAGCGTTGCCGGCATGCTTCGCAAGGGAAGTTCCGCTGCCACGCCTGGGTCTGTCCTTGCCGCCAACACACAACTCATGCTTCATAAGAGCCCGACAGCCAAGGCAGCCACGCAACAGGTGCAAGAGGCCAATGGAAAGGTTTTGACACAGACGTAAAGTGGAATTAGCCTCAAATCCCTGGTGGAGTATGCCAATAACTGGAATGCTGCTGATCAGATTGAAGGCAACCCAAGCAACCAATCCTTCCAGCTTTCCGACATCAGCAGCCGTTTACACATGGCTGCCAAGGTCATTCTTGAAAGCGACAAGATGAATGAGGTATGTGCCTTCATTTACACTTTGTCTTTTACGCACATTATACTATATGCCCACTAGTCCCCGAGCTTGCAACCGAATAACTTGTTATTCGTTTGGAAGCTTCTTTTGCCTAAAATATCGATGTCTGCTTGCGCAATAGTTGATTTTTTCTATACATGCTTTGTATTAAGATGTATTTATCCACCTAGATCCAAGTCAAGTCCTTCTTGGTTCAAATCTTCTTTAGTTTTAGCTGTGAATATCTAGCCTCCTAGATCCGAGGCAAGTTTTTCTTGATTCAGATCCTTTTACGGTGATAATTTTGAATGTCCAGCCACCTAGATCCGAGTCAAATCTTTCTTGATTCGGATCTTTCTATGTTGATATATTTGAATATCCAGCCACCTAGATCCGAGTCAAGTTTTTCTTGATTCTGATCTTTCTATGGTGATAACTTTCAATATCCAGCCACCTAGATCCGAGTCAAGTTTTTCTTGATTCGGATCTTTCTATGGTAATTACCCTATATGACTCACTGTTGCTTTTAGGTTGCTCATAATTGGCGCACGGCCGAGTTCCAGAAGCTGCTTTTTCACATAGAAAACTTCAAGACAAGTTTGACAAGATGGTTCCTGTTTTGAGGAAAACTGCTAAATTATTCGGCCCTTTGTGCTCAATTTCATTGTACAAGTCTTTGGTTTCCAACTAACTTATGATGTATCCTTACTCAGCTAACATTCATAATCAAAATACTCGGCTGATGAAGAAAATTTCCAGTCTCGAAGGTTAGTCGCCCCTCCATTCTTTACTCGTCCATTCTTGTTCTAGATGAATTTCGAGTATCTTATAGCGCCTTGTCTTCGGCTCAGCCGAATTACAAAGACTTGCAGCATCGCATCAAGAGTGCATACCCATGCCTGATATGATGCTGCATTTTTAGAGCAAGCAGGGACTCACTCGGCACAGCTTAAGGAGAAAGATGACGAGATATCTCAGCTCCGTGCCAAAGTTGAGTCCTTAAAATCCTCTCAGAAATCCGAGCTAGAAAAAATTGATCAAGAGTTTTTCGAGGAGAAGAATCGATTAAGCCTTCAGCTTCACAAGGACAAGGAGCTTCTTGATGCAGCCGAACTGAAAAATCAGGCGATGACTGAGGAGATGACTCGGTTTGAGAAGAATAGGGCTAATTGGGCCATGGATCTCCAGAAGATGTTATGATATATCCATCATAAGCTTTTTTGGCCTGTGTTTTTTCTTCTTGATTCCTGGCTGAGTCATTCTTTGCTCGTTGTTTCTCTTGACTTATTTGATGTTTTGACTTATAGATAATTTTCAAGAAGCTGAGCCCGTGAGTACTAAAGCCATGATTGCTACCCGTGGCCGCCGAGGTGTTCCCAATATCCTGGATCGGGAATATTCCCTCAAGGATTTCTTGGTTGCCATTGCTGCTGCCATTGAACCGATGAAAATCATGGGAAAAGATCTGGTGAAAGCGGCCATTCGGGCTTTCCATGTGATCTGGCCGAATGAACCAACGATTACCAAGGTGGAAGTTCTTGTGGCGAAGCTAATGGAGTCTTAGACTCAGTTGAATCTTTGGAGAGAATCCGCCGGACGATCCGGGACTGACATGGCGCTTACTGCTGTTCTGTCATGGTATGAGGATATCTCCCTCGACACCTTGAAGAATTTGCGCACCATCTCTCCTTGGGTAGAGAATCCGGATTACGTCACTCACCGCCAAGCCCGTGCCTACCAGATTATAGAGTATGCAAATATTCATTAATGGAATGAGGGGCCGAGTTTCCTCTCCGACGAGGCCGAAGAGAATCCTGCCGATGCTGTTGACGATGATGAATCTGACGGAGATTCTGTGAATGAAGGTGCATCAGGCGAGAATTCTGGGAGTTCTGATGAGTTCAGTGGTAGTTTAGGAGAGAACGCTGAAGCTCGATCCTCCTCCAAGGGGACTGAGGCTTCCCAAGCCCAAGGTGGAGCTTCATGTCAAACAGCCAGTGCCCGAGATGCCCCTGTTACTTCGGTCGATGCCGAGGTAACTTCCGCGGAGGTTCAGGCAACTTCGGAGACTCCTATTCCTGAAGTTGTTCCTTCTACCGAGGTACCGTCGGTCGTAGCCGAGATACCAACTTCGACAACCTCTGTCGCTGCCGTTTCCCCTCCTATTGATGACCCGATAGCTATCAATGCCTGAGCTGGAAATAACTCTTATTTGCTAAGTCCCTGGTATGCCGGGCGTATGTTGTTTTAAGATAATTTTCCTCTTTTCATACTGTTTCATGTGTATAACCCTGGAAACTTTCATATTGTATGGTAATCATTGTTTTGGTTGAGTTATGAGATGTGTGTTTTTGTTCGTAAAACTTAGTTCGTAGGTCTGAATCAAACCTTGGTACATTTGATTTTCTGTTGGCTTTTTATCTAGCCTAATGTTGATTTTGATGTTCACATGTTATTCAGTTTGTTGAATATATGAATCGTTCGACATATCAAAATATGTACGGGTAAGATACACGCTATGGGATAGCCACCGAGCTACCGCTCGGGTTGCCGAGTTTTTCACAACACAATCATAATAACAAATAAGATGGGGTAGTCCCGAGTTATTGCTTGGGTTGCCGAGGTCCCATTCACTTTACGCACATAATCATAGCGATAAACGATAGGAGGCAGTCCCCGAGTCACTGTTCGAGTTGCCGAGGTTGTTGTTTGTATCAAACACATAATCATAATAATAAAGAACATGAGGCAGTCCTGAAGTCATTGCCCAATATCTCATTCATATTACGCCCCCGAGTCACTGCTCGAGTTGCCGAGGTCCCATTAACTCGGGGAATATGTGTTGTGCCCATTCCGGTATGTCTTTCTCCGGGATAACTGTTTTGTCAATTTCCATTACTTCTGCCAACATAACATCTGTTGAGTTATCCCAATCCATTTTTGGGTCGAATCAGTCCGCGGGTTATTCGGCTCATGTACCTTGTCAATTTCCATTGGGACACATTCAGATTTCTGATCTGACGAGAGGCGAATTGATTCGGATTCTGGTGAAGGAATGATTGATGGATTTCTCAGGTGTTCTAAGGCGATGCCAGGCGGAATTGACTGTCTGGTTCATCCGAGTTTTGACAGCGCATCCGAAGCATCATTTTCTGCCTGAGGTATGTGATGAAACTCACATCCATAAAAATAACCACTAATTTTCTGTACATGAAACCGATATAAGGCCATGTTTGCATCCAGTGCATCCCAATTTCCTGACACTTGATGTACTACAAGGCCCGAGTCTCCGAAACATAGAATTCTACGTATGCCAATCTCCTTTGCCATCTTTAAGCCATGAGCAAGTGCCTCATATTCGGCCACATTGTTTGATGCAGCGAAATGTATCTGCAATACATATTTCAGTTGATCCTTCTTTGGAGAGGTTAACACTATTCCTGCTCCTAACCCATTTCTTAGATTGGATCCATCAAAGTGCATCGTGCAATAGTTCGGATCGGGTAATCGTGGTTCATACTGTATCTCGGCCCAATCGACAAAAAAGTCGGCCACTGCCTGAGATTTGATTGCATCTCTCTATCAAACTGTGGGGCATACGGGGACAACTCAATTGCCCATTTTGTTCTTCAGCCACTCACATCTTTGTTGCCCATTATCTCATCTATTGGTGCTTCAAAGATCACCTTTATGGGGTGTTCCTCAAAATAATGTTTGAGCTTCTTTGCCGACATATACTCCGTAAGACATTTTTTAGTAGTGTGGGTAGTTCTGCTTTGAAGACGATAACACCTCACTTAGCTAATACACCGGTCTTTGCACCGACTTACCTCCCTCATCATGCTCCACGACTATTACTGCACTTACAACTCTATTTGTTGCTGCCACATAGAGCAGCATAGGCTCTTTTGATAATGGGGAAGCTAAGATAGGAGCTGTAGCCAACATCTTTTTCAATTCATGGAAAGCGCTATTGGCCTGGGGTGTCTAGGTGAACTAATCGGATTTTTTCATTAACTGATACAAAGGCAATGCTTTTTCACCTAGCCGACTCACGAACCGACAAGGCATCCTGTAAATTTCTGAACATCATTTAGGCATCTCGGCAGTTCCATTCTTTCAACCGCACGAATCTTAGTCGGATTCGCCTCTATACCTCGACTGGATACGCGGAAACCGAGTAATATTCCGGCTGGTACACCAAAGGTACATTTTTCCGGGTTAAGCTTCATTCGGAATCTTCTTAGATTCGCGAATGTCTGCCAGATATCTTCTAGGAGCGTATGGCTCTTTTTGTTTTTTATAACCTCATCATCAACATATACTTGAACATTTTTTCCAATTTGATCATGCAGACATTTTTGCATACATCTTTGGTACATGGCTCCTGCATTGCGCAGGTCGAATGGCATGGTGCGATAGCAATAAGACCCATACGGGGTGATAAACGCAGTTTTTATTTGATCAACCGTATTTAACGGTATCTGGTGGAAACCAGAGTACGCGTCTACAAATGATAGCAGATCACACCCTGCGGTTGAATCGATGACCTGATCTATCCTAGGTAAAGGAAAAGGATCTTTGGGACACGCCTTGTTAAGGTTCGTGTAATCGTTACACATTCGCCAAACGACAGCTATGTTTGGATCATCCTTTTTCTTTTCTACCAATACCTGGTTAAACAACCAATCCGAATAAAGTACTTCCATCATGAACCCATCCGCAAGGAGCCGAGCTATCTCATCCTCTATGATTTTTCTCCTGCCTTCAGCAAAGCGGCGGAGAGGTTTCTTCACCGGCCTTGCTCCTGTCCTGACATGCATAGAGTGCTCAGCCAACTCCCTCGGTACTCCTTGTAGATCTTGTCTGGACCATGCAAAGATATCCCGATTCTCACGAAGGAAGTTGGTGAGCTTGCTTTCCTATTTGGCATTTAGGCCTGCACCAATGGTGATGGTGCGCTTTGGGAATTGATCGTCAATCTAGATCTTCTTTGTCTCCTTAGTCGGCTGGAAGGATACACTTCCATGCGGTTGGCAAGTGCTGGCATGTTATGCTGCACCGACTAAGCTAAAGCTGCGACCTCCTGAATTCTCCTTTTCTCCCTTGCAATTACCAAAGATTCGGCCAGATTTGATCCGTCTGAAGCACATTCCATTGATTTCTTGTAGTCTCCTGCTATGGTTATCACCCATGTGGTTCTAACATCTTCATTTTCAAGTAACCAATGTGACAGCTTCTCATAAACTTGGCCAATTGTAACACCCTCAGAATCGGCCCTATGCAAGTTTTAGCGAAACCCGCCAAACCCGCATAGAAACGATTCAAAGGTGCCCACCAAGCACTTTCGTGAGGGTGGAAAACGAAGTAATAACATTACACAGCAGTCCTCGATGGGACCCACGGGACAGATATATACACCAGCGACTCAGAGAGTCAAGATACAGATATAATATACAAAGAGACGAATCACCTTGAAAATGATACAACGTCCGACTACGGACAAGAAGCAAATGGGGCTAAGAGCCCTGAAGAATAACCAATGGCGTCCGTAACCCTGCCCAGGCCAAGCCGAAAGGGTAACCCTGCTAACGACGTCGATCTCAAAACCTGCTTAAACAAAAGGGGTGCCGACAAAGGGCAAAGGAAAAAGAAGGAGCGTCAGTACTAAGGCCAGTACACGGCGAGACTAGAATTCGGCGGTCCTCGCCTACATAGGTATGGTGGACTGAGCGGCAGCGGCAGCATGCACTAAACAACCTATAGAGACTCGATACAACTGGCGGTTATCAGAGAGGGGTGAGAAAGACCTATTCGGAACCAGACTGATACTAACACCAAATAATCCCTTCCTGGTATTCCCCCTCGAGACCAAACGAGGAAGTCAACCGAGGAACTCACACCGTTGGCAGTTTTATTTATTCGGTTATCGTTGCAGCAATTACTAGTCAGATATAGATAATCATCCTGATAAAATAAGCAGTGGGTCATGTTAGTTAACCATTCCGTGATAGTTGCAACACTTACTAGTCAGATACAATTAGCATGAGATAACCCCAAAACCCAGCAGTTGTTGGTACTTTTATTAGCCATTCCGTTGTAGTGAAGTTCATTACTAGTCATATCGGATACAAGTCAATTTATAACAGTAAACTTTAGTTATAGTTGTCTATGATCAAGCACTGCCCTCCAAGTCGTCCATAACCGCGGACACGGCTTCTCGAAAAGATTTAACCCTGCAGGGGTGCACCAAAGTATCCACAAGCACTTCGACCCTTTTTGCCAGATCAGTTAACATACACCCATCAGTATGTCTGCGGGGCCTAAGTCATGACGTTCCCAGACCCAAAGCAAGCACGGGGGGCCACCCCACTAAGTACACCCGCAACGAAGTCGGCCGGTCTCCGAGACGGACTTAGGGTTTGCGACAGTGGATGTAAACGACAGCAAATCCCAAACCTGGGACTGTCGATACCGCGAAAACACTCCGCTTCCTAAACAGTACAGCGTGCTCCTCACACAAACGTAAATAAAGAAGTAAAACATGGCATAAGTACAGAATAGTAAATAAAACCTCAAACTAGTTTGTGGCCCCCAGTACAATACTTTGAAATCAGGTAATAATCAATGGGGGCCCATATCTCCCCACCTGTGGTTAGCGCGCTCGATCTCGGAACAGGTGTCAAGAACTCGGGGTCCTACGGGACACAAGTGGGCGGTCGGAAACCAACATTATCTATCACCCACCGATGCCTCTGCTTACTTACTTCAATTTTAGTTGTCAAACAGTATTTAAAGTGAACGAAAGTAAAGCCATGATCACCTCCAACATTGAACATGCGGCACTTCTCCAACAACTGTGGTACTTGACGACACGCGAAAACGCTTGAGCAAGCGACTACGACGCGCGGGTCCAACTATCTACCAAACAACAGGTAATAGGATGTGTCCAAGGCTATATATGGCTGCAAGGGATATAACGGGTACGAAAACTAGAGCATCGCAACACAGATAGCAAAGATCAACAGGAGGGAAATAAATACTATAAAAGTAAGATAGGTAGAAAGGGGGAGATGCTCGCCTGAAAACATTGTCGAAGGGTTCATCCGAAGATCGGGGCGAAGCTCACATCAACTCAACGGCCTTATCCGCGAAGAAGCAAAACACTAGAATAAACACCGGATGCACTATTTAATACTACGGCAAAAGATCGGGCATGATGCATGTATGATGCATGACATGGCAAGGTGCAATGCAATTAGGCCATATTAAGCGGAACCGGGGTTCCGACAATTAATTAGGTGGTTCATGTTGTTTAACTACCCCGCAATTTAAATGTTGCATTATCAAGGCAAAAGATAGCACCGGTTCGCTACACAAAGTTAAATGAGGCCAATATAAGACTATATTTGTCCGCATATGGGCCCCATATTTAATTATGAGGTGAATCGGCATAAGGCCCCCAAACCACATGATATGCATGCGAGATGAACAATTATTATGCAACAGGTTGTATTATGTTATAAAATAGGGTTTCGGGAAGGGGTTCACACATTAGGGTTCGGCGATCTTGGTCTAGGGTTCGGGGTCCGGTCTCAGGGTTCAGGGTTCGACGGCCTCGGCGGGATCGTTCTCGGATAACTGAGGTCGATCTTGTCGCATCCGGGAGCAGGACTTGGGTCGGTGTCGGGGCGCATCGGATTCTTCCGGGTCGGTGCCGATCTTGTTGTCGCGAAGATCTTGTCGGGTCCTCGTATCGGGTCGGTCTTGGCGTTCGGGAAGAAGAACTTGTCGTCCTCGTGGCGATCTTGTGGTCTCGGGTTCGACGGGGTCGGTCGTCGGGATCCGGGGCGTTGGAGCTTCGGGGTCTCAACCATCGGATCGAGAATCTTGGCGTTCCAGGAAGGAGACCTTGGCATCGGATGGTCCTTGTCGGAGTACTTGTCGTCCATCTGTATTTGCCAATGATGAGGTTCTTGTACACTTGTTAGTTCTGTTCATCGGGAGGCACGACCACCACATCATCAACCATCGCCACCAAACATCAGCTCCACTCCACTCCACTACATCCATCCATAGATCGACCCTTCACCGTGTCTCCACCCACGGTCACACCATACAACGAGAACTGGCCTCACTCGCTCACACGACACGGGCACGGCCGAAGGCAGCTGCAGGGCAGGGAGAAACGCGACGACGCTTGCGGCCGGAGGAGAACGGCGCAGGGTGACGGGGTAGGCAAGGTCGCTGCAACCGGCGGCGGAACTCGCTGGCGAGGTGGCGCGGGACAGAGGCGCGGCTCAAGGAGAGGCACGGCGGCGGCGAGGGGTGGTACACGGGGGCAGCAAGCGCGGGCCAGGGAGACAGCCGCGGGGGTTGGTGCCGGAGACGGGCGGGAGGCGAGGCGACGGAGGCACGGACGCAGGGCCGACGGGGCGGGGCTGGCGAGGGGGTGGACGACAGCGGACGGAGGACGGGCGGTCGGAGAATCACCGGCGGGAGGAGGTCGAGGACGCGCGGTGGAGGAAGGCGAGGGGAGCGGGCGCGGCGCGGCTCGGGTTTGCGACGACGCGAAGGGGCGCGCGGTCGAGGCTCGCGGAGGCGAGCAGGGCGCCGGAGAGGAGGCCGCGGACGAGGCAGAGGGCGCCGGAGGGGAGAGCGGCGAGGCGGAGGGGCGGCGGCCGACGGGATGCTCGGGGCAGGCGCGCGGCCGGCGCGGGGCTTGACGCGGCCGAGCGGGAGGAGGTACTGGCGGCGCGGGGCCCGGATCGGGAGGAGAGGAGGCGTCGGAGGGGAGAGGGTCGCGGGGGAAGAAGAGCCTCGGGGAAGAGATGACGCGGGGCAGGTGGGGTGGGACCGGGGTGGGCCAGGAGGGCTGAGGCGTGGGTGGCGTGTTGGTCGGGTGGGGTCCAGGCGGAAAGGGAGTGGGGGAGGCTGCAGGCAGGTGGGACCTGGGGAGGTTGACCAGGGAGGATGGGCGCGTGGGGTGGGGTGTTGTGTGTTGCGTGTGTGGTGTGTGCTGGTTGGGTTGGGGAGGTTGGGGTGTGAGAGGGAGTAGTGATGTGGCAGCTAGGGAGTGGTGTAGGGAGGGAGAGAGGTGAGGTGGCGTTCAGGGATTGGGTGGGGTGAGGTGGCTGGAGGGGTGGGTAGATTAGGACTGGTAGGAATAGATTTTTGGATGGACCGTTTGTAGGTAGTCTGGACCGATTTTATTCTGGGGGTGGTCGTTCGGGTCGAATCGGCCCGTTCGACTGCCCCACTAAAAATAATTAACTATTTTATTTATTTCAAACCGGGCTTTTGCAAACCGATAGCAGACAAAACAAAATATTCCGGCGACCCGGGTTTTGCGTTTGAACAAAGACGGGGCGTTTAGAAAACAAGAACAGGTTTTTCCGCAAATAATTTTATGCAGGCAAATGCAAGATGATGACGATGCTCAAATGCGATGTGGCATGATGACATGAGCATGCGGTCATGACGATGCAATGCACAAAATCAACGCGATTTTCTAGTAGTGGTTTGGCGGGATGCCACACCAATGCCGATCGTCTGAGTAAGGCATGATAACAAATTTCCAGATCCACCACCTCAAACTCCAAATTCTCGGCTCTGCAATTTTCCCTCGTGCCGAATAGTACATCTACTCGGACCTTCCCAATAGGCTCGCAGGACAGTCCTGACACTATTCCATGGAAGGTTGTTCTGGTCGATTGTAGAATATTCGGAGATATACCGAGCTTATGAATTGTATCCTTGTACATAATATTGATGTTGCTTCCATTATCTATCAGCACCTTTGAGAACTTCACATTAATACTGGGCCCGACAAATGTCGGATCGAGCACTAAGGCATATGACCCTGGGTTTGGCATGATTTTTGGGTGATCCCTTATGCTCCAAGTTATCTCTTGATCTGACCATGGCATATACCTCGGAACAGCCGGCATAACTGCATTTACCTCCATATGTCGGCGATGTACGCTCTGCCTATCTTGTTGCTCTATAGTGAACACACAATATGACTGGTGATGCTCCCTTTAATCATTGTGTCCATTATTTCCGGGGTTTCCTGTACTATCTTGGTTCTGATTTATCACTTGGTGAACTGCATCCCTCCGGTCCTGGTTCTCATACCTCCGAGGCGGTGGAGGCAACATCATCTACTGTGCATTTCCCCCGTAAGCTGTGGTTGCTGTTGGTGATGTGCTTGCTGTTGCGGCGCTTGCATTGCTGCTGGGTTTCCCATTGCACTCTTCATCCAGGCGCATTGGCGAGTCGTATGGTTAGCTGGTTTGGCCAGGTTAATTAGGCGTGTGAAATTTACACGGATGATCCAGCATTGAATCAAACATGTACTTCGGCCTCTCTTGCCATTGTTTTTTCTGTTCTGGGGTCCACTATTTCTTCCCATCATTTCTCGGTGTCCATTGCTGAGGACTGTTCTTCTGACGTTGATTGCTTCCAATACCCGGCTGATCCTGCACAACTTCAGCAACCTGATTTGAACTGTATCTGTAATCCTGCCTGTCATCTCTCCTCCTACCTCGGTAGTCATTGCCCGAGATGAACCTGCATCATCTCGGGCGTAATGGTCTTGCTGCTCACGATGTTCTGCCGACATAAGCTCGGGTTGAGTCGGATAACCCAAGGCATATGAATCGACTACTCTAATAGTCTCCGCCAACATAGTCGGCATATCTCTCTGTAGCCTTTGCCACAACACACTTCCATATCTGCATCCTTGAGCAAACCAGGCAATTTCTTGAGATTCTATAACTCCTTCACATGAGTTTCTAAGATTACACCACCGAGTTATGAATTCTCTATCAGTCTCATTCAGCTTTTGCTTTCACATGGCGAGCTATTGTGGTTGTTCGGCCTCTTGTATGAACTGGTGAAGTTACTGACGAACATTTCCTCAAAGTCCAACCAGTAGTCAATACTGCCAGCTGGCAAATTATTTAGCCAGACCCTCCCTTCCAACATTTGGGGGACATATCTCACCGCCCATCTCAAATTTCCCCCTGCTATCTTTACTGCTATGGCATAATCAATCAGCTAATCTTGAGGCTTCGTGCTTCCATTATATGTTTTCGTGCCTCTTGCTAACTAGAAGTTCGGGACAGGTGGTTCGCCCATGATCCAAGGTCCAAAACATGCCGGACCGGGTGGACCTTGTTCCTCCAATAACTCGGACCGATATAATCTATCCAGCTTCAATCTTGCGTCATTCGATGACAAGTTTCTGTACATCGAGCTCTCTTGCATTCTATAATGATTTTTCCCACCGTGCCCAGCATTTTCCATCTCTGAATAACCATCATTATATCTATCATGTGCTTGGTTGCACGGAGCCTATCTTACTTCTCGATCCTGCCGAGGTTCATGCCTCGGCTGATGATCTTGTGGTTGGTATCCCCTTCCTTCTGCCGGATTATAGTTCTCGTTGTTTATCCTTCAGAGATTCCTGTTCTCTCTATTGCCATGGCCGGGTTTTCTCTCACTGTTGTTACCTCGGCTTCCGTTGGCTTTATTTTCATTGACTTTTCCATCCATCGTCGGGTCATATGGGACAATCTGTTTGTTTCTTTTTTCCCGAGGTTACTGCTTTATCTTTCCGTGCATCGTTTCTGGTGAGGATGCTGCCGCTGCCGACAATGCGGGGGCAGCCCCAGCCAAATGAACTATGCACAAATCCCCTGGCTTTGCCGGGTTAGCTCTGAGTATTTCCTCATTCGGCTGGTTCGCAATGCGTACCAGCTCATTTAATCTTTCTTGCTGCCTTTGCCGGGCTTCACCGGTCAATCGCACTAATTCAGAGGCTGCTGCATTTGCTGCCCCGAGGTTCTTTGCCAGGGTACTATACCTCGGCGACCCCGGGTCAGCCGTATCACCCAGCCGAGACTCATGTTCTCTGTTAATATCACCGAGAAGGTTCTTTCCTTTCATTCTCAGTTCATCTACCCGTGTGGGAGCAGTATCTAACTCTTGCATATTCTCGCAGGGTCCTATTAAAGGACTCCTGCAACACAAATACTTTTTTTGGCTTCCTCTAACATTTTCAACCTAGTCTCTTCTAGTTCTGCCTGGGCATTTGTCGGGTTAACTATTGGTGCCACAACTGTTGTTAGGTTATCTATAGCTGCTTGCAAGATATTCTCTGGCCTCTCTAGAGGTGGCCATCTTAGCCTTGGTGCCTTGGGGGTTACCTCTTGCACTTCGGGTTCTTTAGCTGCCGACGGAGTTGTTGCTGTTGTCTTTGCGGCTACTGGCTTTGCCACTATCGAGTCTACTGCCGTCGGGTTCTTGCTTGGCCCGGTGCCCGCTCTTGCTGTCAGCGTCATCATCACCTCAACGCTTCCTGCGGGGCGAGTGTTCTGCTGACCGCTAGCAGCGCTGAGGGGAGGATCTCCCGCAAGGATGACTCGGAGCGGGTACACACAGGAAGTGTCGACGCCGACATAGATCTTGTGCGTGCCCAAGTTGATGAAGATGCCTTTGCGTGGGGGTGGCCTCGCTCCAAAACTGCCAGCGTTGTCGCTGACGTAGTCCTAGATATAAAATCTCTGGACTAAGACGAAGACGACGCGCTCGCCTATGCTGATGAAGTTTCCCATCCGGATCTTGACTCCAGCTAGCACCGCTACTGTCCCCACGGTGGGGCGCCAACTTTCGTGGTGGTGGCACGGCAGATGCCATGGGTAGGCTTAAGTTGGGGGCCAATGGATGCTAGTGGGATCTGGGGAGGGAAGATGCAGTGATTTCTACACACAGTAAGCTAGAACTCAATCTTTATTCCACCTCAATGGAGCTACAAGTGCTCCTCGAGCTGTATCAGAAAGAGGAGGAATAAGATACAACTTGAGCCCTCTAGAGAAAAATGAATCGATCCCCCTTCTGGTTACCCTGCCTCCCCTTATAGAGGAGAGGCTTGGTTCCCCTAGGGCTAACGTGGACTAGCATATTCCACGAATATTCTTGTCCCAAAGAGGTAACTCGGCGGGCTTCTTTCCATGTCCCCCTCCTATTGACGACAAAGAAACAGAGTCCACCACATGTGAGCCTCGGGCCTAAGGACTGTCACCTCCGTGACCTTCTTCTGCTCGTTTGCCACTCTGCTTCTTGTCTGTAGCGCTTGGCACTATGCAGATTCCTAAGGAGGGACAGTGGTTGAAGTTGACTTCAGGACCTGCCCTCTCCTTCTACAGCAAGCTTCCCTTGACTCGGCCTCACCTCGTGTGACTCCGCTTGAACTTCACCTGTATTCTGGCTACGTGATAACGGCTTGCCGACCTAACTCATATGTTGGCCGAGTCAAGTCTTAATTACCTGATTCGGAGGAGGTTGGATCTCATTCAGCCGACCTCCTCTTGACTCAACCGGACCACGCCATGAACCAGCTCTGAACATGAAGATGCTTTCCCTTTCTTACCTATCTCGACCCTACCTGGGGTCATCTCCTCAATAGGACTCGTCAAGAGGACCACAACTTAGTTCATTGCGGCATATTGTTTGGGCTAGAGCCAGAACTTCAAAAGCGTTTCAAAAATGGCAATGCTTTTGATACAATGGGTGAGTTGAAAATGATTTTCGACACCCATGCCGCTGTAGAGAGTTACAATGCTTCAGAAAATTTCTTTAGCTGCATGATTGGAAGAGAACATCTCCGTAAGTGAGCATGTACTCAAGATGTCGGGTTACGCTGATAAGCTTGTGTCCTTGGGAATAACGATTTCCATTGACTTAGGCATCCATCGTGTTCTCCAGTCTCTGCCACCTAGCTATAAGAGCTTCGTGATGAACTATAATATGGAAGGCATTAAGAAGTCTCTCCCCGAGCTTCTGTCAATGCTTAAAACTACAGAAGTGGAGATCAAGAAAGAACATCAAGTGTTGATGATCAATAAGACCACTAGTTTCAAGAAAGACAAGAAGGGTAAACATAAGGGAAAGAAGGGCGGCAAGACGGTTGCCGTTCCTGAAAAGAAACCCTGAGTTGGCCCTAAGTCTGATACCGAGTGCTATTATTACAAGGGGAATGGCCACTGGAAGCGCAACTGCCCCAAGTATTTGGCAGACAAGAAGGCCAGCAAGGCAAATAAAGGTATATATGATATACATGTTATTGATGTGTACTAGACTAGTACTCGCAGTAGCACCTGGGTATTTGATACCGGTTCAGTTGCTAATATTTGTAACTCGAATCAGGGGCTGCAGAACAAGTGACCGCTATCAAGGGGTGAGGTCAAGATGCATGCCGGCAGTGGATCAAGCATTGATGTGATCACCGTCGGAACGCTACCTCTCCACTTACCATCGGGATTAGTTATAAACTTGAATAATTGTTATCTAGTGCTAGCACTGAGCATGAACATTGTATCCGGATCATGTTTTATGCGCAGTGGTTATTCATTTAAATCTGAGAACAATGGTTGTTCAATTTATATGAATGAAATCTTTTATGGTCATGCACCGATGATGAATGGTTTATTTCTGTTGGATCTCGATAATAGTGTTACACATATTCATAATGTTGATGCTAAAAGGATTAAACTTAATGATGATATATCCGTATATATGTGTCACTGCCGTCTAGGTCATATTGGCGTTAAACGCATGAAGAAGATCCATTCAGATGGACTTTTGGAATCACTTGATTTTGAATCATTTGATACATGTGAGCCATGCCTTATAGGAAGGATGACTAGAACACTGTTTTCCGGTTCAATGGAATATGGGCGACAGATTTATTGGAAATCATACATTCTGATGTGTGTGGTCCAATGAGTGTGTCGGCGCGAGGTGGATATCGTTATTTTATAACTTTCACAGATGATTTGAGTAGATACGGTTATATCTACTTGATGAAACACAAGTCTGAAACCTTTGAGAAATTCAAGGAGTTTCAGAGTGAAGTGGAAAATCATCATAATAGGAAGATCAAATTTCTACAGTCCGACCGTGGAGGTGAGTATCTAAGTTACCAGTTTAGCACTCATATGAAAGAGTGTGGAATAGTTTCACAACTCACACCTGCCGGAACACCACAGCCAAATGGTTTGTCGGAACATCGTAATCGTACTTTATTATATATGGTTCGATCTATGATGTCTCTGATGGACTTGCCACTATCATTTTGGGGTTATGTACTAGAAACTGCTGCATTCACTTTAAATCGAGCACCATCTAAATCCGTTGAAAAGACACCGTATGAATTGTGGTTTGGAAACAAACCTAAGCTGTCATTTCTTAAAGTTTGGGGATGCGATGTTTATGTGAAGAAACTTCAACCAGATAAACTCGAACCCAAAGCGGAAAAATGCATCTTCATATGATACACTAAGGAAACTATTGGGTATTCCTTCTATCACAGATCCGAGGGCAAGGTTTTTGTTGCCAAGAATGGATCCTTTTTAGAGAAAGAGTTTCTCGCGAAAGGTGTGAGTAGTCGGAAGGTAGAAGAGGTTGTAGAACCTTCTCTTCATAGTATGGCGAGTAGCGCAGTGTCACATCCCAAATTTTTCCAAATTTTGAAATGTGAAAAAAATAAATAAACAAAATAAATAATTGTTGAAATTTAGGGTGAAAAGAAACTGTTTGCTTCTAAATGGAAACATCAAAACCCTTCTTGAACAAAATTTGAATGAAAAGAGCATCCAACAAAAAATTCAATCAGGTGAAATGCATTCATCAATGAATGTATCTTGAAATTTAAACACTTGGAAAAACAAACCAAAACCCTAAAACCCTAATGGAAGAAAATCATTTCCAAGATCTCTTTAAGACTATGGATTTGATCAATATAAAAATTTAGCAACAAACATTTATAAATGATCAAAAAAGATAAATAAAAATATTATAAAACCATATAAATTGGTTTCATTTAATCTGGAGCCATGGATAAAAACTTATGAATTTAATAAGGTTAAATGAAATAATTTCCAAAGCCAATAAAGCTCCTATCTAAAATCCATACCAAATTATGAGCAAAATAATCCTAAAATAATTTAAAAAGATAAACAAATATTAAATAATATTATAAAAATTGGAATCAACAATTTTGGATCTATAAATAAAAAGATATGGATTTTATAAGGCAAAGGAATAAAATAAATAAATAAGGAATATTTGAAAGCCAAATTAAATCTTGGCCAAATCCATAAACAAATGGAAGATATTAAATAATAAAAAGAAATAAAATAATATTTAAATAAAACTATATGGGATTTGAACCATATTCAATTTTATTTAAATAAAGACAAATTCCCTAAATAAATAATAAAACCCAAGAAAATTATTTGGAAGACAAATTGGACCTTGAGTTAAATCCATAAGAAAATGGAATAAAGATATCCAAATAAAATTATATGGCATTAACCAAATTCAATCCTATTTTTAATGGAGAGAAAATCCCTAAAGTAAATGATTAATTAAATCATGGGAAAAATAATTGAAATTGCCAAAGTGGATTAAAAGTTATCTAAATAACTTAAAAATAATAACAGATTAATTAAATATAATTATATGTTTTGGAACCATATTCAAATAAATAAAGACAAAGGCCTCATTTAAATGAATATTAAATCATATTAAAATATTATAAATAATTCATAGTGAATTATTTAAACACACTAATGAATAAATAAAACCTACTAAAAAGGTTTGATAAATTTTTGAATTTAAAACAAAAGTTTAAATCTTTTGAATAAAATAATATGGATTTGAACCATATTTAAATTCCTATTTAATAAAGACAAAATGTCTATTTAAAATAAATAATTAACCCTAAGGGGATAAAATAAATTATTGTAAAATGGACTTTAAAATACATAAATTAAAAAATTAAAAACCTACTAAATATTTGGAAAAGATTTGAAAAGAAATCTGAAATCAAAAGAGTGTTTAAATTTGAAAACAGAAAATAAAATGGAAAAAGGAAAAAGAAACAGAAAAGAAAAAAATGAAATAGACCCAACCCAACTAACCCCAGCCCATCAGGCCCAACTCGCAGCCCACCTCTCTCTTCCCCGCGGGCCCTTTCTCACTCAAATGCACACCCGCTCACCCACTGACCGAGAGACCCCACGTGCAACCTCTCACCCTGCTGACCAACCGACCCCCACCGCTAGCTAAGCGTCTTCAACCCCGCGACCCATTCTCCCCCAAATCCCCGGCTGTTTCTACCGCTGATTTCTCTGCGTCAATTCGCATCAATGCCGCCATCATTCCTCCCTGTGACCACACACGATAAAAAGTATGTCTCCCCTCTCCCTTTTCCCCCAAACGCCATTCCCTCTCCGCCTCCAGGTTGTTCCAATTCAAGCCGAAACCACGGCTGCCTTGACGAACTACTCCGGCCAAATTCTGGCAACTCCGGCCACCTCTCTGCTTCTAGTACCTACTGGCTTACTCCCCATTGCCTGGCACATCTCCCAGTACCTCCCACTCGCCCGCGCAAGCCCTAGAAGCTCGGCTTCGTCACCACCCGAGCGCCACCGCGGACTGCTCCAACTCCGGGGACGCCCCCTCATATTTTCTGACCTCCCCTCTCCCTCTAGATGATACATGTGTGACCAGCAACCTCGTGCGCATCTAACGCAAGCGTTTATTTGCCTTAGTTTGAACCGTAGCTTCGCCAGCGACGACGGCCCGAGCACACCGTCGTCAGCAACATCTCCGACGAGCAATCACTAGTGACCTCGTGCGCCCCTGTCCCTGCGGAGACCATGTCGAGTATCAACGCTCCACTACGAACCTGGTGAGGACCTTCCCCCTTCCCCTTGCTTCCTGTTTTGCTGGAACCACCGCGAGCAGAGCGCCTCCGCCGCGCGATAGTCGCCTGCGCCGCCCATCTATGGTTGGCGTGCTAGGAGCCGTTTGATGATGATCTGATGGACACGATAGATTCACGTAAACGAAGGGGTACACTAGATCAACATCGCACGATCCCTCTTAGATCTTGCGGTCCACAGAGCACGATCCGTGCGAACCGGTACCAGCGAATATGAAACAACCACGTGGCCCTGCCTGTTGTTTAAAACATAAAATAGATCTATTAGATGTTTAGATTTGTAAAATTCATAAATTTTAATCTACACGTCTAAAATTTAAAATTTTATATCAATGGAATCACAAAAAATGCAAACTTTGCAACCATGCCCCTAGTTTAGTATTTTGCTTCTGGAAAATTAGTTGTTTTTGCAGAAACATGTTTATGCATATTTTGTGTATAAAATTTATTCTAAGAATGATTTTAGAGTAAAATTTGTTGCAAATGATTTTTTTTGAACCTACTGACCATAAAAGCTAACTTTTGGATTTAAAAGTATATTTTGGGACAGTAAGGAATTATTCCTTGAATAAAATCACTTCTAGTAAAACAAAATTTGTTGATTATGTTTTATAAATAATTTTTGAGTAAAACCTTTTGCAAATGGTTTTATTTAAACTCTCTCACCCTAAACACTAAGTTTGGATTTAAAAATGTATTTAATTAACCCTAGAAAATTATTACTTTGATTAAAGGCATTTCTAGTAAAATAAAATGTTGCTTGATTTAAAAATGGTTTTTGGGTGAAACCTCTTGTAAATTGATTTGCTTTAAACACTTTGATCCTAAAACATTAACATTGTGTTTAAAAACATATTTGGCTAACTCTACAAAATATTACTTTGGTTTAAATCATTTCTAACAAAATAAAAATGATTTAAATGGCCTATTTTCACTAACTTGTCTTTAAATGGTTTTTGCCACTTTATAAATGACCAATAGGTGTTTTTAAAATATTCATAAATTGTTAGAAACCACTTTTCCAAAAAAACAATCTTTTGCATGCTTGCATGCATTGTTTTGTTTTCCTTATTCTATGTGATGAATTGCTTGAATGCTAGATTAAATTTGATGGGGATATGCCTACCGGGGTTTACCCAGCAAGACGTTTCCGACTGGCCCAAGACCCGGCGAGTGGGCCTGCAGAACGGCGAGTGGATCGAAGCCCAGCCGGGAGCTGAGCGATTGGAAGTTGAAGGCCCAGGCGAGTAGATAGGCCCAGTCGGGTAAGGATTAAACGGCTATTGAAGCTTTAACCGAATCGGTTGAGATATGTAAACCCTAGGGGAGGTGAGCCTATATAAACCCCCTATAGGGTGAGTAGAGACACGTTCCCTCATACACCCAAGCGACTCGCCGCCAGCCGTCGAGCTCGCCCATTGTAACACCTCCATAATACAATCTAGCAGGAGTAGGTCTTTATCGTCCGGGGGGCCGAACCTGGGTAAACCCTGTGTCTTTGCCCTCATCTCGCACCGCAGATGGCTGGCCGCCCTTGCCCCTCGTTCTACTACTCGCTGCCGATTGCAGCATCTGTCGTGACAATTCCCACGACAGTGGTGCCCACCGGGGGCCTGGCTGGTCTGGCCGGTGTTCTGCGGCGAGATCCACTCTTCCCATCAACGAGACAGTCGCCACCGGCCGCATGATAGCGATCGACGGGATGCTCCAGGTCTTGCCGAGCAGCTACGTCCCGGCGGCGCGACCCGTCACGCACAGCGTGATCCTGCCTATCGGCACGATCAGCCTCTTCGTCGGCCTCACCGACGTCATCGACTCGGAGGACTCGGCTCGCATCCGCGAGTCGCCGCCACGCGATCGGCTCTCCGAGAGCCAGATCCTCACGATCCACCGCCTCGCCTCCGAGTACAACTCGGCCCACAGCAATGTGGCCGGGAATTCAGCGGCCGCAGAGGATGCGGCCCTCACCGACGACGCCGATTCGGCGACCTCGGCGTCACTCGCCGGATCCATCACCGCGGCCTCATCCGCGGGCTCCATCGCCCAGGTCTCCAACGCGGGAGATTTCGAGGACCCCTCCATCCTCGGGATCTTCGAATTCGACTCCGTGTCGGAGAACTCCGCCGACCTCCGCGACGGAACCGGTCGCCACGCCGCGACCTACATGGCCACCGGCGCCGATCCGCCGGAGGATCCTTTCTCCACCCCAATCCCTCCTAACGCCACGCAACGGAGGTCGAGGAACTCCGCCTGAAACTGGCGGAGGCGGTACGCAAAGAGCAAGCCGAGCGCGAAAAATTTCGCCTCGAGCAGGTGACGGCGCAGGAGCTATCACGCTACCACCAGCAGCGGATCAGGTCACGCCTGAACCCCACCGTTCAGGGGTGCGCCCTGAACTTCGACGACGAAAACGACCCGGCCCGCGTGGCCGAGCGCGCGATCTGCGATAACGCGCCACCAGGAGGAAGCGCCCGGCCCCCGCCAGGATCAACGGCGAGGGGCGCCCCACCTCCACCCAACGGCACCCCTCCCAGGGACCAGCCGCGGATAGTAGTCTCCTCACGGGAGCGAGACGCAAACGGCCTCCCACTGTTCTCCACCCTAATGGACAACCTCGTGGCAGGCCGAGCAGCAGCCGACACCATCACGGCCACCGGCGACGGCGCCCTACAGATCCAATACGTCAGGGCCCTGCTCGCGAAGGCCGTCGAGCAGCAAAAAGCGAGCGCCGACTCGGCAGGTCGAGTATACTCGCGCTCCTCGGGAAGCAGAGCAGCCTCCAGCGGCGGCAAACACCCTCAACTGCCCGCCACCAGAGCCGCTGCAGCTCCAACACCGACCCGCGAACGCGGCACTCTCCACCAACGACCCCAGGCCGGCAACCAACCTTGTCGCTGCCAACGGGCAACCCATCGACGCACGCACCCACATCATCAACAACCAAAGCTGGCGCGCACGCCAGCCCGACGACTTGCGGCACACCCTAACTAATCGCCGCGACGGCGAGCCTGGGGTCGCTCAGTCGACTCGGACCCAAGTGCTTCGGACCAATGATCCGAGGCGAGAAGTACCCGCCAAACTTCAAAGCGCCAAAGGAGATAGAAAAGTACGACTCCTCGTACGACCCCGCCGTCTGGCTCGACACATACCTCATGGCGATGGGGATCGCGGGTCACACTGACCTACTCGCCGCCCGTTACCTCCCCCTGATGATGGAGGGGACGTGCAGGCAGTGGATCAACACTCTCCCCCAGGACAGTATCGACTCCTGGGAGGAAATGCGCGACGCCTTTGTCAGGCACTTCGAGTACTCCTACACCCGCGCCACCACCATTGAAGACCTGGAACGGTGCGTCCAGGGACCCCGCGAGTCGACCTGCAACTGGGTCCAACGGTGGCAAGAGCTTTGGTACAACGCGGTCGGCATCCACCCGGACACCGCGATCCATTGCTTCAAGACCTCGTGCCGCTATGAGCCTCTAGTCGCCAAGCTCAAGCGACACTCCCGCACACTCGACAACATCCCCGACCTCCTCGAGATCGCCAAACGGTACGCCGAGGAAGATCCAAACCAGGAAACTGACGAGGAGTCAGGAGGCCAACGCCGCACGGGCGGCAACGACGGCGGACGCCGAACCGACCTACGCTACAGCGGCACTCGCCTCACTGGCAAGCGCCGCAGCGACGGGCGAGTCGACTTCGTCGCCAACGCCGGGCACGCGCAGCGCGAGCCCAAGAGCTACCGCCGCGACAGAGGGCAACGCCGCGACGGCGGCAACTACAAGAACAAGCCAAGGTTCGATCCCGCGGCCCTCCTTAACCAACCATATCCGTTTCATAGCAGGGAAGGAAAGCCCGCAACGCACACCACCGCCGACTGCCACACCCTCAGGGAAATCGAGAAGGCACGGCAAGCGCGGGAGGACCCCGACAACGACCCGCCAAACGGCGGAAAATTCGGCAAAGTAGCCGGCTCGCTTCACACCTTCACAGGCTTCAACACGAAGCGCGAGAAGAAGGTCATCGCCCGCGCCGTCGCTGTCAATGCGGTGACCCAAATAGACGTCCCCCAGTTCCTGAACTGGTCGGAGCAGCCCATCACCTGGAGCCGGCAAGACCACTCGCCGCGCATCGAGTACCCAGGAAGAGTCGCCCTGGTGGTCAAGCCCAAGGTTGGCGACTACTGGCTCCCCAAGACACTGATGGACGGCGGCAGCTCCATCAACATCCTCTACCTCGACACCTTCAGGCGGCTGCGGCTCCCGCAGTCAATGATCGAGACGACCCACACCACATTCCACGGCATCGTCCCCGGTCGGAAGGCGTACCCGATCGGCAAGGTCACGCTACCAGTCACCTTCGGCACACCGGCAAACTTCCGCACCGAGCGGATCGTCTTCGAGCTGGTGCCCTTCGACAGCCCCTACCACTGCGTCCTGGGGCGCCAGGCGTTCGCTAAATTCATGGCAGCGCCCCACTACGCGTACAACGCGATGAAGCTCCCCGGGCCGTGCGGCGTCATCACCATCAACGGCGACCCCGAGTGCGAGGCTAAAGGAGCCGAGCTCGCCGACGCCGTCATCGCGGCGGAGACCAACCACGCCGACGAGCTCGCCAAGTACGCGAGCGGGGTCAACAACAACGACCCCACCATACTCAAGAAGCCCAACTCAGAGGGCGCAGGCACCTCAACCTTTGAGGCCACGACGCACACGCGCACCGTCGAGCTGGTACCAGGCGACTCCAGCCAGACGGTGACGATCGGGACGGGCATGAGCCCAGCATAGGAAGGCGCGCTCATCGAGTTCCTCCGTGAGAACAGGGACATCTTCGCATGGAAACCCTCTGACATGCCCGGTGTCCCTAGGGAGCTCGCTGAGCACAAGCTAAACGCCGACCACGAAGTGCGACCTGTCAAGCAGTCGCTGCGGCCCTTCAATGAAGAACGTCATCGAGCAATCGCCGAGGAAGTGCAGCGTCTACTCGCTGCCGGCTTCATCCGGCCAATCAAGTACTCCAAGTGGCTGGCAAACCCAGTCCTGGTCGAGAAGAAAAACGGGACCTGGAGAATGTGTATCGACTACACAAACCTGAACAGCGCATGCCCAAAGGAGCAGTTCGTCCTCCCGCGGATCGACCAGATAATCGATTCGACCGCGGGCTCAGAGTCGCTCTGTTTCCTCGACTCCTACTCTGGGTACAACCAGATCAAAATGGTCGTCGAAGACGAGGAGAAGACGGCGTTCATCACGCCATTCGGAGCCTTCTGCTACACCGCCATGACCTTCGGCCTCAAGAACGCCGGGGCAACCTACCAGCGGTGCATGCAAGAATGCCTCGCGAGCCAAATTGGCCGCAACATCCACGTCTACATCGACGACGTGGTCATGAAGTCCGCTCGCCAAGGCGACCTACTCGCCGACCTGGCGGAAACCTTCGCCAACCTGCGAAGATACAAGATAAAGCTCAACCCAGGCAAGTGCACCTTCGGTGTACCCGCCGGACAACTACTGGGGTACGTCGTCTCCAAACGAGCGATCGAGGCGAACCCCACAAAGATCGACACGATCGCCCGGCTCGGCAAACCCGAGTGCCTGCGCGACGTCCAGAAGCTGGCCGGGCGAGTAGCGGCTCTCAGTCGCTTCATCCCCCGCCTGGGCGAAAAGGCGATGCCCCTATACCGCCTGATGCGCAAGAACCCCACCTTCCAGTGGGACAAGGAGGCGGACGACGCGCTTCGCGACCTCAAAAAGGTGCTACTCGCCGCACCACTACTCGCCGCCCCCGTCGACAAAGAACCCATGCTGGTTTACGTCGCGGCGTCCGAGCGCGTCGTCAGCGCCGTGATGGTCGTCGAGCGACCAGAGGAAGGAAAGGAGCGCCCGGTTCAGCGACCGGTGTACTACATCAGCGAGGTCCTCACCGAATCGCGCCAGCGGTACCCGCAGTACCAAAAGCTAGTATACGCGGTCTTCCGGGCTCAGCGTCGCCTGCCGCATTACTTCCAGGAACACCCGATCACGGTCGTCTCCTCAGCACCACTGCAAGACATCATCCGCAATCGCGAGGCGACCGGGCGAGTCGCCAAGTGGGCCGTCGAGATCGGCGTCCACAACATCAAGTATGAGCTACGAAAGGCGATCAAGTCACAGGCACTGGCAGACTTCATCACCGACTGGGAGGAGGCCCAACAGCCAGCGAAGCTGCCGTACCTCCACTACTGGAGCCTGCAGTTTGACGGCTCCAAGAACGTGGACGGCGCAGGCGCAGGGATAGTGCTGACTTCACCAAAGGGCGACAAGCTCCGCTACATCCTCTTCCTCGACTTCACGCCCTGCACCAACAACATGGCTGAATACGAGGCCCTACTCCACGGCATGCGAGCCGCCAAGGAGATGAACGTCAATCGCCTCCGTTTCTACGGAGATTCCGACCTTGTCGCGGGGCAAGTCGCCGACACCTGCGACGCCGTCTCCCCTACCATGGCGGCGTACCGCCAAGCGGTGGACAAGTTGGGTGGCCACTTCATCGGCTACTCCGTCGAGTGGATCGACATGCGGAAAAACGAGGAGCCCGACGCCCTATCTCGCATCGGGTCGGCTCGACTCGCACCACCCGCCGACGTGTTCCTCGACACAATCTCCAAGCCATCAGTCTCTCCCCCGAGGGAGATCGACATCGGAGTCCCACTCCAACCAGAGGCAGCCTTGGTCGCACTCATCACCGACCCAGACGACTGGACCAAGCCCTACATCGCCTACCTGGAAGCCGGCACCCTGCCAGCAGATGAGACAGACGCTCGAATGATCGCTCGTCGATGCAAGTCCTACACCATCATCGACGGCGAGCTCCACAAGCGCAGTGTCATCGGCGTGTTCCAACGCTGCGTCCAACCGGCCGAAGGACGCAAAATCCTCCACGACATCCACTCAGGTGACTGCGGCCACCACGCCGCCGCTCGCTCCCTGGTCGCCAAGGCTATGCGACACGGCTTCTACTGGCCCACCGCACACGCCGACGCTGTCGACATCGTCCAGCGATGCGCCGGGTGCCAGAAGTACGCCAATCAGACGCACGTACCGATCTCGGCGCTCAAAACAATCCCCATCACCTGGCCATTCGCTGTGTGGGGCATGGACATGGTAGGCCCCTTCAAGAAGGCCCCCTCTGGTTACACCCACCTGCTGGTCGCCGTCGACAAATTCACGAAGTGGGTAGAGGCCAAGCCAGTTCGGAAATGCGACGGGAAGACCGCCACTAAATTCTTACGCGAGCTCATATATCGCTACGGGTTTCCCAACAGTATCATCACGGACAACGGCACCAACTTCGCCAAGGGAGCCATGGCCGAATTCTGCGAAGAGCACCATATCCGGCTCGACCTCGCGTCAGTCGCCCACCCGGAATCCAACGGCCAGGCGGAACGGGCCAACCAAAGCATCCTCCACGGCCTGAAGCCGCGACTCCAAGTACCAGTCGAGCGCACTGCTGCGTGCTGGGTCGAGGAGTTGCCCTCTGTCATCTGGGGGATCCGGACCTCTGTCAACGGATCGACGGGATTCACCCCCTTCTTCATGGTCTACGGTGCCGAAGCAGTCATGCCCACCGACCTCGAACACGACTCGCCGCGAGTCGTCCACTATACGGAGGCTGCAAACGAGCTGGCCCGCCAAGATGGGGTCGACCAGCTCGACGAAGCACGCGACCTCGCTCGGTCACGCACCGTCATCTACCAGCAAGGACTCCGCCGCTACCACAGCCGGCGGGTGAAAGCTCGCACCTTCCAGGAAGGCGACCTGGTGTTACGCCTCATCCAGGACAGAAAGGGCATGCACAAGCTTTCCCCTCCGTGGGAAGGCCCATTCTCTATCGGGCGCGTACTCGGCAACGACGCCTACTACCTCATCGACGTCCGCGTGGACGGCGAACTCGACGTCAAGCGACTATGGAATGTAAACCTCCTCCGGAAGTTCTACTCCTAGAACCCCACACATGTACTCTCCAGTCGCTATGAAATAAAAAGAAACGGTTACCGCAACTTGCGCTTACTCTCCATGACTTGTGCCACTCGCACTCGTAAAAACAGCGTTATGCTAAACGCAGAAGTCAACCTTTGGTACAGCGATCGGCACGGCTAAGTAGTGCGGTGTAAGAGCACTGAATCACTTCAGGTCTTGCACCGTCCACGAATAACGCCAACCCGGAGCCCCATTGGAGTCGCCTAGCTCGACTGGTTCTACGAGCCAAGACAACTGCCCTCGCTTCCCACAGCGACCTTGGTCCTCCGCATCCTCGGCATAGCGACTCAAACGGCTAAGTACCATGCTCTGGGACTAAAGACCAGTTCGTCGCGAGCGGTCAGGGAAAACGCCAAGTAAGAGAGCATGCCCAGGACTCGCCGCGCGACTGACCCCACGGGCCAGGCAGGAGTGACGCGCTCACACCAACGCGCTAAGTCCTCAACCACCCTCGAGTCGCGCCTAGAACTACCAAGTACCACGCTCGGGGACTCGGCCACCCGACCTCGTTCGCGCACGGGAAAACGGTAAAGTACAGAGCACTCAAGGGAGTCGCCTAGCGACTGGCTCTTCGAGCTCGGGCGAGTCGACTAAAACATCAAAACACATAACAACAACACATACATCATATACGAGGTAAACCCCACAAAAGGGCGGACGCGCTCGGGGACTCGTCCAAAATCAATCAAAAGCACACAAACAAATATCAAAATAGACACGACGTCTCATTCAATCACATGTTGCATTGTTTCATGTTACAAAATATGCCCGCGTGGTAGAACTGCTGCTAACGCCACAAGGCAAACTACCCTATTCTGCAGGCTTCGATGACGACTCGCCAGCATCCCGGCGACTGCGGATGAACGCCGTGTACGGGTTGGATGGATACGTCGTCAGTTCACCCGCCATCGCCGCGCGAAAAGGCTGCTCGACCTTGAAGTCACGATGCGGCGGCTCGGGGTCGTTTGGCGCGACAACCGTCTCCTGGTACGGCAAGAGGTCGCCCATTGCCCAGACACGTTCCGAGTACGTGGCGGCACGTTCTTGCAACTTGAGGACCTCGGACAGCTCCACCGCGCCAGTCGACGATGGATACCCACTCGTCACATCGTCAACGTCGAAATCTTCGGGGAAGTGGGCGAGTCCAAGGCTCAGTGCCGTCAACGCTCCACGCGGAAACGCCGACCGCGTCATGACCTCAACGACCGCGGGCGCCTTCTCCAAGTACCTCCACACCTCAACGAGGTCGCTGGGAATCACCTCCGTGGGCGACATTTCTTGGAGGTAGGCACAGATGCACGTCGCTGACAACGTCGCTGAATCGACGAGCATGCTTACGCACTGCCGCGCGTCGAGCGAGCTCGCCTCTTCTTCGCTATCAATGATGCGACCTGCGAGTAGAAGACAATGATAAGTATGACGGACAGCACAAAAACCACAACTATTGTAAAGGGGAGATGCACTCACCAAGCAACGGGCGGGCGAGTCCCGTGATGAAGCACTGAAGCGACGTATGGTCGTCCTGAAGCCCAGCAATAAGGACTTCTGACACCTTGCGATCCTCTTCAGCGGCCGCAACGGCGTCCTTAGCTCGCCCGTCCGCCGAGCTCGCTTCTTCTCTCGCCTCTCGCAGCTCGCGCTCGAGGTCGGCGATCGGCCGTTCAGCGGCACCCAGAGCAGATCGCGCCGCCACCAACTCACCAGCGGGGACAAGCCCCTGGCGAGCTTCCTCTGCCTTCACAGCAGCAGCCTGAAGCCCCTTGTTAGCCTCCTGGATGATGGCCAGCTCCTTCTCCGCGCGCTGCTTCGCGGCCAATCGGTCCGCCAACTCCAGCTGCAGACCCTGCACTTCACCAAAAAAGTTAGCCAAAACGAAATTCCTAAGTGCCCACTCGCTGAAATTCAGCGAGTGCGCACTCGGGGACTGGCGATCAAGAAATTCCTAAGTGCCCACTCGCTGAAATTCAGCGAGTGCGCACTTGGGGACTGGCGATTAAGAAATTCCTAAGTGCCCACTCGCTGAAATTCAGCGAGTGCGCACTCGGGGACTGGCGATCAAGAAATTCCTAAGTGCCCACTCGTCGAGATTCAGCGAGTGCGCACTCGGGGACTGGATGCGAAAATAAATAAATAAAAAACGAGACATTATAAGAATCAAGCCGCTGCAAAGCACCGACCTGATCCTCGGGGACTGGATGTACCTGGATGGCCGCGCCAAGCATGCCATGGAGTTGTATCGCGTCCACGGATGCGAGTAACGCTGGCGTGTGCCCACGACGTTGGTCGACTTCAGCGTCGGCGGTCCCATGAGCGTGGCTCGAGGGCGTAGCCTCACTCGCCGTGGCCGCCTTGGTCACGAAGCGGGGGAAGGTAGCGATAGAGGCACCCGCTCCGAGGGAGGTCGCCTCCGCCGTTCCAGGCAAGGAAGCACCCTCCTTCGTAGACGCGGCTGCCTCCTCTGCGGGCCTGGCCGGCGCGACCGTCACGTCATCAGAAATCGTGACGATGTCATCACCCTTGGCCTTCTTGTTGCCGTCCGCTGAGGCGACGACCTCGTCCGCCTTCCTCTTGCGGGAAGGGTCCTCCTCGCTTGCGGCGGAGGGTACCTTGGCCACGGTCGGGTGGCCCATCCTTTTCGCTCCGGTCCTGCGCATTAATCAAATCAACAGAGACAATTGGAATAGTTATGGAAAATAAGGAAGGGTGAGCGCACTCACTTGGCGACTGGGATGAAACGCAGCCCCGTACGAAGGCCGGCCGGTTTTTCCAGTTCAGGGCCCAGTCGGCGACTGATCCCCAGTTCCAGGACGGAGCGTGCCCAAGACACGGACGGCTTCTTCATCGTTGAGGCCGCGGCTGGCGCCTCTGGGACATCCTCGGCGGGAGCCTCCTCGCGAGTTGGGGCCGCTGTAGCCGGAGCCTCCTTGCGAGGCGAAGCCGCCGCAGTCGGAGCCTCCTTGCGAGGCGAAGTCACCGTAGCCGGAGCCTCCCCCAGCCCAGAGACTGGGGCGAATGGCGGAGGCATTGAGGCCAGCGGCACTTCCACGGTCGCCGCGTCCAGCGCGGTTGTCGCTGGTGGCACGCCGTCACCGGCTGGGCTGGGAGCATCAGAGCTTCTCGCCGAGTGTGGCGGTGAGGCCGTTTTCGACGGCTTCGTTTTCTTCTTTGGGGAGGCCCTCGCCTCCCTTTCCTTCTTCTTCTTATTTGACGGGGTGGCTTGACGGCGCGAGGTGGTCTCTGGGAGCTCGTCGTCATCATCATGACGTTCAAGGCTTCTGCTTGCCTCGATCTCGCGCTGTCGTTGCCCGCGGGTCTTTCGGACCAGTGGGGCGACCTCCTCTTCGGACTCGTCCTCGTCGTCTTCGTTGCCCTTGGTAGGCGGCGATTCGCCTATGTCCGGGCCCGAGCTTTCATCATCCGAGGGTGGGAGCCACCCTTCCACCACTTGGAATAGCTGCAACAAATACAAGACGAGATCAGAATTACCGCGACTGCATTTACTGCGACTGCGATCAAGGTAAAGAAATTACCGTGGGAGCCGGACGCTTCGCGGTATAAGGGGCGACCCCAGCCTGCGCATCCAGGTACACCGCCTGGGTAATCTTCTTCAACGCTGGGAGATAATCCTCCAGCTTCCACTCGTCGAGACAGTCCTTTGTCGAGTCTCCCCGGCCCGTGTACTGGTACATGTAGTGGTCGCGGTGGGCGAGTGGAACGAGCCGCCGCCCGAGCCAGCAATTGTACAAGTTTATCGTTTGGAGGCCCTTCTTTTTCAGACCGCGGATGGTCTGGAGCATCTCGTCGACGACCATCCGCTGGTCGCCGGGGAGCTTGCCGACTTGGAGATTGCGCGGCTCGGAGCGACTAGCGGAATACCGCGGGATCGCCACCTCGCCCTCCGGGGTCGCCTCGGCCACGTAGAACCACGACTTCTTCCAGTCGCTCGCTGCCTTAGCGGGTAGCATCAGGTCAAAGAAAGAAGCCTTGGACTTGAGCTAGAACGTCAAGCCGCCCGCGGCCAGCATTGGGCCGCCTGCCTCCTCGCGGTTGATCCGTCCGTGGAACAGATCTTGCCACAAGGGGAAGTAGGGCCGGCAGCCCAAGTAGCATTCACAGAACGCCACGAAGATGGCGAGCTGCTCGATGCTATGGGGACCTAGATCTGAAGGCTGGATCCCGTAGTAGGCGCAGAAGCGCCGGAAGAATAGGGATGTAGGAAACCCTAGCCCCCGCTCGAGATGACTGGTGAAACAGACGAATTCCCTCTCTCGAGGGTTTGGGGTCGTTTCTCCGGCTGCGGGGATACGCCAACAGCCGGCTCGCAGGATCCCGGCCTCCTCGAAGGAGGCCAGCTGTGCCCGTGTGCACTTGGACCTACCCCACGGCTCGGTGGAAAGGGCCATGGCCGAGATATTGGTTGGGGATCGGAGGATTTCGGGTCGATTAGATCGCGGAGCGAAGGAAAGAAAATGCGCGCACTCGGAAGAAGTGGGGAGGAGTTGGCTCTACGATTGCCTGCCATTCCCCTTATATAGCGGGAGTTATCCGCCAAATCAGGGAACCGTTACCACGCGGTGATTACGCCGAAAGTTACCGTTGGATTACCCCAACGGCTAGTTTGACCACGCTTGACGGTCCAACTACGGCCACTCGGCTCGCCGACCCAATCACTAAGACAGTTTTTCCGCCGGCTCGACTCGCCAAACCTGTGACCTGGATCATTGGTTGTTTCCTGTATACAGGAGCCCGCCGACGATTCGACTGGATGCCTACTCTGAAGCCGTATACTCCGACTGCCAGCAGCCACCTACGTCTAATCAACGACGGCCTCGGGGACTACTGATGGGGATATGCCTACCGGGGTGTACCTAGCAGGACGTTTCCGACTGGCCCAAGACCCGGCGAGTGGGCCTGCAGAACGGCGAGTGGATCGAAGCCCAGCCGGGAGCTGAGCGACTGGAAGCTGAAGGCCCAGGCGAGTAGATAGGCCCAGTCGGGTAAGGATTAAACGGCTATTGAAGCTTTAACCGAATCGGTTGAGATATGTAAACCCTAGGGGAGGTGAGCCTATATAAACCCCCCTATAGGGTGAGTAGAGACACGTTCCCTCATACACCCAAGCGACTCGCCGCCTAGCCGCCGAGCTCGCCCATTGTAACACCTCCATAATACAATCTAGCAGGAGTAGGTCTTTACCCTCCGGGGGGCCGAACCTGGGTAAACCCTGGGTCTTTGCCCTCATCTCGCACCGCAGATGGCTGGCCGCCCTTGCCCCTCGTTCTACTACTCGCTGCCGATTGCAGCATCTGCCGTGACAATTCCCACGACAAAATTTGTGCCTTGATTGAATTGTAGTGAACTTTGAAGAGTGTGACAATTGCAAGATCAAGGAGGGAATCTATATTATCTACTAAAAAGGCAAGTGGTGCTTCATACATTTTGTCCTAATATTTTGACTATGCATTAGTGATATTTCTAAGTACGACTTGCATGGAATTTTTACTAAGTATGCTATGCCATGGGAAATCCTAGTAGATGACGCAATAGTAGAATTTTCCTTAAGTTACGATTCTTGCTACTATTATGCTTAGCCTAGCTAGTAGAAAACAAGGGTGGATTATATTCATGCTATGAAATATTTCTAAGTCTATGACTTTTGTTTTGTTTAATAACACAACTATGTGAATGAATCACCTGGGTGGAATGGTGTGAATGGATTTATGTTGAGTGGTTACCCCAGGGGCAATACCTGGTGTATCTCACTTGTGGAAAGCCACCCAGGAACAAAGAGATTTGAGATGTCAAATGTTGAGAAGCTTCAAGTGCAACCACATGGTATATGGGCTCTGCCAGGATCATATAGGTTGCAATAACTTAGCCAGATGGACAGAAGGTGGTAGGGGTGATAGGTTTGGAACGCGTCCATTTGGTCTAAGGGAAGACTTCTGAAAGATCTTGTCTAGATGCATGTCGAGTCTTGTGGGGAAAGTGAACCACCTCTCGAGAGAGTAAAATCTAAGTACTTAGCCGTGTCCCCGGTAATGGACAATTTGAGCAAGACATGGAAGCTATCAAGGATCTCCTCATCCCAATTTCTAAGTTAAAAGCTTGTGGTTGAACAAGGGTAAAGGTTAACCAATTCCTATTGGTTGTTCCTTGGGTGATTTTGACAAAACAAAAACTTAGTGTTTCCAACTTATAAGGAAACAATATTTTGAGCAATGCAAGCCTAAACTCCACTTAGCCAAATGCATATAGATGATAGATACCACTATTATACCATAGTATCACTTGCCAATACAATTCAAATGTATTGACCCTTCTGGCTGTAACTTATTATGTTGCAGGTTTGTTTGATGTTAGTGAGGTGTGTTGATTAGGATTACAAGTCTACAACCAACATGATTGCCTGTGGAACTTTGAAGATGAAGGACTCCATGCTATATAGTTATTTATTCCGCTTTGTAATGAGATAGCCAAATGAGTTATGTAAGATGTAATAAATTATATTATTCCTGGTTATAAATTTGTATTATGACCCTTGTTTCTTGATATTACATCTTAAACTGTGGATGCTAGCTATTGATCTAGGGACTAGCATTGTAAACACAGGGATCTCTACCTTATAAAGGTTGGGACCTCTACACGCAGCGCCAAAAGTTGTTCTAGAGTTGGCTGCACCAAATGATGAGGGAACTAATGATAACGATCATGAAGCTCCGAAAGAGAATACTACCAAACCTCGCAGGTCTAGCAGGACGCGTGCAACTCCCGAGTTGTACGGAAATCCTGTTATGAATTTCATGGTCGATGAAATTGATGATCCTGCGATGTATGAAGAAGCGATGATGAGCCTGGATTCCAACAAATGGTTAGAAGCCATGAAATACGAGATGGAATCCATGTACGAAAACCAGGTTTGGACCTTGGTGGACTTACCTCACGACCGAAAGGCCGTGGAGAATAAATGGATTTTCAAAAATAAAACTGATGTCGATGGTAATGTAACCGTCTATAAAGCTCGACTTGTCGCAAAGGGGTTTCGACAAATTCAAGGATTTGACTACGATGAGACATTCTCTCCCGTAGCGATGCTAAAGTTAGTTAGGATTATGTTAGCAATTGCTGCATATTTCGACTATGACATATGGCAAATGGATGTCAAAATTGCGTTCCTCAATGGAAACATCGAAGAAGAGTTGTATATGATACAACCAAAGGTTTTTGTCGATCCTAAGGATGCTGACAAAGTATGCAAGCTTCAGCAATCCATCTATGGACTAAAGCAAGCATCCCGGAGTTGGAATCTCCGCTTTGGTGAGGTGATCAAAGAGTTTGGATTTGTCCAAACTTATGGAGAGGCTTGTATTTACAAGAAAGTGAGTGGGAGCGATGTGGCATTTATAACATTATATGTGCATGACATATTATTGATCGGAAATGATATAGATCTTTTAAACAGTGCTAAAAGTTATCTAAACAGCAAATGTTCAATGAAGGACCTAGGTGAAGCGTCATACCTATTAGGCATAAAGATCTATAGGGATAGATCTAGGCTCCTAATAGGGCTATCGCAAAGTACATACCTTGATAAGATTTTAAAGAAGTTTAAAATGGACGGAAGTGAGAAGGGGTTCTTACCTATGTTGCAAGGCAAGACATTGAGTAAGACTCAAAGTCCAGCTACGGCGGAAGAAGGAGAGATAATGGACAAACTTCCCTATGCTTCAGCCATAGGCTCTATAATGTACGCCATGCTATGTACAAGATCGGATGTGGCACATGTTATTAGTTTGACTAGTAGGTACCAATATGATCCAGGATCGGAACACTGGATAGCGGTCAAGAATATCCTTAAGTACTTGCGAAGAACTAAGGATATGTTTCTTGCGTATGGAGGAGAAGAAGAGCTCGTCGCTAAGTGTTATGTCGATGCTAGCTTTGACACCGATCCGGATGACTCTAAGTCTCAATCCGGATATGTATTTCTCATGAATGGTGGAGCGGTTAGTTGGAGGAGTTCCAAACAACCCGTGGTGGCTGGATCAACAACGGAGGCCGAATATGTTGCTTCTTCGGAAGCGGATAAGGAAGCAGTTTGGATGAAGGAATTCATAACCGAACTAAGTGTGGTTACGAGCGCGTTGGACCCAATGGTGATCTGTTGTGACAACATTGGTGCCATAGCCAATGCCAAAGAACCAAGGTCTCACAAGAATTCCAAGCATATTAAGCGCCAGTTTCACTCCATCCGCGAACATGTCAAGGATGGAGATACAAAGATTTGTAAAGTACACACGGATCTCAATGTAGAAGATCAGTTGACTAAAAGTCTCCCTAGAGCAAAACATGATCAACACCAGAACTCCATGGGTGTTAGATTTATCACTATGTAACTAGATTATTGTCTCTAGTGCAAGTGGGAGATTGAAGGGAATATGCCCTGAGAGGCAACAATAAAGTGGTTATTATGTGCATTACAAGTATATGATAGATGTTTATTTTGCATGCTATAATTGTATTAATACGGAAACGTTAATACATGTGTGTTTAATAAACAAATAGAAAGTTCCTTGTTATGCCTCTCTCATGAACTAGCTCGTTGATTAACAAGATGATCAAGGTTTCCTGATCATGGACATTGGATGTTGTTAATAACGAGGTCACAACATTATTGGAATGGTGTGATGAACATTCATCCAAAGTATAGCATTACGATCAAAGTCATTGAGTTTATATTACTATAACATCATACAAAGTGATCCTAATCCTTAGACCATGAGATCATGTCAATCACTAACACTAGAAGAGTATCTTGATAACATCGAACGTCATACCATAACAGGGTGATTATAAAGATGGGTTCAGTACTACTAAAGTGTTATGTTGAGGCCCATGGATCGAGAGTGGAATTTGTTCATTCCGATGACGGATAGATATGCTCTGGGCCCTCTCGGTGATATCACATTGATTAGCTTGCAAGCAAGTGATTTGATCACTAGAATGTTATATCACAGGAACGAGAAAAGAGTACATGTCAGTAATGAGATCAAACTAGGTATGGAGACACCGATGGTCGAAACTCAGACATGTAATATATCGTGAAACAAAGGGATTAAGATACTTGCGTAAAAGGTTCTCACGATCACAAGAAAGTCATCGTTGAATGTGTGGGAGTCGGTATGGATCTCCAGGTCTCGCTTCTGATTATTGATCTGAAAGGAGTCTCGATCATGTCTGCATTATTCATGAACCATAGGGTGACACACTTAAGAGACACCGACACCATTTGGAGCAAATAGTTTCATGCTGAAAAGAATAAAAAAGCGCAGGAATTTATTTTACTAGATACCGAAACTGGTTTCGGGTGAAATTGCAGAAAGTGTTTCTGCATGTGAAATGAAATACTAGCAAGAGGTTATATGTGAATGTTTGTCATTAAAGTAATTGACAAAATTCTGAATAAATAAAAGGAGTTTTATTTAATGAGAGTTTGCATTAAATTTGGTGGAAATTTAATGGGAATTCGAGTGGGTTTTTGAGTGAAGAAAATTGAAGGGGCATTTTGTGAGTGGAGATTCCACCCACATGAATGGAGGGAGGGCAAGGGGAATCCCCCATGCGCCGGCCACCCCCTTTGGGTTCCCCCTCCTCCTATAAAAGGAGCCCCCCTCCCTCATTTCTTACTCACACCTCCTCGTGAAGGATCTCTCTCCCCCTCTAGTATTTATTCCCCATGGTCTCGGACTAGCGATATACATGTTCCCAATGGCTTTTCGGCAAGAAAGAGTTGTGATTCCGCTGCATCGCTGGAGCGAGGAGGCGGAGGTTGCTCGTTGCCTCGGATGTGTTTGCGACCAGGGATGCACCGCTGATTTGCGGTGCTAGGACTTCCTCTCGATCTTGAGATATGCAAGAGATCGTCTACATCAACCATGAGTTCAACCTCGTTAAGCTTTGTCGGTCTTCAAGGGTATGTTCTCTACGGATGTATATCCGCCTGTTGCTTGTATCTAGTAGATAGATCTTGGTACATAGTTGTTCCCATCGTAGGAATTTTTTGTTTTCTATGTTGCGAACCCTACAATAACTCCTCTGGATGATATGAGTAATCATTATGCAAAAGGAACAAAAACCTTAGTGATGCCATGAGTGTCCATCTCAGCCCGATAAACTAATGATTTTTTTGGCATGCTCTCAATTACTTAAAAACTGAAATTCTTGAAGGACAATGAATAAAAAAGTAGTGCTTGAAAAGTCTTGATTTATTGATGTGGGAGAATTGTGATACTCTAGTATATATGCTTATCATGACAAACTCTCACACTCTTAATTTTACATGATTACACTTTATTTTTCAAAGGCAAGCCTATGAGTTAATTACATGACATGGAATAAAGTATACTCTTTTGAATCATCCATGCTTATAATAATTTTGCTGCACTATAAGGATTCATGAAACCCGTATGATATGCTTGCTATAACTCTATCTATGCTAAGGTTTTTCAGATTAATAAAGTGAAGGAAACATGAGACTATCAATCATGAGTAAGATCATCATCTTGTTATTTCAGTTTAAATGCTGAGTTCTCTTATGATTTTGGTTTTCTTGCTTGAGGACGATCAAGTTTAAGCTTGGAGAGGTTGATGGCTGTGAAATATAGCCATCCACGTCCGCATTTAAACTAGATATCATTCATATATTTGATGAAATATCTCAATATTTCTTGCCACTAATGCATAATGATCAGAGGGGTATGCAATACTTTATTGCTATTTTTGCCTGCCCAGATAATGACGTATTATGAAGGGAATCACTACATAAATGCCAAAGATACGAGATTTCCAACACGCCAAAGAAACCAGGAGCCATGAGGAGGCAATTGCAAGTTTAACGACCAACTATACGGCCCGCCGCCGTATAGTTTGCACCGACCTCCTTAGGTTAAACAGAACAACTTTCGTGAAGGTACCCCTATATAAAGAGTCTTCAGGCGATGAGAAAAAGGCCGCCCCGACTCCACAACATCGCTTCTTTCATCCTCAACTCTCGCTGACGCCACGCCATAGGAATAGATCTAGATCTAAACCTCTAAACCCTTCTCCACCACCATAGCCATCTTCCACCACTTGTAATAGTAGATATCATCTCCAATTGGCGACATTGTAAGACTATTTATTATCAACTTTATGATCTCTGTTACAATGTTTATGATTATTGATTTCATCTCTATGTGTGAGTAATCTTCCTTGGGCTAAGGGCTTCGGCCTAGCCATGTAGCTTTTGTGCATGTTATTTATCATGGAAGGGATCATGTATTAGTTTGTATGACTTGATGATTGTAGTACCCTCTCTTGCCTCAGTATAAGGACATGTAAGGTACTCAAGACCCCGAGGATTGATCCAGGTAAAGGGAGTACTGATCTGCAGGATATGAACCCCAGTGACAGAAAGGATAGTGCCGTTGTTTATGAGGAACTTACTTGGGATTAACAGTGACATCACTATGCATATCATTAGTTCTCTTTCTTCCATGAATGAGACTAGTAGGTTATTGCAATAAGCGGTTGCGGAGGCGATAACATTTATGGGTGCACTTCCCACATATAATTATCTTTCTCTAACAATTACATGAGTACTTTATTACTATCTATTATTTCCATAAGATGTTTTGCACAACTACTGATGAAAACCGAAGACCCTAGGACCTCTCTCTCTCCATCGTTAACAACAACAACAACAAAAAGATCGCAAACTCTTGGTCCGGTGAAAACACAATAGGAATTCTAAAAATCTTGAAGGTCCGTTAATATAATCTCACTTTGCTTTCTGCTTCCCGAGGATTCGATAAACCTAGGTCTACTAGTGAAAAAGAGCTATACTACATCCGTAACCGGATCGAAGGTATCAACCCTTTTTCTGGCGTCGTTGCCAAGGAAGCAATAGCTACCCTGGTGAGGTTAGTAGGAACCTTGCTAGTTTTAATTATCGTTTTTAATTTTGTTAGTTTGCTTTCAGTTTTTATTTGAAAAACAAAAAAAATTAGTTAGTCTTTTTTATTCTTGCTTTATCATCATTAGTACTTGTTTAACAAAATACAAAATCATAGGAAGTATGGATGACAAGAAGATTGGGGTGTAAAGGGTCTCTAGTCCCGGGTGGTGGCTTGACTCGAGACTAAAGGCCTTTTCCATATATACGGATGTCGCCCCTTTCTTCTCCCGTCCGTTCTCATTCTCTGAACGATCTCTAACGCGTAGGAGGCGCCACAAATCACCGATGCCGGTAGGCTGCCAAAGTTGTGTGCGCCTTGTTGTCACCACCATTTCTGCCGTCCAAGCTTGCACCGCCGCCACCGCCGCACACCGTCATCCGCGCTCTCCCAGCCACAAGCCACACCGCCGCGACCGCCGCGCGCCGTCACCGCCGTTGTAGTCACGCGGTCATCCTCGCGCGCGTGCCCTGGCCCAACCGGCCCTAGGTGCGACCCGGCCCTCTTCCTCTCCCTCGATCTCCCTCCCAAGATCCGATGAGTAATTAGAGAAAATTAACACTATAGAGTAATTAGAGAAAATTAAAATACATTAAATTTTCTTATCAAAATTTGATGGATCTGAGTATATACATTAATTACATTAGTGTTAGTAGTATATTAGTAGTATTAGTAGTATAATTAGTAGTAGTCATACAATTAATAGTATTACTAGTATTATTTTGTAGTAGTAGTATTAATTCATAGTATTTGTAGTAGTATTAGTATTAATTAGTAGTATTATATATAGTAGTAGTGGTCTAGTATTAGTATTAGGAAATGTTAAAAAATATGAGTAAAAATTAAAATAGGGCAATAGTTTTTACCATCTAGTAAATATTTGAAGTAGTATTTGCTCATAGCTACATAAAGTAGGGCAAATTGCTCATATCTACATAAAAAGGTATTATTTGCTCATATCAACATAAAAAAGGTGACTCTTTTTAGTACATTGCTCATTTCTTACTATTTTTTCTAACTTGTTTTACCTTTCTTACTGCAATATTTAAGTCATGGATGGTCGCACCGGTGAAGATTTTCTTCAGGGCATGATAAGAGGTGATGAAATTCCTCTTATTACTACCGGTGAAGTTATCGAGATCGAGGAAGAGATATCATGATATCTAAATCCATCCGGTGATGGAATAGAGCAAAACCTGATGTACGAAAGGCAAGACCCAATGGACGAAATGCAAACAAACGATAATAATGATGTCCCCTTGACAGCATCCGGCAAGGTATATATGTATATATAAAGCCTCATGTGACCTTTATGCATTAATTTATCTATATATATATATTAATCACTCTCTCTTCTTCTTTTAGCCCACTGGATCGAAGCAATCAACAGCTAGAACGAAACAAGGCCTAAATAGAAAGTTGGATGGTAATCAAAGGTTCACCATCGATGAAATAGATGATAATGGAGAACAGATTGCTATAGAAATCACCCGAGGATATTTACAAATTAATGTGGGTGATTGTTAGGGACAACCTCCCGATCAACATTCAAGAATGGAATCAGTCAAAGAAACCAGGTGAAGAATCCAACAGTTATGTCACCGATGATGCCAAAGATGACCTTTGGCATAAGCTCATAGCACATTTCATACTACCTCCAGAGTACGAAAAATTCGAGGTAGATGGTACTATCCCAAGGCCGGGTGGGCTTGAAATAAGAGAAAGTCAAGGAGTGGGCTCTAATGAAGATGGTCGAACTATACCAGAACCACAAGAAAAGTTTAAACGCGAAGTATGTCGCGAAAAAGAAAACTCTAGACTTCAAAGGAGAAAACGAGAAGTTGAGAGAACAGTAGCCCGATTTTGTAACATAAAGTTATCTTCTGTAGCCAAGGCAAAGTCGGGGAAAATGTGATAAATGCTGCCAAAAAGAAATACCACCATAACATGGGGACATGTGGCTACAAGAGTGAGTGCCTAAGTCGGAAACTATGGAGCATGACATGAGGGATAGAGAGATCACACCCGGTACAGATGGATGGCCCGAGAGGTCAAAGCACTGGTGGTACGGGCACGGGGGTAGTTGGACCCATAAACAGGGAAGACATTATTTCAAAAAAAATCTAAAACCCTCCAAAGCACTTGTTAAAGCAATGAAATAAGCTCAATTGGGATTGTTCCGGCCCAACAGAGATAACAACGAGCTAACACGCACCCTCGGGAATCCTGAAAAACCTGGACGAACACGAGGAAAAGGCGCCGGTGTTATGTGGAAGAAAGGATTTCCCCAGTACAATGACAGTTACAGAAGGCGTCAGAGAAATAAGGACCGGGAGGCAGACCAGATCGAGAAGATATAAGAGGACCTAGCTGGGATGAAGAAGTTGATGGAAGCAATTAGCCAAAGGTCGTCAACTCAGTCGCATGCTGATGATCCTGCATTGGATCTTAGCTAGTGGAGACGCAACATGGCTTCCACAGAGGTCCGGGCTGATGAACAAGTACTGATGGATGATGCACCGGCTCCTCGCTACCCCGTACATGATGTCAGAGAGATCACATAGTGTGAGCTTAATCAGCTCATGAACAACCTATCCTTCAAGGTGGAGATCGACACTGCTTTACCTTGTCTACCTGGAGCACTCCACCATTCACGTTCGATTCCACCTGGCTATGCTCGTGTCACGGTGGATGACCTACTGGAGGATTTTGCGGACCTAGAGATTGACATCGCTACACCTGAAGGCCTTGGGAATCTAGGAGATGTCAAGCGCAACATCATGCTATGGAAGAAGAAGTACATCAAGTTTCTAGGCTCGGCGCCAAGGCCACCGAATCCAAGGAATCCAAGTCCACCCCGCCCCAATGATCGTCAACCTCCAAGTCCACCCCGCCCCGATGATCGTCAACCTCCAAGTCCACCCACCCGATGTCGATCGTCGCAGCGCGAGTACATCAAATCGATCTCCGCCTCTGCCTCCGTGCAATATTAGCTCGTCAAAAACCGGAAGGTCACCGCTCCCCTGCGCCCCACATTGAAGAAACGTAAAACAGCGAAGATAGTCGACATCCAGCTGGCTCTTCCCAAGAGACATTATGACAAGACTGATGAGGAAAATACCGGAGATGTGGATGCCCAAGTTAAGGACTTTTTTGCACCCAGAAAACCTAAGCCAAAGCGGGTATTTGTTGAAAAAACCAAAAAGTGGGCTAGGTCCTTTCTTGAGCAACCATCCCAAATATCGATGAATCTGGAATCAGACTATGCCACAAAATTATTAAACAAGCAAAGCCGAAAAAATAACAAGTGCAAAAGCGAGAAACAAGTTCCCTAGCTCGGACAACAGAATATTCAATCGGTCCCCTCGCTCAAAGTAATTTCAGATACCGACAAGACCTTTAGAGCCGAAATGGATAAGGGCATGCAAATAATGCACCCCAGAGCCAGGGCTGCTGATGCACTAATGGGAATCACTGTAGCGGAGGCCAAACAACTTGCTACCAATGCATGTATGTCTCTTGGTCAATTTTTAGACTATGAAGATACACCAGTGGTTCAGATAGTACGGCGGTATGTCAAAGGGGAGCCTCTAGTCAGTCATGAGGAGTTTGCGCGTCCATCAACACATATGTGAAATCTGCATGCATGGTACATTACCAAAACAAAAAAAGCTACAGAAAGAATGGTTTTCGGTGGACGTTAGAAAGGAGCATCACTTCAAAGAATAGTCGATATAGATTCAAATGACCGAACTGTTTCAGTTATACAATCAGCGCGTCCTCGACAAATCTGTCATCGGTTGCTATTGTCTGTAAGTGGTCTATTTCTGTAATTAAGTCTCTAGCTCAGCTCGTTCATTGCATGTAATATATTATCCTGACTATATCCCTTTATACGGTATTATATTATGCATAATGAAGTTGAATGAATACAAAAGAGCTAGAAGATATGACGTTGGGTTCGTTGACCCATATATCGTTAATGAATACACGTTACACAATCACCCCAAGGACGTCGAGGAAGACCTGTGCATATTTTAATCGAGCATAATTTTGTTAAGGAGATACTATTTTATTATAAATTCAAGTGAGTGTTTCTATCTTCTACACGTTCTTTTTTTAAGTGTAATTTATGAGTTATGCATGTCTGCTTATGTAAACGTCCACAGGTTCTACTAGATCCTGCTAAACATTCAAGTTGACAAGTCTCTAGTTGAAGTTCACGACTCATTAAGTTCGGACCAAGAGAAGTGGAGCGACATGAAAGCAATGCTCCATAAGTAATTTCAATCATTATTGCATTATATCGGCCTCTTTCGTTCATTTCCTGATATCAAGTAACTAATAACTTCTTTGTTCATTTTTTTCCAAGCAGGTGTTGGACACGGTTCAAATAGAAAATAGTAGGTCCGTTCAAATATGAGCTAACTTATAAAATGGTGAAGGGTTGCAGCACCCACCATGGACTCATTTATGTGGATTCTACATTTGCGAGTACATCCGCAAGTTGACCAGTGAGCAGAAAGTTGGTTCACATTATATTCAGAGTTTGCGGGAGAATCTCGAGCCAGAACAGTGCGTACGAGCAATTCAAGAGGAATAGATGGGATTTTTTATGAAGGAGGTTCTTGATGTAAATGGAGAAAATTATGCGGAGGACGCGGAACTCGATATGCCTTAGTGATCTCCATGTACTAGTTGATATGATATATCATCAATGATCATTTAATTTCAAACATGTTCTTCCTTTTGATATGATCGAATATTATATATGCATGTATGCTCGCAAGAGATCGAATATTAATTTATATATATATGTATCAACGTGTACCATGTATGTAGTAGCATAGAATAAGTGTACCGAAACATGTTTGAAATTATAGTGAAACACTAATCAAAAATGAACGAAACGGAAAAACAAAATAAAAACATAGAATCTCTGCCGCTAAAGAGAAACACATGAATCTGCCACGACAGGAACCCGTATAGTCCCGGGTGGTGTTACGACCCGGGACTAGAGGGTTTCCGCGCCCCCGCTGCGCGAGAACTTTCACATGGTGGTCTCTAGTCCCGAACCGTAGCAAACCGAGACTAGAGATAGAGACCTCTAGTCCCGATTTGGCAGTTTCGACTTTAAAATCGGGACTAGATCCCATAACGATCCGAAACTACAGACCCATTTTCCACGAGTTGATAGGTAACCCCATGGGCTAGGGTCTTGCAGGTCTTCATTTTCATTATCATATTAATTGTCCTTAGAGCAAGTATAATAAACTTATGTAAGCATGCTATAAGTCTTTAAATAATATATTTAAGATGATGTGGAGGAGAGAAGTGGAGAGAGAAAATAATGTGAAAATATATATTCATGCAAGAGCTATCTATAGCACATGCTTTTAGGCTGTAAGGTGTGTCTTAGCCAAATAAAATAGTATATAGTTATAGCTAACTATTGTATATATGGCTATTAGAATAACTATAGATGACGTGGCGACAGCTTATAGTCAACAACGAGCTTTATTAACCGACTGAAGCTTCATTGGTAAGTTTGACTGAGTTAAAGCACCGTCGATCGATAAACTCGCGGTGTCTCGAGTTTCTCAAATGGGACCATGATCGCAATACAGACAGATCTGAAAGTCCAAAGCACGCTCAGTTGCCATCAATGTACATCAATTCCGTATGACAAAACTCGTGTAGGGTGCGTCTACCAATGGATCAAGTGGCAAAATATTGTTTTTGTGGCAGATCGTCGTAGCTAGATCTAATTAAGTCCGCAAATCAAGATGATTAATATTGGGTGTGTAACCTTCTTGATTCCAGGTGTGGCTACCACTGGTGGTACTCTTGTACTTAACATATTTCCTATATTCCGAGGCTTAAAGCTTATATTAAAAAAAGTCAAACTAAATTTTGATTAAATTTTTAGAAAAAACTATCAAAAACTATGATATTATGTACTATCATTTGATTATATGTTTCGTGATGTATTAAAAGATACTCCCTCTGTCCATCAATAAGTGTACATTTGTGTTTAAAATTTATTACAAAAGAGTGTACTTCTACGCTTCCAATGCACTTTAAAGTATGAAAAATTGCTTCATGAAATCAAGCCCAATAACATTTAACAAATGGTCTCTTCATTTTATACATACACTTACCTTATTGGAGGTGGAAGAATTAAAGATGAGATGAACAATTCTAACACATTTCCAATGCACTTTCTACTCCATCACATAATTTGTCTTAAAATTTCTAAGGCTGGTCATAGTGGGGAGTAACTTAGGCTAGTAACATGTACCTTCATATTACTAGCCTAAGTTACTATCTTCATAGTGAGAAATAACTTGGGTGTGATAACATGCAATGCCATATTAATTAGGTTGTAGACACACTTTGCCTTGGTATGTGTGATGTTATAGTAACATAGTTAGTTACTCAATCCATCTCTCTCTTCATTAAATCATTGCCACATAAAAAAAGCTGATTTAGACTGTTAGTTACTAGTGAAGTTACACCCGCTATGACCAGCCTAAACGTCCACTTACTTGTGGACGGAAGGAGTATGTATTTTATATTAAAAATATTAATATATTTTTTATAAATTTGGTTAAACTTTGTATATTTTGACTTTTTAGAAAAATATATAAGCCTTAGGTCTTGAGACGGATGGAGTATTTGTTTTATCGAAAAAAAAATTGTGCTTGTCTAGTCTTGCAGAAGCGGCATCCACATCCAGCCCTCTGGTTTATAATTCCAAGCATACCTAGCTCGGTCAATGATACTGCACCACACAACTAGTAGTGCTGAAACAATTAGCAACCGAGAAAATGGCGGAGTTCGCTCTTGGGCTGACCAAGACGGCGGTGGAGGGAACGTTGAGCAGGGTAAAGTCGGCGATCGAGGAGGAGGCGGCCGTGAAGGAGCGGGTGCAGGAAGACCTGGAGTTCATCACGGGCGAGTTCCAAATGATGCAATCGTTCCTTAGAGGAGCCAACGCTGCGGAGCGTGCTGCCAAGAACCAGGTGGTGCGCACCTGGGTGAAGCAGCTCCGTGATCTGGCCTTCGATGTCGAGGATTGCGTCGACTTCGTCCTCGGCCTCGAGTCGCCGCCCTGGACCAACTGCCTGTGGCGCGCGCTGCCATCATGCTGCAAGGCAGGGGCGCCGCCGCTCCCCATGGATGAGGCAGTTGACCAGATAAAGCGGCTCAGGACCAGGGTACAGGATGTAAGCCAGAGGAATGCGCGCTACAACCTTCTGATGGACTCCCCGACCATGATGCTACCGGCACCAAGTACCACCCCCGCATCATCGTCGTCGTCGTCGTCGTCGTCGTCGTCGTCGTCAATATTCCACATCCTAAGCGAGGTGTGGCAGGCAGCTGGTAAGCTTCACAACACCGGTACCAGTCTCAAAGACCTGATTACCAGTGCTGCAGGCAGTGAGCTACAAGTGGTGTCTCTATGGCCGGGAAGTCACGGTGCTGCTGCTGCTGCTGATCTTCATCTTTCTGAGGTGTCCTGCCTCATCAGGGAGGCTTACAATGATCCAGAAATCTGTAGTGAATTCGAGTGCCGTGCTTGGGTAAAGCTGACAACGATGCCGCATCCTTCTGCCACTGCTGCTGCTTTCAACAAACAAGAGTTCCTAAACAGCTTGATTAGTGAGTTCTGCCCGCTTGGCATTTCCACTGGCCAGTCAGCATCATCTGAGCTCTTGCGGAGATTCAACATGAAGAGGTACCTTCTCGTCATACAAGGAGTATCCACTGCGGTAGAGTGGGATGCCATCAAAGTGTACCTGCCGGATAACAACAACGGAAGCCGGATCATTGTGTGCACGCAGCAGCTAAGGACTGCACTTTTGTGCACGGGAGTCACATACAAGGTGGCGGAGCTCACACGCTTCGCTGATGGTCAATCGCTCTGTGCCTTTTCCAAGGTACTATAGTTATTACTTTCAAGGACCATAAAGGTATCAACCAGTGGAATTGCTTGCAACAAGTTTATCTAATATTGCAAATTTGTCTAAATTTAGATGTAGTATTGTACCATTGTTAGTGTATTACAAAGTCTACTATTATCGCGAGTAGGTTTAGTTAATTAGGAAAGGATGTCCTTGTTCCAAAACTGTGTCTAGTACTTGAGTTACAGAAGGTTCAAATTAATAATCATGTTATCAAAAGGTTGGAAGGTTTTGGATCATGAGCATAAGAAAATCCAAATACTATGGAAAAGAATGCAAGCATATGCGAAGTTAAGCACACAATTTCGTTTGGCATATAATTATTTATGGAAATGTATAAGAGGTCCAGATACACGATTCACTTACGGAAGCTATATCTAGTCTCTTCTCGTCGATCAAATAATTTCCGTGCAAATTAACAGCTGTGTGGCCTCTGTGGGTGTTTCTAACTACCAATTATATATATGATGACTGCAAATGCATGCAGGTTTCCGTGCTTCGCAGAGATATAGGTGAATTTATTTGGCAAATAAGGCGTGGTGGTGTCATCTCGCTGCTCGGTTTTTGTTACCGAATTCGTCAACTTTACAAGTTCATAATGTATAAGCATAAAGACTTAGACGGAGTCTTGGTATTTAAAGAGCAGAGCTGGGTGGATGTACCAGAACCGTTCGACCTGGAGGTCTTTTGTCTTCGACTATTCCTGGGTTTTCAGTCAGGTTGTTTTCAAGCCAAGGAGATTGCAGCGGTGGGGCTTGAAGGCGTAGCCAAACGGTGTCTCAAGTATCTTGTTCAAGGTGACTGCCTCGTTGTTATTAATGGTCTGAAATCAAAGGAGCACTGGGACATGATCAAGGAGAAATTTTTATTATCTGCCGAACCTATGGGTAAAGACACCACTATCGTCGTCATTACAAATGAAGCCAGCGTCGCCGCACATTGTGCAGACCAACAAAATCAATGCTTGGCCGCCGAAGACGTAACACACGACAATGGCGCCGTTTGTCGCTTTACATTGGTACGTACATACTGATTTTTTTGTTGTTGGATAAAGAGCTTCTAATTACTTAAAATGTTTAAATATTACACATGCCCTCTGCATAATCAGATGCATACAACGGCAACATGTTTAAGAAGGAAAAAACCAAAAAATAAAGGACCAAACACATGTAATCATCAAAAAACTGCATATCTCCTAAGATGATGGAGGACCAGTCCGTAGGTAGCCATCCCTATCGGATAAAAATAACCCTTGACGTGTATTCCAATCGTGTTGACCAGGGGCGAGTCTAGAATTTTAAGAACGCATATTCAAAGTATATAAAAACTTGTGTATAAAAAATATCAATAAAATACAGCCATGGGCGTTTAAACCATAAACCAAAAGGTTCAACCGATTTTTTTTTTCTTTTTGAAATAGGCTTTCGCCCCGCTTTATAAATAAAGCAACATCCACAAACAAGGTTCGTACATCATCCAAGCAGGCCGGAGCCAAACATAAAAGAAAAGGGAGCGACGGTCCGCTGGGGCCATAGCACAAACAAGCCCAAACGAAAAGCAAAAAGGTATGACGAGGCGACTGGAGGAACACTCATGCCACCGAAGAGGCCGAAGAGGCAGGGGCCGAGAGGGGGAGCGCCGCTGTCCTCAAGGGCCGAAGAGTGTCGTCGAAGGTCGACCGGTCACGCTGCCGCACCAGGGGAGACCACTGCTGAAGGAAGCCAAGAAAGGAGAAAACTAGGTCAGTCACGCGGGAAGGGAAGATCTTCTCAATCACCATCTTGTTACGCACATTCCACAAGGTCCAAGAGATGCCCGCAAACACGAGCCAGAAGAGGCGGCGCCCTCCTCCGGCCCTGTTTGCCTGGGTTTGCAGGAACTCCCCGAGCTCCTGCGCCTGCCAAGCAGGCCCCAGCTCCTCCTGGACAAAGGACCAAAGCGCCCGCGCAGCCGAACAGGAAAACAAAATATGGGCACAGGACTCTGGAGTCCCACATAGGGGACATAAGCCATTGCCCGGGCCGTGATGCTTGGCCACCTCGACCCCCGAGGGAAGCCTGTCCCGAAGAAGCTACCATACGAAGATCCTAATACTAAGCGGAAGGGGGGCCTTCCACAAGGGGGAGGTCCAGGTCAGCTCCGGGCCCTGGAACAAGGCCCGATAAGCCGAGCCCACCGAGAACTCCTCGGAAGGTTGCAGCTACCACGTGGCCGAATCCGGGGAAGTCGCTAAGGTTGCCGGGAGGGAGCCCCGAAGCTGCATCAGGTCCGCGGCTTCGTCCACGCTGAGGTAGCGTCGGAACAGGATGTTCCAGCGACCGTTGCTAAAGACCTCTGCCACCAGCGTCGCTGGGGAGGAGGAGATGGCGAAGAGACCGGGGAACTAGACCCCCAATGGGATTGGGAGTAACCACGGATCAAGCCAGAACCGCACCCCACGGCCACACCCCACCACAAAGGACACTCCCAAGCCAATGAAGTGTTTGATCTCCTGGATGGCTCTCCAGAACTGAGAGCCCTCCCGCCTCTCGCATGCCAAAAGGGGATGACCCCAAAGGTACTTGGCCTTGATAAGCTGCAGCCAGAGCCCTCCATCATCCCTAAGGATGCGCCAAACCCACTTCAGCATCAGCGCCACATTAAAGCGCCGAGAGTCAAGGATCCCCAAGCCCCCAAGACATTTGGGGGCGCAAATATCTGCCCATTTGACCATATGATATTTCTGATGGCCATCCCTTGCCGCCCAAAAGAACCTAGACAACTCCTTGGCGAAGTCGGCATGGGTCCCCTCAGGCAGAAGGTATAGGCCCATCTGGTACATGGGCAGGCTCGAGAGACATGAGTTAATCAATATGGACTTCCTCCCCTTGGTCGTAAGGCGTGCCCGCCAAGGTTCCGCTCGCGAGCGTACCCTCGAGACCAAGGGAGCCAAATCCCTAATCAAAACTCTAGTCTCCCGGATGGGCATCCCCAGATAGGTAATAGGGAAGTCAGCCAGCTTACAATTCAGGTTATCAGCTATCCTCTGGCGATCCTCCTCGGAGTAACCCAGAATCATCACCTCGCTCTTGTCGAAGTTGATCGTCAGCCCGGACAAGGACTCGAAACACAGTAGCAGGAACTTCAAGTTAATGATGTCAAGGTCCGAGCCCTGTACCATGATCATGGTGTCATCCGCGTACTGGAGGTGGGAGATTCCACCACCCGGGATCATATGGCCCACCACCCCCGATATGTGGCTAGCTACTCTGGCCCTATCCAAAATCTCCGCCAGGGCGTCCACCGCCGCGTTGAATAGGAGGGGGGAAATAGGGTCCCCCTGCCTAACCCCGCAGGATGGACGAAAGTATGGACCAATCTCCCCATTGATGTTGATCGTCGTCTGCCCACTCATCATCACGAACTGCATGATCCAACGGATCACACGGTCATCAAAACCCCGCCTCTCCAGCACCAACCTCAAGAAGGCCCAGTCCAAGCGGTCATAGGCCTTCTGGAAGTCCAGCTTGAGAAATACCCCTCGTCGACGTTGAGTCTTAACTTCATGAATAATTTCATGGAATGCCAAGACGTCGTCATGAATGAGGCGTCCCTTCAAGAAGGCGAACTGAAGGGGGTGGGTAAGCCTCTCCAACACCGGAGCGAGACGGAGAGCACAGACCTTGGCGAACAAGCATTGGATGACGTTAATCACAGTAATCGGGCGGAATTGGCGGATGTCCGTGGCCCCCACTACTTTGGGGATCAGGGTAATCACGCCAAGGTTCAGGCGAGACATCACCAGGGTTCCAACATAGAATTCCTGGAACATCTGGAGAACAACCGGCTAAAGCTGAGGCCAGAAGGTCTGGAAGAATCCCACGGGCAACCCAGCAGGACCCGGGGCCGAGCCAGCCTTCATGGTCTTAAGGGCCACCGCCACCGCCTCCGGGAGAAAAGGACGGGTGAGGTCCTCATTCTCCACCTGGGAGACCAGCACGATATCCGACCAGAAGTCCGGGGCAAGCGAGAGACCCAAAGGCTGGGCCGCCGAGAAAAGGTCCCAGTAGAAAGAATAAATATGGGAGGCAAGGGACTGTGGGGATTCCAACAGGTCCTCGCCCGCCCAGAGGCAGGGGATCGAGCACTTCCTCCTCCTACCGATCGCAACAGCATGGAAGTAGGCCATGTTTGATTCCCCTTGGACCGTCCATTCTGGCGGCTCCGCTGCCGCCAGAACGCCTCTTCTCCCTTGTAGATCTCCATAATGGAGGTCTCCAGGGAGTACCTATGGGACCATGCCTCGGTCGAGAGACCGTGGAGGTCAGCCTCCCGATCCAAAGACTGGATCGCCCCAGAATCGTTGCCTTCTGGGCACGAAGATCCGCCCCTAAGTTATCCCCCCAACCCCTCATGAACTGGCGAGATACCTTGGCACAATGGTGCCAGATGTCAACATCACAGTAAACTCGAGGGATCGAGGCGACCGCAGCTAGCCACCTAGATCGCACCGCCTCCACAAAGCCCTGTTTCTGTAACCAGAAGGACTCAAAGTGGAAGCGGTTTAATCTAGGAGGCCGGCCTCCTCCGGAAGAAAAGAGGAGCGGGGTATGATCGGACCCAATCCTAGTGACCGCCTTCAGCGCACACAGGGGGAAGGCAACCTCCTACTCAACAGAAACAAAGACACGGTCGAGGACGCTGCGGATTGGATGGAGCTGCTTGTTTGTCCACGTATATCTAGCGCCCACCCGCACAATCTCGTGGAGGGCGAGATCAGTGATACAGTCGTTAAACATACGCATCCTAGGGAGGTCCACGTTCGCCGAGCTCTTGTCTTGAACAAAGTGGATCAGATTAAAATCACCGGCTATCACCACCGGGATATCAGTCCGTTCCACCTTCGACTTGAGCTCGAGCAAAAATTCAGTGGACCTCCTATGGTCCGCGGGGCCATAGACAATAATCACCTCGAATCTGAAGCGAGTCTGCCTATGCGTGAGGGCCATGCTCACGAAAAATTCCCCGCGGTCCATATCATCTATCTCAAAGGTATCCTCCTTCGCCCCCAGGAGGATACCCCCGGAGTGGCCAGAAGCAGGGAGCCAGGACCAGGAGAACTTGCAGCGGCTAAGGGCTTCCAACTCGGAAATGGTGAAGTCTTGGCAAATATTCTCCTGAAAGCCGACAATATCCGGCAACTCCTGGCGGATGTAATCCTTGATTTGGCGGCGCCGGCCCTCGTGTCCGAACCCCCGGATGTTCCAAATGAACATCCGGAAGGCCCTAAGGATGTCCATCAGGACCCTTAGGCCGGGGCGGTCCCCTTAGTGGGGACCGAACGGGCACGGGGGGAGGGGGCGAGACGCAGCTGCCTTGGGAGGTTTCCCACGTGGCCTACCCGAGGGGGTAGGCTCCTGGGTGATATCCCGCACATCAGGGCCAGGAGGGGGATCCCCACTGGGGCCAGGCCCAACGAGCCTATCCTCGGTAAGGACCCAGGAGCGTTCCTGCTCCTGGGCATCACGTGCCCGGGCAGCAACGATCGCCCCCGCATACCCCTCCCGCACCTTAATGGCAGCGAGCTGCTCGAGACGCGGGCCCTTCTCACCCCGGAACACAATCCCGCAGTCATCATCTTCCTCGCCTAGGTGAGCAAGCGAGACCTCTGAAAGCACACAGAACGGAGAACCAAGCAAACCCGAAGGGCCCGGGGTAGGAGAAGGAGCTAAAGGGTCGGAGAAGGTACCAGAGAAGTCGTCACGCGCCGCCACCCGGCGCGCGGCCCTCTTAGCCACTGTCGGCTCAGGCCCGGACAAGCCTGTCTGGGAGTCAGCGAGACGAACACTGTGGCGGGAGGGGGGCGGGGGAGGCGGGGGAGGCGGCCTGGGGGCCCTGGACCGGCGCATCTTGGAAGCCGCCGCAGGGGTGGTAGGGTCACCGGTGGCCGGCGCGATTCCCAGCGGGGCAGGGGTGTCCGGAACGAGGGTGTAACACACCACACTGGGGGGCCGCGGGGACAGGCTGGCGCACACGACCATCCCCTCACTCCCCGAGGACTCCAGCTCCAAGGGGGATGAGGCAACCGGGGGGTCCGAGCGGGGCGGTGAACCCCGGGGGAGGTTGGAGCAGTACTGCGCGATGTCGAGGTCGAAGGAGATGGGAGGGTCGGGGCGGTAGTAGCAAGGGAGGTCTACCGGAGCCAGCTTGGCCGGAGCGCTCAGAGACAGGGGCCGTCTTCCGGGGAAGAAGGGATCCCCACCGGAGAGGCCCGCCGTCAGCGAGGAGGCCGGGCCTCCTCCAGCGGCTCCCTGAGTGGGGAGCGGCGGGGGCGGCGACGCGTCGGTGGTGAGAGGTGACTCGGGGTCGGAGCCCGAGTCACTGTCGTCGGAGCGCTCCGTCCCGCGGCCCGCCCCCGGGTCGTCACCGGCCGGGGGAGGGAGGCTGGGCGGGGGCTGGCCACCGGGGCAACCACCGCCTCGTCAAGATCCACCAAGAGGTCCCGGCCCACGCGGTCGAAGAAGAAACGGGGAAGCGAGACAGGGAACACGGAGGCGGACGGACAGAGAATGCGCAGCCTGATCCCTCTGTGACCCGCTAGCGAACCCAAGTCCACCCCCGTCAGCTTGCCAACCGCCTGAGAGATAAGCGCCACCACCTCCGGGGACCGGGCCTCAAAAGGGACCCCGTGGAGGCGCACCCAGACCTCCGAGAGGGTGGCCACCGTCTCCTAGGCCGCCGAGGATGGCTGGATGGCAACCTTCAGCTGGTGGATGGGGAGCATGAAGGAGGAACCGAGGGCGCACATGCGCAGGACCGCCACCGAGGGGAAGGAGACCACAAACTCCGAGTCAGAGATGCGGCGGACCGGCCACTCGTGGCCCGGCATCACCGCGCTGAGCTCCTCCTGGAGAAGGGACTCTGTCACCGCCATCGAGAGAGGGGGCACCTGGTCCGGGAGGATCGACACCCTCGCTAGAGTCTCCGGGACCGTCATCTGAACACCCCCAGGTCGATGTAGTAGAATCCCCCGTCGACACCGTGACCATAGTACTCTAGAGTCTCCTGGGCCGCGGGATGGCGGCCGCCAGCACGCTGCCACCCCCTCGCGGCGCCACGGGGGCGGGGACGGGCACGGTAACCGACGTTCCCGAAATGCCCGCGACGGCCGAAGACGGGCCCTTCTTCTTCTTGCTCCTTTTCTTCTTCTTCTTAGGGGCCGCCGACGCGTCCACCCCAACCTCGCGGCGAGCCGGCACAACGTTCGCGGGGGCAGACGGGGGGGCCTCCTCGCGCCAAGGACCCACATCCGCGCAGCCAGCCCCCTGCCGGGCCTACGCCGCCCCGTCGCGGGACAACAAGGCAACAGACCGGAGGCGCGCCTCCCAGTCCCTGTCCGCCGCCGACGAACGCGGGGGCGAGCGACGGGGGTCGTCCAGGCGGCGTCTGGCACGGGGGGGGGAGCGAGAGGGGCGACGGTCGGTCGAGGCCCGCGCCGGCGGAGGAAAACGGCGGGCGGGGTGGCGGTAGGCGCCGAGCTGGCCCCGCATAGGCGGCGGGCGGCGGTCACGCGCGGGGGAGAGGGAGCGACGCGGCGGGGGAGAGGACCGCCGCGGGGAGGACGGGCGCGGCGCCGCCGACGGGCTACGGGGACGAGGCGCCATCAGGGCTGCCAGGTAGGAACGTTGGGTCACGGGGCTAGGGGAGGGCGGGGGGTCGGGAGCAGGGGAGACATCGCTGGGGACAGGGCTTGGGTGGCTTAGGGCACGAGACGGGGTCGTCTCCACCTATGCCGGGGTGGGCCGAAGTGGCCGACGTCCCCTGGAAGTCCCCGACGGGCCCACCATGCTACCCTGGGCCGACTAGGCCAATCCACCCGCAGACCTCGGCCCACGGGCTGTCCAGCCGTCCAGCCCAGGAGCGGGGCGACGCTGCCCACGCCCCAACCCGCCAAACCCTTGCTGGGGCGCCGCCAGGGCAGCCCTGGCTGGGGACCCTCCCCGTCGGCGAGGCCGCCGAGCGGCAGCCCTGGCCAGGGGGAAGAAATCACCTAGGGACGGTGGGAGGAGGGGGACTGTAAGCACGGCCGCGGGACGCCACGCTCGCCGTCCGAAAGCTCGCCATCCAAGCGCACGCCGAGCACCGGCCCCGGCGACACCTCCAACGCGGGCACCTCCGTGGCGAGCGCCACCGCATCCTCTACGACGTCCCCCCACGCGAGCCCGTGCAGGTCGGCGAGGGCAGCCACCTTCTCCGGCGGGAGCGGATTGAGGGGCGGCGGCGGCGGACGCCGACCGTTGCGTGCACCCGACGCAGATGCGTCCACCACACGCGCCCCGATCTTCACCGTGTGGGCCGGGAAGGCGATGGAGCCCCCATGCCGCACAAACTCCCCCCGGTGGCGGTCCCGGGCGATTATTCCTGACCAATTGAGCTACTACATCTTTTGTTTCAGTATAAGATGGTTAATATTTTGTATATACATTGCATAAAATTCACATATCAGCATTTTGCCAAAACAAATTGGGTATTCAACTTAATACCCTTGACTTGAGCTGGGCCCGTCCCTGGTGTTGACACCTCCGTAAACAAGTCCTGATTTTTCACGCACCATAGAAAAAAACGGTAAACAGGGCATCCCGGTGCACCGCTAGATAGCATGTATAAGAGAAAAATATTATCACTAAACACCTTGTCATTTCATCAAAATAGAAAAAGCTACAAAATAATGGCAAGGGCTTGCATCCCAATAAGAATTCTAAACCTATTATGGCAAGGGCTTGCAAGCCCCTTCTGAGTGAGAAGTGTTATTACAACTACAAGCTTGATGATTGGGGTGACCATGAGCGGGGCCGTGCCTATGCCCTGAGCCCCTGAAATCACTCCTACATACATCATTAAAAAAATTGAGCCCTCACCAAGCCTCCCAATAAGGGGCCGAGAGCACAAATTGGTTTCACAGACCATCAGCATTAACCATGCTAGGCCTGCCATCGACGCCACCACGGTGCCAAACAATGTCACCACTCTACACGCGTCCGTCATCACGTGTCTGCCGCCGAGACCCCGTTGCAACACACTATCGAGACCCATCGTATTCGCCGCCCCTCCCTAGGACCCCTCCATCCAGTACCTCCTCGAAAAAGGTTGCCCCTATGAAGGAGACCGATCTTACATGCCACCTTAATCAGATCTGGGAGACCAAAATCTACGGTTTCTCCAGGAGCAGCTTAAGCGAGAAGACAAGATCGCCAACAAAGATGCTTCGACAGGGTAACAATGTAAGGACGCCGCCACCGTCTGCCATGAACTAAGTCTGCACAGTTTTCATCGGCAACCTCGTGTCCCCGAACCCACATCTAGGTAGTTTGCCACCGAGCGCGAGATCGGTCTGCAACTATCATTCGATCAAAGACCTCAACAAGTTGCATTATCTCCCATGACATTGACGTCGACGCGGGATATAGATCCATCCACCAAACTTCTCATGCAACAAACTAGGCTTGGGATGCATGAGCCGCCGTAGTCCAGACGCCATGAAATGGAGCCATCTCCTAACTGGCAACCCCGATGCAGGGGAGGCTGCATCGCGCTGGATTTCTTGGCCGCCGCCACTTGGGAAGACGAGGGGAGAGGAGAGGGAAGAGGGGGTGATGGTTGGATCCAGGGTTTCTCCCAATGTTGTCATGGAGGTAGATGACACGAGGCATGTTAGCACAGCCCCTGCCGCCGAGTACTTTCCGACGACACCGACGACAAAGTTCTGACGAGACGACACACACGCACCCACTAAGTTCCGCTGCGATATGCACGTACTGCTAGCTGATCGATTCTTTTGATCCAACTAGTACACTCATGCACGCACACGCAAAACAACTTTGATCGCCAAAGGCTCTTGTTGAGCCTTGTCTTTTCTCTATTACTTCTCAACTCACGGTGTTTTGGTGATTTACAAGTTGCAGGTTACACGCGTATATATACACAGCCAACAGCCAACTCCTAGCTAGAGTAGGACTCGTCACTCCTAGCTAGAGTAGGACTCGGTAACATGCATGCATACTACATGGAACCCTTCTCGTATGCGACTCGTACACGCGACGCCATGCCGGTGCCGGAGAGCCGGAGTACTTATTCCTAAAAATCACCCCCTAAGCACGACATGCACTTCGCTTCGACCTGGATCCCAAATGCGCCAGCTGCTCCTCGCGGGCGTCATCCTCGGCATTGCTTTCGCCGCTTCCTTCCTCAACACCCATGTCACCGACTTTGCTTTTTTCGGTTCTCCATGGCTTCACGTCGACCCTCCTTGTCCGCATCCTTCTTTTGTGCGTCCTCCTTATCGATGTCATCCATGACCGTGCCTTCGGTCTTCACCGGTCCCTTGATGAACAAACATTGATTTTCGTAGTTCATCTTCACCAGATTATCAGCCGTCCGAAGTTTCTTTATCGTATAGTATTCCAACACGCTTCGCTCACGTGCTCGCGTCAGTCGTAGTTGCCGTAGCTCCAGTACATAGAACATATGTAATGGTTGTGTATTGATCAATTCAACATGATCTTCGGGCGTAGCACCATGTATGCCTTCAGGTAGAGCTCCTGGAGCCAACGGCTCTACATGCAGCGTATCCTGCATGCCTATTTCTAAGCCAATTTCTTGACTCACCACCACATCACATGCCCCTTGCACTTCTATACACTCCTTTTCCCCAAGCTCTTCACATGGATCATCACCTCATGTACTAGCAGATGATGATCTAAACACAACACCTTCTAGCTCTGTTTTTTCTGACCACAGACTAGCCTTTTCTCCGGACACTTTTTCTTCTGGGAGTATCCCTAGTGCTTCTGGCCTGGTGTCCATGTCTGGAGCACCCCCTAGGCCTTCAATCTCTTCTGGGTCCAAATTTGCTGACAAAGATAAGCTTGGTTGATCCATATTTTCTTCATACTCAAGATCCCACGTAATGTGAAAAGTTGAATATCCCGGTTCGCTGGAGCCCCAATTCCATGATTTCTCTTTCTCAAAGACTACATCACCCGTGACAACCACCTTATTGGTATAGGGATTGCATAGACGGTATTTCTTCGAGCCTTCATAGCCTGTCATGATCATTGGAGTACTACTCTTGTGTCCAGTCTTGTCATGCGCCACACATCCAAAAATACGAAGATGATCAACCGCATACCATCCTTCATACGGAGTCATACCAACTCCACTCTCAGTTGGCTCCATGTTCAGCAAATACACAGCCGTATTGACTGCCTCACCCCAGAAGTTTCCTGGCAAACCTTTACTCTTCATCATCCTCTGTGCCATGGTCAAAACGGTTTGATGCAGCTCGCCTTCCTGATCAATGTGTAGAGCTCTTATCTTCGCCTCTACCTTAAACTCTTCGGCTCCCTTGATCTTCTCGAATGATTGTTGAGCTTGATTCTTACTTTTCAGCAACACAATCCACATGTATTTACTATGATCATCCACCACAAGCATGAAGAACTTATTGTCGGACGGAGTTGTAGGTGAAATTCCAACGCATAGATCACCATGATCAGATTCTGAAGCTTCACTCGCCTCAAACGTGGCTTCACGCAGAAACGCGGCAATCTGTTGCTCGTGATCCACACACGATAGATCGTGATCCACTTGTGCCACAATCTCCGTACCTGGTGATGGAGGATCCTCCTCATCCTTCAGCTCAGTTACTTCGAGCATCAGCATCATCGGTCCAGCATCATCTCCTTCCTGGGCGATGAGAGCCCTCTCCTTCGACGATTTCTTGCAATCCTTCTTGAAGTGACCGAGCTCTCCGCACTTATGACATCTTACTTTCTTGATGTCAAACTTCCTCCGCGGCGGAGGATCGTCCTCCCATGTGATATACTTTTTCGCTGGGCGAGAATCTTCTCTATCACTCCTGCTACCGGATGCTTTATCGCCCTTCTTCTCCTTGGCGAACAACGCTCGAGCCATAAGCATGAGATGCTCATCCACTTTCGTGTCGCCATAGGTGATCTTAATCCGCTCGTCGTGTGCCTTGAACCGTCCAACTAGATCATCCATCGTGAGATTTTTGAGATCAACGCATTGCTCGATCACTGAGAACACGAGCGAGTAACGCGGCGGCTCCACGCGGAGGAAACGCCACACGATAGAGATCTCCTCCAGCTTCTCGCCAAGTCCGCGAATCCCATTGACTAGTGTAGCGACCCTTGAAGCAAAAGCGTCTAGCGTCTCATCTTCTCCCATCTCCAGATTCTCGTACTTCTTCTGCAAGGTTTGCAGGGTCGCCTCGCGGACGCGCTCGTTCCTTAGATTTAGCGTCTTGAGCGTATCCCACACCTCCTTTGCAGATTTCTTCGAGATCAGGTGTTGCATCAGATCCGTTGGCACCACTGAGCAGATGGCCGTGAGATCTAGTCGGTCTAGGTGGTACTTCGACGGACCCCTCTTGAACTTGTCTCCGCCTAGATCGACAACCTCCCAGAGTCTGGCGCCTTCTAACGCCCACTCCATCTAGACCGCATAGACCGTGTAGTTGTCGCGGCTGTACCGCGGATACTGCATCGACACCGGTGCACCCATAGCCGCACCAGAATACTCGTCCATCTCCATCGTCGCTCTGACCTCCCGTTACTAGGAGATCTTCACGAGGCTCTGATACCAATTGTTAGCACAGCCCCTGCCGCCGAGTACTTTCCGACGACACCGACGACGAAGTTCCGACGAGACGACACACAGGCACCCACTAAGTTCCGCCGCGATATGCACGTACTGCTAGCTGATCGATTCTTTTGATCCAGCTAGTACACTCACGCACGCACACGCAAAACAACTTTGATCGCCAAAGGCTCTTGTCGAGCCTTGTCTTTTCTCTATTGCGTCTCAACTCACGGTGTTTTGGTGATTTGCAAGTTGCAGGTTACATGCGTATATATACACAGCCAACATCCAACTCCTAGCTAGAGTAGGACTCGGTAACATGCATGCATACTACATGGAACCCTTATCGTATGTGACTCGTATACGCGACGCCGTGCCGGTGCCGGAGAGCCGGAGTGCTTATTCCTAACAATCACCCACTAAGCACGACATGCATTTCGCTTCGACCTGGATTCCAAATACGCCAGGTACTTCTCGCGAGCGTCATCCTCGGCATTGCTTTTGCCGCTTCCTTCCTCAACACGTGTATATATACACAGCCAAACAGCCAATTCCTAGCTAGAGTAGGACTCCGTAACATGCATGCATACTACATGGAACCCTTCTCGTATCCGACTCGTATACGCGACGCCGTGCCGGTGCCGGAGAGCCGGAGTGCTTATTCCTAACAAGGAAGATGCGAGGCAAATCCCATCTCCTTCCAATATATATTGGGCTTTAGATAGTCGATACCATTTGATCTCTATTTCTGTGGAAGAAGTGCAATCTGTCTATTAGCTTTATTTCGAGATCAAAGCTCCTGTTCGGATAGCAATTGTGATTCTACTAGGTGCTAAAGTTATTAATGATATATGAAAGCCTTTTGTTTTCATATCATTATATACCATTGATGTGACGTGCTCATCCTCTGAGGTGTTTCCAGAATGCATGGATTTTAGTATTCGATGTCTGAACAGGAGAATATATAGTCACTGTCTATTCCACACTTCTTTGACCACGTCCGCAAAACCATCACAATACAGCCATCCCAACTTGAATTTGAATTTAGGTTTATCCCATGAAGCTTGTTGGTGACAGTGTCAAGGAGTAAAGGAGCATGGCCAGAGAGTTTCTCAATACTTTCTAGAGCGCGTGTTGTAACAATAGGGTATTTTGCTTCCCAACTGACGTCCATTAGTACACGATCCAGTTTCTGACATGTAGGCATTAATCAATTATTTTCCTTAGTGTACGGCCTTAGTGACATATTAACCTCCCTAAATATGCTCCATTTAACTTCATCGGTTTTATTTTGGAAGTGGAATTTATTATGAAAATCACCATCCGAAAAGGTCAATAATTTCATAGTAGTTATTTTTAACGCCAAGTGTAATTATCAGTTTAAATTAACAACTATATATACATGTTTATTAACTTTCAGGGTTTTCCTTGTGTAAACGGAGGAAAGGAGTATTCTCTTAGGGGTCGCCTCTTGTTTCACATGGAAGATGAACAATATCACTGGGCCCGGGGCTTCAAGCTTCTTGGTCGAGAGAATGAAGTGTCTGCCCTTGAAGGGCAAATAAAAAAACCTGGTGTGACCTCTCTGTGGGGGCATCCTGGTGTTGGGAAATCAGCTATAGTTAGACAGGTCTACTTCCGAGAAATGTACAAAGATGAATCGTCTACCTCCTTCAGCTGGGTGGATATGCCGGATCGTCCATTCGATTTGATAGACTTCTCTTTGCACTTGCTCATCGGTTTTCATTCATGTGATGTTGAAGCCCAGGAACGTGCAGGAATCGAGTTGTTGAGAGGCGGCGACAACCCGATTGAGGAGTGTTGTGGAATTCTGCGTCAGCAAAAATTTTTGGTCGTTATTGACGGTCTCCGGTCTGCACGTGATTGGGACAAGATAAAAGCCTACTTCTTCTCTGAGCCTGCTACCCTGCAGGGATGTATTGTTGTCATCACAAATAAAGAAAGAGTGGCCAAACATTGTGTGGTTGATGATCGAGTGCTCCATGTCAAACGTCTAAGACCCCTCCGCCGTCCCCGGACAACAGTATGTTTTCTGGATCGAACATATATCTAGTCATCAACTCTTGGTCTTTTTGCATGTTCGATCTGTCTGTCCTTAATAGCTAGTTAGCTCTACTAGTTTTATTGTGTCCTGCAATTTTTCTATATCTTACTTGCAGGCTTCCCCTGGCAGTAAGTATGTGAGAAAAAAGGAGACATTTGGCTGGGATGCCGAATTCAAACTTGTCGGGCGTGATCGAGAAATAGATAATATAATCGATACTATCTATGATGAACATGGTGTGTTTTCCTTGTGGGGGGTTGCTGGTGTCGGAAAATCAGCACTGGCTAGAACCGTGTACGAAGATTGTATAAGAAAGGATACATCTCTGAAGCACAGTTGGGTTGATCTGCCCAATCCATTCGATATGAGTGAATTTTCCCAGAGGTTACTCTTGGGTTTTCATTCAGATGATCTTCAAGCCAAGGAATTTGCAGCAGTTAGCATCATGGAAGGCCATGACACTGTTCACATGTCATGTAAGATTATGCGCGAGAACGCATGCTTCCTTGTTATTGATGGCCTAAGATCCGCGCATGACTGGGACCTGATAAGAGCTGCCTTCTTGTCTGACACTAACTCAAGACGCCAAAGTGTCATAGTGGTTACAAATGAAGCAAGTATCGCCATGTATTGTGTACAAGACAAGAGTAACGTGCTCAATGTTAAAAGCCTAAATGCTACCAACGCCCTTCGCTTCTTCAATAAGGTGAGTGTTTTTCTCCCACTCGTAGGCAATGCAACAATTCATATCTTGTTGTAAGTATTTCAATAAGTGAGATCGTACATAGATTTTTGCCAAAGCAGCTAGCTACTACATTCATGATGTTGTAATATTGTTTAGTCCATGTTCCGAGTTTATGTCAATAATAGAACATGTTGAAGAACAAGATGGATTTTGTTTTCGAGGAGGGTGCCAAAACAACATTTTAATACGTGCGGAACTTAATTATAATTTTGGATTCCTTTGTTGGTCATTTTTCACACAATCCATTAGTCGTTTCGTTTGAGAATCATGTTTAGAATATACTGATCATATAGCACTCATTCAAATCCAGACTTCAATTTACAACTTGAAAACTGATTTCTTATCTCTTACTGATTTGAGATTCAATAATCTTGAATTTGATTTTTGTGTTGAATTTTAATAGACTTAGTTCAGCTAGTATATATCGCGTCCAAATTGAGTTAACTCGGTACCTCCCTATATTCCAGATAGCTTGGTGCGGCAAGGAGCAGTTGACTCTTGATGAAATGAAGTTTTCAGAATTTTTAGTGGCCAGGTGTGGTGGACTTCCAGAAGTAATAGCATCTCTAGGCGAATACAGTGCAGAAAGAATAGACCGCATGGGCATAAACAACCAGACCTTGAGAAGCATATCATGGCAAATTCATCGTGACTTTATGGGCAAGTTGGAGACTGACTCTAAATTCCAGAGTTTGAGGGGTCTATTTTGTTGGATGCAGTCCTACTTTGATGCGTGCCCAGATTCACTCAAGCCGTGTATCTTCTATCTCTCGGTCTTCCTAGCAGGCCAAAACATCAGGCGTAGGCGATTGCTAAGCCGGTGGATCGCTGAGGGCTACGCAACAGAAACATCTGTTGGGGTAACCGCAGAGGTTAATGGGGAAATATTGTTGGCTGAGCTCATCAAGTCGAGCATAATCCAACAACGACAGCCTACACCAAGCAACATGAAGGAAAAGATTGTGATCCAAGTCAATGGCTTCTATCATGGGTACATTATCTCAAGGCCAATAGAAGATAACCTCGTGTTTGCACTTCAAGGACGTTGTAGTATCAACTCGCAACGCGTGGGGCAACACCTCACAATCAGGAGCAGTTGGGACAGAGACAAGCTTGTGTACCAAAGCATTGACTTCACACGGCTACGGTCATTAACAGTGTTTGGGGTGTGGATGCCATTCTTCATCTCTACCGATATGACACTGCTTCGGGTGCTTGACCTCGAAGACACCACGTCGGGTGTGACAGATGATGACTTGGAGCAGATTGGGAAAATACTGCCTCGTCTTAAGTTTCTTTCCCTGCGAGGATGCAAAGAGATTACCCGTGTACCTGATTCATTTGGTGCTTTGAGGCAACTGCAGACTCTGGATGTCAGAAACACCAAAATAGTTACGCTGCCTCGAGCTATTATGAAGCTAGTAAAGCTGCAGTATATTTATGCTGGCACCACACCTGACAAATTGGATGAAGTTGTCCTAGCAGCTTTGGCCTCAGGTGGTGGTGGTGATGATGATGATGATGATGATAATGATGATTGTACATCAACATCATCAGAGGACAGCTCAGCATCAAAGGACAGCTCAACATCAGTGGACAGTTCAGCATCAATAGATGGCTATGATCGCAAGATCGCAGATGTGGAAACACCCCAGCAGGTGGACGATGATGGCTTGACCAACTTCCAACGACTACCTGCAGCATTGGACAATGGTGATTGCACAAGCACAAGGGGACCATCAACGGCAGGCAGTGACGACACAATCAAAGGAGAAGAAGCACCAACAACTGGTGGTGGCACAAGCACAAGTTTTCTAGGAATAATAGCGGACAATGGTGCCACAAGCATAGACAAACAAGCAGCAGGAGACGGTGATGACACGTGGCACCCGACAACAAAAGCATACAATGCTGGTAAAAGGGAACCGGCACCAGCTGATTGTCTAGTCATAAACACAAGTCGTATAACATCAGCCGATCATGACATGAGCAAAATACAACTGCCTGTGGCAACAGATGATGATGATGGCATGATCACAAGCCAGCTATCAATACAGAATAATGGCAATGACGACAACACAAGCCAGTCAGCAGCAACAACATCATCGTCATGTGGTGTTGACAATAGCCAATCTCGTGCATCAGCGAAAAACGGGGATGGCACTAGTACAAGACAACCTGAAACAAGTGCACAAGCTACATGGAGGAGCAAGGCACAGCATGTGGTGGTCTCATGTTCTCGCAGATGGTTGTCCAAGAAGAAGAAGTCGCATAACAAGAATAAGAATGGCGGTGGTGTTGTGATACCAGCTGCAGCTCTCGGGAAGTTGACAGCCTTACATACTCTTGGTGTTATAAATGTGACTGGTGCACGTGGGAAGGCTGTCCTGAAGGAAATCAGCAAGCTTACACAGCTGCACAAGCTCAGGGTCAGCGGCATCAGTCAGAAAAATTGGCAGGATTTGTGCCGTGCAATCTTGCATCTCGGCCATCTTGTGTCATTTTATGTGCGACTCAACAAGGATGAAGATGCAGAAAGTTTCTTTTGTTCTTCGGATGACATGTTCTCCAGCCTACCAAGGTCCTTAAAGAGCCTCAAACTATACACAGAGGATGGACATGAAACTGCGCAAGTGCCGATTTTGTTGATCAAGCAGCTTCGTAATCTCAGAAAAGTTAATTTTGTCTTGAAAATTTCAACACAAGAGGACATAGATACGCTTATCGAGATGCCAAATGGACATTTGTTTGGTCGTCAATATGTGAAGCCGACTCAAGCTGGCGAGCTCCGTTATGGTTGGTGGGGGGACTGGCGTAATATAAGTAACAGAGTTGTGGTCCTCGAGATTGACTGCGGCAGCTACAATTCAGCGATTGTTTTTGGACCCCATCTACCAACACATGTTAGGGTGCTAGTCGTCCATTGCTCTAGCACAGAATCCATGCTAGAGCTTTCCGGGCTAGAGAATCTATGGTATCTCAAGGAAGTCACGTTGAAGGGCTCCTATGGCGAACCAGTGAAGCAGCACTTGCAGCAGATAGTTGACGAGCATTGCGGAGAGCCTGTGTTAAATGTGGAAGAGGAATCAAGCCGTCAATCTCCCGAACCAGAAGGCCCCGCTTCTAACATATGTGCATGCTGCCATGCTTACCCATCATGTTGCTTCCCTGGTATCATATCCACGTGCAAGTAGCTACTCCCTCTATTAGGGATTACAAGGCCTACAGGACACTTTGCTAGAATTAAGAAAGGCAATAACTATCTCTTTTAATTTCTTCATGCACCAATAGTTACACATGCATAAGAAAAGATATACTAGAGAAAAAGGAGAACATGCATTGGAGGAGGGAGACTAATAAATGGGAGAGGACTTACAATTTCTAACATTTTTAAAAAGCTCTTGGACCTTGTAATCCCTAATGGAGGGAGTAGCTAGCAGGAGTTTATGAATGTTCATTTATCACCGAGAAGAATTAGATCTCACTGATAGTTATGTTATTTGAAAGCCCAAGTCATCTTGTACATACATATACTTCTCCAAGAAAGTGTGTTGTTTAAGTAACTAGCATTTGCGAGGGCATCATATTTTTTGTGTCGTATGTTCTAAATATTAATTTCTATATGCGGATATGTCTTCAACATATTTATTCCAATTCTTATAAAATTACATTTCTTGAAATGGAGGTGTTTGCATCAAAATGATGCACAAAGTTACAAACAAAATACCAATATCAACCCAAAGCCACATCACTAACGATAGTTGTTGCAACACCTACAACCTTGATAATGGGGCCACCATGTCGTAAATGGAGGTGATAGCCCCGACGTCTCTATCAAAATGATGCATACAATCTTCTTTATTTAACATTATTCAACAGTCTTACAACAAAATACAGAGAAGATCAACCCAAAATCACCTCACTAATGATAGCTATTGCAATACCTACAACCTTGACAAAGGGGTGGCCACTAAACTCACCTAGTCGGTCATCCTTGCAAAAATGTTACTTTATGATGTCATTCTTACGTGCATATATATTTAGATTCATCTCTTACAAAATAATAAATAAATATAAACTAAGCAATGACAATAACTGTCCTAAAGCCTTTGGTTCCAATAAATGTGAGCTTCGTACTCTTTCATCTATGCACATGTTAGTTCACACTCTCTAATCAGCCATGTCTATTAGTATATCACTCATAGGGAATTTTGTATGCTTAATTGTCTATAAATCGTAAGATGCTAAGAGGAAACATTCTATGACTAATTATTATATGTCACAATTGTTATCTATCTATTACATTATATATTTATATTTATATCTGTGCATTAAGGAAAAATTGGCATGCTACTAAAAATGGCTTCTGCTTTTTGCAAGTAATTAGTGAGAAATAAATCTAAGCCGAAGTCATATTCAATATATATGTTCCCATGTAAAAGCATATATAGCTATCTCATACATAAGAAGCTATGCACACGAAAAAAATAAAGTCAAAGTATACCTTTTGTCTCTAACCGTTGGCTAGGATTAGATGTTGTCTTAATCCAAATACTTTTTCCCTTCGACAATTAAGAGTGTGTACTTTATTCCCTCATATTAGTTCAGATAGTAGTAATTGAAGTGATCTTAACCGACATGGTACATGTAAGCCATGTCACCATCATGCCACCAGTTTTCTTGGAAATGTGGAATTAATTTAAATAGAAAAGGTAATATAAACATCCATTCTTGAGTTCTAATATTTTCTTATTTCTTGAAACTTTAGAAAATTTTATTAATTGGAAATGAGTCAACAAACTATATATCATTGAATACAAAAGTTATATTATCATGAAAAAATGGTGAAAAGATATAACTTAATGGATGAGTTATAATATAACGCAAATGAGTCAGAAAATTTTGATTGCACACTATTAATTAGTACGTCAAACATTTATGACCTTGTAGACCTGGTGAAAAGTAGCATGTCAAAAAAACATGTAGATAGAAAATTTCCCAAATATATGCAAGTATAAAACTAGAGTACAGAGAGAATACATAGTACCTCAGCAGTGCACATCATGCAAATTGAGGTGTTGTATCAATTTTCAGTTTTCCTCTAACGAAATCATAGGTTTATACACCCTCTGTCTCAAAATGTAAGGCATCTAAGGTTAGTCGAAACTCAAATTCTACTAACTTTGACTAAATATTTAGAAAACAGTATCTGCCTATACGATATTGGATGGACACATTAAAAATATACTTTATGATAAATTTGTTGGTATTGATTCAGTATTATGTATGTTCATATGTTTCTGTATATACTTCGTCAAACTTACAAAATGTTGAGATGGAGAGAGTATCACTTTTTCAATTGACCGTGTGTACAGTAAATTATGATGAAAGGAATTTACGACATACTTTTGTGTATATCTAAATTTAAAAGATGTTAATTCACCGAAACTAATATGTGCTTTCTATATTAACCATTTGCTAGATGACGTGTAAAATATGATAAATATTAGGCATATTTGTTTGTTTGATTTTTGTGTGCTCCAAAACTGACATGTGAGCTGGCAAGCTGCCGGCGACGGTGATCCAAGCTTGAAGGCTCACAAGATGTTGGCCTAAGTATGGAGCCGATGATCCAAGCATGAAGGCTGAACTAATCATATTGGTAACAATATTACCATACTTCAATTGCAGTTCTTTTGCTTGCAACAACAATATCAATTATAAGGAATCAATCTAATATCTTTAACAGTTTAATTAATTATGTTGTTCTCTCGCTGCAGTGTCAAAAGGCAGCATGTGAACCAAATATTAATACCTTGGATTTAACTAACTTTCATAGTGATTCCCCATGTTGATCTTGTATGGCGTGAAAAACATATATCAGTTCCGTTCCAAATTTTAAGACTTTTGATAGGCTATTTTAGCCTATTAAAACATTTTTTTATTATAGAAAGGACATCTTTATTTTATACAGAAAGAAAATAATGTTCTCAATAGCTGATTTTGCCAGTTCCCGGGCATCCTTTGTCCCGTTCCCCTCCTCGTCGCTCCCGTGGGCGACGGGAGGGCCCCTGCCTCCGCCTCTAGCCCCCTCCTCCTCCCCCTCCCTCCCCTCGCCGCCGCCGGAGAGCGTCGTCGGCCGAAGGCCGGGCGCTGGCGGCGGCAGGGCCTGTTCTCCCCCTCACGCGAGGCTCGCGGCGCGGGCCTGCGGCCTCCACCTGGGCGACGCGTTGGGTTTTATTTTGGAAGTGGAATTTATTATGAAAATCACCATCCGAAAAGGTCAATAATTTCATAGTAGTTATTTTTAACGCCAAGTGTAATTATCAGTTTAAATTAACAACTATATATACATGTTTATTAACTTTCAGGGTTTTCCTTGTGTAAACGGAGGAAAGGAGTATTCTCTTAGGGGTCGCCTCTTGTTTCACATGGAAGATGAACAATATCACTGGGCCCGGGGCTTCAAGCTTCTTGGTCGAGAGAATGAAGTGTCTGCCCTTGAAGGGCAAATAAAAAAACCTGGTGTGACCTCTCTGTGGGGGCATCCTGGTGTTGGGAAATCAGCTATAGTTAGACAGGTCTACTTCCGAGAAATGTACAAAGATGAATCGTCTACCTCCTTCAGCTGGGTGGATATGCCGGATCGTCCATTCGATTTGATAGACTTCTCTTTGCACTTGCTCATCGGTTTTCATTCATGTGATGTTGAAGCCCAGGAACGTGCAGGAATCGAGTTGTTGAGAGGCGGCGACAACCCGATTGAGGAGTGTTGTGGAATTCTGCGTCAGCAAAAATTTTTGGTCGTTATTGACGGTCTCCGGTCTGCACGTGATTGGGACAAGATAAAAGCCTACTTCTTCTCTGAGCCTGCTACCCTGCAGGGATGTATTGTTGTCATCACAAATAAAGAAAGAGTGGCCAAACATTGTGTGGTTGATGATCGAGTGCTCCATGTCAAACGTCTAAGACCCCTCCGCCGTCCCCGGACAACAGTATGTTTTCTGGATCGAACATATATCTAGTCATCAACTCTTGGTCTTTTTGCATGTTCGATCTGTCTGTCCTTAATAGCTAGTTAGCTCTACTAGTTTTATTGTGTCCTGCAATTTTTCTATATCTTACTTGCAGGCTTCCCCTGGCAGTAAGTATGTGAGAAAAAAGGAGACATTTGGCTGGGATGCCGAATTCAAACTTGTCGGGCGTGATCGAGAAATAGATAATATAATCGATACTATCTATGATGAACATGGTGTGTTTTCCTTGTGGGGGGTTGCTGGTGTCGGAAAATCAGCACTGGCTAGAACCGTGTACGAAGATTGTATAAGAAAGGATACATCTCTGAAGCACAGTTGGGTTGATCTGCCCAATCCATTCGATATGAGTGAATTTTCCCAGAGGTTACTCTTGGGTTTTCATTCAGATGATCTTCAAGCCAAGGAATTTGCAGCAGTTAGCATCATGGAAGGCCATGACACTGTTCACATGTCATGTAAGATTATGCGCGAGAACGCATGCTTCCTTGTTATTGATGGCCTAAGATCCGCGCATGACTGGGACCTGATAAGAGCTGCCTTCTTGTCTGACACTAACTCAAGACGCCAAAGTGTCATAGTGGTTACAAATGAAGCAAGTATCGCCATGTATTGTGTACAAGACAAGAGTAACGTGCTCAATGTTAAAAGCCTAAATGCTACCAACGCCCTTCGCTTCTTCAATAAGGTGAGTGTTTTTCTCCCACTCGTAGGCAATGCAACAATTCATATCTTGTTGTAAGTATTTCAATAAGTGAGATCGTACATAGATTTTTGCCAAAGCAGCTAGCTACTACATTCATGATGTTGTAATATTGTTTAGTCCATGTTCCGAGTTTATGTCAATAATAGAACATGTTGAAGAACAAGATGGATTTTGTTTTCGAGGAGGCACAATGTGCCAAAACAACATTTTAATACGTGCGGAACTTAATTATAATTTTGGATTCCTTTGTTGGTCATTTTTCACACAATCCATTAGTCGTTTCGTTTGAGAATCATGTTTAGAATATACTGATCATATAGCACTCATTCAAATCCAGACTTCAATTTACAACTTGAAAACTGATTTCTTATCTCTTACTGATTTGAGATTCAATAATCTTGAATTTGATTTTTGTGTTGAATTTTAATAGACTTAGTTCAGCTAGTATATATCGCGTCCAAATTGAGTTAACTCGGTACCTCCCTATATTCCAGATAGCTTGGTGCGGCAAGGAGCAGTTGACTCTTGATGAAATGAAGTTTTCAGAATTTTTAGTGGCCAGGTGTGGTGGACTTCCAGAAGTAATAGCATCTCTAGGCGAATACAGTGCAGAAAGAATAGACCGCATGGGCATAAACAACCAGACCTTGAGAAGCATATCATGGCAAATTCATCGTGACTTTATGGGCAAGTTGGAGACTGACTCTAAATTCCAGAGTTTGAGGGGTCTATTTTGTTGGATGCAGTCCTACTTTGATGCGTGCCCAGATTCACTCAAGCCGTGTATCTTCTATCTCTCGGTCTTCCTAGCAGGCCAAAACATCAGGCGTAGGCGATTGCTAAGCCGGTGGATCGCTGAGGGCTACGCAACAGAAACATCTGTTGGGGTAACCGCAGAGGTTAATGGGGAAATATTGTTGGCTGAGCTCATCAAGTCGAGCATAATCCAACAACGACAGCCTACACCAAGCAACATGAAGGAAAAGATTGTGATCCAAGTCAATGGCTTCTATCATGGGTACATTATCTCAAGGCCAATAGAAGATAACCTCGTGTTTGCACTTCAAGGACGTTGTAGTATCAACTCGCAACGCGTGGGGCAACACCTCACAATCAGGAGCAGTTGGGACAGAGACAAGCTTGTGTACCAAAGCATTGACTTCACACGGCTACGGTCATTAACAGTGTTTGGGGTGTGGATGCCATTCTTCATCTCTACCGATATGACACTGCTTCGGGTGCTTGACCTCGAAGACACCACGTCGGGTGTGACAGATGATGACTTGGAGCAGATTGGGAAAATACTGCCTCGTCTTAAGTTTCTTTCCCTGCGAGGATGCAAAGAGATTACCCGTGTACCTGATTCATTTGGTGCTTTGAGGCAACTGCAGACTCTGGATGTCAGAAACACCAAAATAGTTACGCTGCCTCGAGCTATTATGAAGCTAGTAAAGCTGCAGTATATTTATGCTGGCACCACACCTGACAAATTGGATGAAGTTGTCCTAGCAGCTTTGGCCTCAGGTGGTGGTGGTGATGATGATGATGATGATGATAATGATGATTGTACATCAACATCATCAGAGGACAGCTCAGCATCAAAGGACAGCTCAACATCAGTGGACAGTTCAGCATCAATAGATGGCTATGATCGCAAGATCGCAGATGTGGAAACACCCCAGCAGGTGGACGATGATGGCTTGACCAACTTCCAACGACTACCTGCAGCATTGGACAATGGTGATTGCACAAGCACAAGGGGACCATCAACGGCAGGCAGTGACGACACAATCAAAGGAGAAGAAGCACCAACAACTGGTGGTGGCACAAGCACAAGTTTTCTAGGAATAATAGCGGACAATGGTGCCACAAGCATAGACAAACAAGCAGCAGGAGACGGTGATGACACGTGGCACCCGACAACAAAAGCATACAATGCTGGTAAAAGGGAACCGGCACCAGCTGATTGTCTAGTCATAAACACAAGTCGTATAACATCAGCCGATCATGACATGAGCAAAATACAACTGCCTGTGGCAACAGATGATGATGATGGCATGATCACAAGCCAGCTATCAATACAGAATAATGGCAATGACGACAACACAAGCCAGTCAGCAGCAACAACATCATCGTCATGTGGTGTTGACAATAGCCAATCTCGTGCATCAGCGAAAAACGGGGATGGCACTAGTACAAGACAACCTGAAACAAGTGCACAAGCTACATGGAGGAGCAAGGCACAGCATGTGGTGGTCTCATGTTCTCGCAGATGGTTGTCCAAGAAGAAGAAGTCGCATAACAAGAATAAGAATGGCGGTGGTGTTGTGATACCAGCTGCAGCTCTCGGGAAGTTGACAGCCTTACATACTCTTGGTGTTATAAATGTGACTGGTGCACGTGGGAAGGCTGTCCTGAAGGAAATCAGCAAGCTTACACAGCTGCACAAGCTCAGGGTCAGCGGCATCAGTCAGAAAAATTGGCAGGATTTGTGCCGTGCAATCTTGCATCTCGGCCATCTTGTGTCATTTTATGTGCGACTCAACAAGGATGAAGATGCAGAAAGTTTCTTTTGTTCTTCGGATGACATGTTCTCCAGCCTACCAAGGTCCTTAAAGAGCCTCAAACTATACACAGAGGATGGACATGAAACTGCGCAAGTGCCGATTTTGTTGATCAAGCAGCTTCGTAATCTCAGAAAAGTTAATTTTGTCTTGAAAATTTCAACACAAGAGGACATAGATACGCTTATCGAGATGCCAAATGGACATTTGTTTGGTCGTCAATATGTGAAGCCGACTCAAGCTGGCGAGCTCCGTTATGGTTGGTGGGGGGACTGGCGTAATATAAGTAACAGAGTTGTGGTCCTCGAGATTGACTGCGGCAGCTACAATTCAGCGATTGTTTTTGGACCCCATCTACCAACACATGTTAGGGTGCTAGTCGTCCATTGCTCTAGCACAGAATCCATGCTAGAGCTTTCCGGGCTAGAGAATCTATGGTATCTCAAGGAAGTCACGTTGAAGGGCTCCTATGGCGAACCAGTGAAGCAGCACTTGCAGCAGATAGTTGACGAGCATTGCGGAGAGCCTGTGTTAAATGTGGAAGAGGAATCAAGCCGTCAATCTCCCGAACCAGAAGGCCCCGCTTCTAACATATGTGCATGCTGCCATGCTTACCCATCATGTTGCTTCCCTGGTATCATATCCACGTGCAAGTAGCTACTCCCTCTATTAGGGATTACAAGGCCTACAGGACACTTTGCTAGAATTAAGAAAGGCAATAACTATCTCTTTTAATTTCTTCATGCACCAATAGTTACACATGCATAAGAAAAGATATACTAGAGAAAAAGGAGAACATGCATTGGAGGAGGGAGACTAATAAATGGGAGAGGACTTACAATTTCTAACATTTTTAAAAAGCTCTTGGACCTTGTAATCCCTAATGGAGGGAGTAGCTAGCAGGAGTTTATGAATGTTCATTTATCACCGAGAAGAATTAGATCTCACTGATAGTTATGTTATTTGAAAGCCCAAGTCATCTTGTACATACATATACTTCTCCAAGAAAGTGTGTTGTTTAAGTAACTAGCATTTGCGAGGGCATCATATTTTTTGTGTCGTATGTTCTAAATATTAATTTCTATATGCGGATATGTCTTCAACATATTTATTCCAATTCTTATAAAATTACATTTCTTGAAATGGAGGTGTTTGCATCAAAATGATGCACAAAGTTACAAACAAAATACCAATATCAACCCAAAGCCACATCACTAACGATAGTTGTTGCAACACCTACAACCTTGATAATGGGGCCACCATGTCGTAAATGGAGGTGATAGCCCCGACGTCTCTATCAAAATGATGCATACAATCTTCTTTATTTAACATTATTCAACAGTCTTACAACAAAATACAGAGAAGATCAACCCAAAATCACCTCACTAATGATAGCTATTGCAATACCTACAACCTTGACAAAGGGGTGGCCACTAAACTCACCTAGTCGGTCATCCTTGCAAAAATGTTACTTTATGATGTCATTCTTACGTGCATATATATTTAGATTCATCTCTTACAAAATAATAAATAAATATAAACTAAGCAATGACAATAACTGTCCTAAAGCCTTTGGTTCCAATAAATGTGAGCTTCGTACTCTTTCATCTATGCACATGTTAGTTCACACTCTCTAATCAGCCATGTCTATTAGTATATCACTCATAGGGAATTTTGTATGCTTAATTGTCTATAAATCGTAAGATGCTAAGAGGAAACATTCTATGACTAATTATTATATGTCACAATTGTTATCTATCTATTACATTATATATTTATATTTATATCTGTGCATTAAGGAAAAATTGGCATGCTACTAAAAATGGCTTCTGCTTTTTGCAAGTAATTAGTGAGAAATAAATCTAAGCCGAAGTCATATTCAATATATATGTTCCCATGTAAAAGCATATATAGCTATCTCATACATAAGAAGCTATGCACACGAAAAAAATAAAGTCAAAGTATACCTTTTGTCTCTAACCGTTGGCTAGGATTAGATGTTGTCTTAATCCAAATACTTTTTCCCTTCGACAATTAAGAGTGTGTACTTTATTCCCTCATATTAGTTCAGATAGTAGTAATTGAAGTGATCTTAACCGACATGGTACATGTAAGCCATGTCACCATCATGCCACCAGTTTTCTTGGAAATGTGGAATTAATTTAAATAGAAAAGGTAATATAAACATCCATTCTTGAGTTCTAATATTTTCTTATTTCTTGAAACTTTAGAAAATTTTATTAATTGGAAATGAGTCAACAAACTATATATCATTGAATACAAAAGTTATATTATCATGAAAAAATGGTGAAAAGATATAACTTAATGGATGAGTTATAATATAACGCAAATGAGTCAGAAAATTTTGATTGCACACTATTAATTAGTACGTCAAACATTTATGACCTTGTAGACCTGGTGAAAAGTAGCATGTCAAAAAAACATGTAGATAGAAAATTTCCCAAATATATGCAAGTATAAAACTAGAGTACAGAGAGAATACATAGTACCTCAGCAGTGCACATCATGCAAATTGAGGTGTTGTATCAATTTTCAGTTTTCCTCTAACGAAATCATAGGTTTATACACCCTCTGTCTCAAAATGTAAGGCATCTAAGGTTAGTCGAAACTCAAATTCTACTAACTTTGACTAAATATTTAGAAAACAGTATCTGCCTATACGATATTGGATGGACACATTAAAAATATACTTTATGATAAATTTGTTGGTATTGATTCAGTATTATGTATGTTCATATGTTTCTGTATATACTTCGTCAAACTTACAAAATGTTGAGATGGAGAGAGTATCACTTTTTCAATTGACCGTGTGTACAGTAAATTATGATGAAAGGAATTTACGACATACTTTTGTGTATATCTAAATTTAAAAGATGTTAATTCACCGAAACTAATATGTGCTTTCTATATTAACCATTTGCTAGATGACGTGTAAAATATGATAAATATTAGGCATATTTGTTTGTTTGATTTTTGTGTGCTCCAAAACTGACATGTGAGCTGGCAAGCTGCCGGCGACGGTGATCCAAGCTTGAAGGCTCACAAGATGTTGGCCTAAGTATGGAGCCGATGATCCAAGCATGAAGGCTGAACTAATCATATTGGTAACAATATTACCATACTTCAATTGCAGTTCTTTTGCTTGCAACAACAATATCAATTATAAGGAATCAATCTAATATCTTTAACAGTTTAATTAATTATGTTGTTCTCTCGCTGCAGTGTCAAAAGGCAGCATGTGAACCAAATATTAATACCTTGGATTTAACTAACTTTCATAGTGATTCCCCATGTTGATCTTGTATGGCGTGAAAAACATATATCAGTTCCGTTCCAAATTTTAAGACTTTTGATAGGCTATTTTAGCCTATTAAAACATTTTTTTATTATAGAAAGGACATCTTTATTTTATACAGAAAGAAAATAATGTTCTCAATAGCTGATTTTGCCAGTTCCCGGGCATCCTTTGTCCCGTTCCCCTCCTCGTCGCTCCCGTGGGCGACGGGAGGGCCCCTGCCTCCGCCTCTAGCCCCCTCCTCCTCCCCCTCCCTCCCCTCGCCGCCGCCGGAGAGCGTCGTCGGCCGAAGGCCGGGCGCTGGCGGCGGCAGGGCCTGTTCTCCCCCTCACGCGAGGCTCGCGGCGCGGGCCTGCGGCCTCCACCTGGGCGACGCGTTGGGCCTAGGGCGCGGCACTCCGGTGGCGGCGGGGCGCTTCTCGGCCGGCGGTCGGGATCCTGGTGGCGGCCGGCGGTGGTGATGTCGCGCTGAGGCAGGGCTTGGGCAGGGCTGGTGGCCAGGGTGGCGTGGCCCAGATTTGGGCCCATTCGGGCCCGATCTGGACCTGTGCTGCCTCGACCCGCCTCCTGGGAGGGCCTGCGTCGGCAGGGGGTGGGCTAGTGCGGCGGCATGGTTTTGGGCGGCGGGGCAGCGCGGCGCTTCCATGGCAGGCAGAGCTCGGGTCGGGCACGGCCATGGCGGGCCGAATCGGACTCATTGACCCCGATCTGGGTTGGTCGGGTCGGCCTTGCTTTGGCTGTGCTGCAAATCTTGGCGGGTTAGGATGGATGGGATCATCGGTGTCCTTGGTCGGCCTGTTGCAGCGCGGTGGCGGACTCTACGGGCTCGGGGCCTGGCCGGACCGCCATGGGACTGGTTTGCCTCCGCGGAGGCTTAACGGGCCTGCTGGGCCCGACCGGACCTATGGGGGACTAGTTTGTCAGCTGCCGCGTCCGGTCGACTACCGTCTCTAGCGGTGGAGGAATTTCCCTCCCGCGCGACCATGGTACTGAGGGTCCCGGTTCATTTCTACCTGTGCCGCGATGTTGTAGACCTCGCACCGGCTTGCTTGTTGAGACAATGATGACGAAGTCGGAACCGGAGTGGCACATGCTCGTGGGCGGCAAGTTTTGGTGGTGGCGAGGCCTCGCCCTCGCGGGTCTCCTGTGCTTCGGCGCGTTCGAGGGTTATGGATAGGGTCCTCGGAAGAAATCCTTGTCGGCTCGACAGACACCGACGCGGTGCCGCCCGCGGGTGGCATCTTCCTTCCTAGAGGGCGTCGTGGCTTCCCTTCATCCATTCCCCTCTGTGTGCCGGGGGAAACCCTAGGGCCAGTCTTTGGTCCGGGCGGCAGCGGTCGCTTTCCCTCTTGAGGGTGCTGCTTGGTGCTTGGCGAGTCGGGGCTAGGAGCGTGGTGGGTATTCTTCGGAGGGCGCAGCGGTTGCGGTCTTCCTCGTCTAGTTGATCCCTCTTCGTTTCCTTCCTTTTTTCTTTTTTCCTTGTTTTCTTTCGGGCGTGTGTGTGCTGTTGCCCCAGCATTGTGTATCGTGTTGTGTCTGTCTTTGGGCGTTGTGCTGTCTGGCCCAGCAGCAGTCTCACCTGTATGCTTTATTTATAAAGCTGGGCGAAAGCCTGTTTCGAGAGAATAGCTGATTTTGTCTTTTTAGGAACGGGACTTTAATTTAATCAAGACTAGCATTAAATCTTTGTAGAATCATCTACGCAGTAATAGCTGATTTAATAAGCATTCCTAATTTGCCGAAACCTTTGTACTCCCTCCGTCTCGGTTTATAAGACTTACGCGTATTTGTAGGTTGAAAAATTAACCAACTTAGCATGAGGCACATAAGATAAAAATTATATTATTAAAAACTTCAAATGTTATAATTTCTAATGATATAATTTTTATATTATAATATTTGTATTATATAGTTCATGCGGACGATCTAGGTATACGCGTAAGTCTTATAAACTGGGATAGAGGGAGTACAATCATCCATGCTTGTATAGCTGAAAAAATTAACTCCTAGCTATAGGGGTTATATGAACCTGAGTCAGTATCTGATGGAGTCCTTGATCAATTTGCACGCCAGCGGAGGACACGACGTGAGCTCAACAACGGCATCGGTTGGCTGAGTCCGGCTGTTTGTGTTCTTTTCTCTCTGATTAGCTAGAAAAGAGATTGAGATTTCAAAGAAAAAGCTAGAAAAGAGATTGAACGGGTGTATTAACAAAGTTAGAAAAGAGATTGAACGGGTGTATTAAAAGGAAGGTTACCGTACATTAGTGGAATTCGTGACATGTTGGAGAACGTTCTTTCACGTGGTGTATAATTCTTCTAATTAAATCATGGCCTTAAGCTATAGATCCAACGGCTAATATAATTTTGATGATGTGAATCAAACTAATGCCTCGAAAAACACCCTTATATCATGGCCTTAAGATGTAGATCCAACGGCTAATATAATTTTGATGATGTGGATCAACCTAATACCTCGAAAAACATCCTTATATTGCTTTTATTATATAATAGATAGAATAGAAGATGCCACTTGGGAGGATTGTTGAGTTGAAGAAGAAAGAGAATAAAAAAAGGCCTTCCTCTTTTCTTAGCATATGTCTCACGACATATTTAAGGATAAGATAAGACTAAAAAATAACCCATTGTATGTTATGTTTTGTAATTATATTGAATTACGTGGCATGTATAAGATAAGACTAAAAAATAACCCATTGTATGTTATGTTTTGTAATTATATCAAATTAGGTGGTATGTATAAGATAAGACTGTCTTATCTACCATTGTACATGAGATTAACTTTTACCCAGGCGAAGATAAACTTTTCTTATCCGTTTATTTGTGCTCCAACTTTGGAAAGCATAGTTTAAACAACGGGATCGGCGATCGAACCCGATGAGGTCCTGGGTTCGTGGTTCACTGGTTGGACTGCTGATTTAAACCGGCTCGGTGCTAGTTTATTAAGAAAAAAAAGTATGGATAGGAAAGTACTAATCTGTTATAAGAGAGAAACATATTTAAAGTATATATGAAGTACTTTGACATAAACACTGGTCGACCTGATTGGCTAGCCCATCAAAAGTCACTATTGGCGAGAGCTAGGAAGTCTTGGGATTGAATCCCGATCTCAACGTAATATTTTTTTCCGTGGACGGCTTTCCACTGGTCGGGCTAACTGGTTTTTTACTAAACCGCAGGTTTGATATCTTTTTGTCTGGTTTTTTATTCATTAGCTGAACTGTTCGGTTTTTAAAACTATGATTATAAAACCGTTATACCTGCCCAAAAATTACATTTGACGAGATTTCAACACCTTGCAGATTGATGATGGCCACACGCTAGCTAGCTTGCTGCACGGAGCTTCGCTGTCGTACAAGTAGTATAGTACACTACGTACTGTACGTGTAGTTAGATAATTGCTGTGGCATGCCAAACAAACATAGCTGTCACGTCAATTTCCAGCCACCTGCTCATTTAGTATAGTATTTGGGCACTCACATGATCACAGAAAAATGTGTCGGCGCCATTGCTGAGCTTGCAGAGACCGACTAGCAGCAGTGGCCGGAGAGATGAAGTCCACCATCCCGCAGCTGCTGACGCCGTACAAGATGGGCCAGTTCGACCTGTCGCACAGGGTCGTGCTGGCGCCGCTGACGCGGCAACGCTCCTACGGCGGCATGCCGCAGCCGCACACCGCCCTGTACTACGCCCAGCGCGCTTCCGCCGGCGGGTTTCTCATCTCGGAGGGCACCCGCGTCTCCGCCAGCGAGCCGCCGGCCCTGTCAGAGCAGTCGCCGTCCTCGTTCACGGACGTGCCAGGCATCTGGGCGCCGGAGCACGTCGAGGCGTGGTGGCCCGTGGTGGACGCCGTGCACGGCAAGGGCGCCCTCTTCTTCTGCCAGCTCTGACACGTCGCAGGCCACGCCGTCCGGCAGCAGGTGAACCCGCAGATGTGCTTCGACGGCCGCCGTGACGAGCTCACCTCGCCCAGGACAGTGGCCTCCGAAGACGCGCCCGGCGTCGTCGACGGGTTCAGGCGTGCCGCTCGGAACGCCATCGACGCGGGCTTCGACGGCGTCGAGATCCTCGGCGCCAACGGCTACTTCGTCAACGACGACGACGGCCAGGGCACCAACAGTCTCGAGAGCCGGTGCCGGTTCACGCTGGAGGTGGTGGACGCCGTGGCGCGGTAGCTGGACCAGTTCGTCGCCACGCCCGACGAGCACGCGCTGGCGCTCCACGTGGTGAGCCGGCTCAGCGACCGCGGCGTGCTCTACTGTCACATGATCGAGCCGAGGGTGGACGGGCGGCGGCACGTGTCCCGGCGGCTGCTGCCCTTCAGGGAGGCGTTCGGGGGCACCTTCATCGCCAGCGGCTGGTACGGGCGCGAGGAGGGAGACGCGGCCGTCGGCGAGGGGTACGCCGACCTGGTGGCGTACGGGCGGCTCTTCTTGGCGAACCCGGACATGCCGAGGCCGCTCAACGAGTGCGACGCGTCCACGTTCTACGGCGCCGGCGCTGCAGTCGCAGACATTGATCGAGCTCGCCGGCTTGAATGCTGTATATACAAATGAACAGTAGAAGGATTTTTAATTCACCGTATCGGTCGTGCCTGATACCATAAATCATGATTTTTTTTTTCAACTGACCATGATTGTCTTCCTAAAGAAGAAGTGTAATATTTATCCAAGTTTTCTCTAATCATCATCCGAAATATGTAAAAAAAAATTAGTCGTATTTCCTTATAAATTTGGTTATCTCTTCAGAAATAATAGAAGCACCAACGGATCGGAATCACTTGAATTTACCCCAAGAAATGGTTTGGATTTCGTTTAGTGACCCACATTTTCACTTCAGGCAATTCAAAATCCATTAGTATATATCTAAGATATTATAATTTTCTAAAATTAATTTATTACGTTTAAGTTGATGTTCCACACTCACTGAAATATCATGATAAAAAAGCAGATATTACTGTACCGGAATGATTGAGGTTTAAGGTTTTACTTTGTGAAATTTCACTACAAGCTAGAACCATTATCATCCGCAATCAAGTTACTCAAAGTCCTACCACCCAAACGAGGGTAACTAGAAACCGTAGTTTTTTCTTATTATAAATTACTAGCACAAAATCCGTGCGTTTGCTACGGCATCACATGAAACCAAAATACAATCTCGATATGGCTGATGGTACCATGCCTAAGATAGCGCTAGAGAGGTCAGCACTTGCACAAAAAGAGCACAGCCCAGTCTGAAGTTCATACCATCAGCAACCAAAATGCACACAAGAAAAAAAACTGAAAAGTATCGTCATGCCTTCCTCAATCAATCCACACTTCCACAAAGAAACGCCGAAGTGCTGTTAGCATTGAAGTATACCCCCCCTATGGAACTACCAAACAGTTACTAGCTACTCCAATCCATGTCCAAAAGGCAAAACACTTAAAAAGACAAAGGCTTGTTTTAGTGGATTCAGAGAGGCGTTACGTCTCTTTGCTTCCATGCATCGCCATTTCTTTCTTTTCCTTCATGTCTCCTCGCTTCCAGTGCAGCAACCAAATGCAGTGGCAAGTAACGGCACTTGAGAAAGGTTCATGCTCAATGATCAATCGATCCTTTCCAAATGCCCTATTTATCGATCATTACCTTAGACGCCTGTTCATTAATTCTGCGTGATTTGGAATCCACACACCGCAAATTGTTAGTTTTCCGGCCGGATGTACACGCAGGCGCAGGTCGTTCTCCACGATCCTGTCCGGCCTGGCGTCATGCGGCTACTTCAATCTCGCCGGCAACCCTTCTCCTGAAGTGTCATTGGAGACGTCGTCGTCCAGCGTGTTTGCCTGCACCCTCCAGGTTCGTCGACTTTGCAGACTGCTGGCACAACTCCACGATCGCATCAACCATGACGCATCCCGCTCCGCCGCCATGAACGGGCACCCAAGGAATTACAAGGGGGTGTGAGGGGCGGGGCGGAGCCGTCTGGATCCACGCGATGCGGGGTGAGGACATGAAGGATGGGGATGGGTTGGGAGCTCGGGAGAGAGTTCAGTCGGAGGTTGAGGACGGGGAGAAGACACTCTGATTCTTTCGTGGCCTGATTTGATCTGGAAACGTCCGTCTCATTCCCTTGGTCAGAGGAGGAGGGAGATCGAAGGGTTCGTCTCATTCCCTTGGCCGGAGGAGGAGGGAGATCGACGGCTAGCGGGCAGCAAGCTCGGTGATGGAAAAGGATGATGCTCGGGAGGAGGTCACATAGAGGGCTCGAGACGGCTAGCGGGAGACGGCCCTTGGTGGTGGCGGTGCACACCACCCTCCGCGGGCCATGCACATAGCTGGAGATGCTGCCCCCGCCGCCGACGAGCCGGCAGCCGTACCCATGCGCGCTCGCTCATGCCCGCTCGCCGCTGCGCTTGCTTGTCACTGCCACCTCTCCGGTGTGCCCGCTCGCCGCCACGCTCGCTCTTCGGCGCGCCTGCGCGTCGCCTCTCGCCGCGGGCCACGCACATAGTTGGCGAGACGTCGCCCCCGCCGCCAACAAGCCGGAAGCGGTGCCCACGCGCGCTCGCTCATGCCCGCTCGTCGTCGCAAGCTCTGCGACGTGCCTGCCCGCCGCCGTGCTCGCTCTTCGGCGCGCCTACTCGTCGTCGCCTGCTGCGGGCCACACACATAGTTGGCGAGACGCCACCCCGCCGCCGATGAGCCGAAGGCTGTGCCCACGCGCGCTCGCTCTCCGGTGTGCCTGCTCGTCGCCGCCCGCCAGGGGCCACTCACGTAGCTGGCGAGACGCCGCACCCGCCGCCCGGCAAGGCAGAGCCCAGAAGCCACACGCGCGCTCGCCACTGCGTCCGCGAGTCGCCGCCTGCTCTCCGACAAGCTTGTTGGCGCGGACTGCCCGGCCTGATCGTCGCGTAGAAGACAGAGGCGAGGCGCACATACATATGTGCACATCACAGAGCCAACCGAGTGGTTGTGTCCTGCCAAGAGATCGCACGCGCGCTTAATAAACCGGACCGGAGGGACTATCAATATCGAAATGATATTCATCATCGGTAACCAGCTAAACTAATCAATCAATATCCATTTTAATTTCCGTATCCAGCTCTCAGGGTAGGGCATCCCACTGGTACGGATCCTTTGGGTTCTTGAGGTCGACGTCTGAGTAGCTCTCCATGCACCTTGGGATGCTTGAGCGCATCTCCACAGAACTGGCAGATGTCATCGTCCTGACCTCGTTCCTATATGTCGTCCATGGAGATGGAGATGATGCACCGTCGATCAGGACAGGGCCAGGCTCGCGAACCTCGGTGAACACCACCGGAATAATCAGATAGGCGGACGGCCATTTTATACGCCAACGGCAAAAGATTGGGCCCCGGCGTAGTTTGACGGACTCGGCAGCCGGGCTGCAAGGCGCGGCGCATGGTAGGATATTAGGCCGACGATAGCCATCGGCATAAACGGGACCGTCGGTGTAGCCTATTAGGTTAACAACAGGGCGACAGTGTCAAGTCTACGCTGACGGCTATTTTTCCTTTTTGCCACATTAATCTTAGAAAAATCATAACTAAATCATTTAAATTCAGAAAAATACATATAATATATCAAAATTTGCAGAAGCATAAGATCTATCTGTATAAACTTAAATATTACATATTTGTGCTAAAAATATATAAAAAATACAAAAACATTCGTATAACATATTTTTCATTTTCCGAGTGCAAAAAAGAGGGTGTTTTGTGAAGCAACCACCAAATAAAAGTTTCAAAATGATACCACCCTATTTTTCAAAAATAGTAGACCATCTTGAATGGACAATTTCCCAACCTAAATATCTCAAACCTTTCCGTCCACCCCTCGTGAAAAAAGACAAATTCCTGTCGAATCGGCGGGAAATGAATTAGATTTGAACTACAAGTACATGATATGATGCTCATGATTTTTTGCAAAAATAATTTTTAGGTTCACAATATGCTATTTCATCAGAGATCGAATGCAATTTTAGTGAGGCTCAGCCCCGAGCTAAGAATCTTCATGCCGGCCGATTTAAAAAGTTTGTCGATAGTTTGAAGCGGGGATAAAAAACTCAAAAAGATTGAAACAATGCAAAACCTTCAAATGGTGTCATATTATGTGACATAGTTGCATGGAAAAATACCAAACTTGGTATATTGATTGTGTCTCAAAAAACCTTCACAAATGACCTATCCGAATCGAGGTTTTCTGGATTTCAGGTCAAATGACCAATGTTATTGCTATAATCGCGTTATAGTTTGTGATAATGTGTCCATATTGTTCACGCATGTGTATCATGGGATGGAGAACAATGTTGGAGGATGAAATTTTCATTTTCGTCGCACCAAAAAGATATTTTTTATTTTCCGAGGGCAAAAAACAGGGTGTTTTGTGAAGCAACCACCAAATGAAAGTTTCAAAATAATAATACCCCATTTTTCAAAAATACTAGACCATATTGAATGGACAATTTTCCAACCTAGGTATCTCAAACATTTCCGTCCACCCCTCGTGAAAAATACAAATTCCTGCCGAATCGGTAGGAAGTGGGTTAGATTTGAACTAGAGGTACATGATATGATGCTCATGATTTTTTGGAAAAATCATTTTTAGGTTCATAATATGTTATTTCATCAGAGATCTAATGCAAGGTTTCCTTTTCGTCGCACCAAAAAGCTATTTTCTATTTTCCGAGTACCAAAAATGGGGTGTTTCATGAATTCTGACATAGTTTCGGTTGTTCTAATATTAGAAAGTTACGATATATAATTAAATAGATGATAGGGATGTCATATTTGGATTCCTCTCATTTTTCTGGTCGATTTGGATATATTACTTGTCGAATTATGATTTACGGATTTGTAGATATGAATTATTCAATGTTAAATGAAAAAAGGCAAAATAAATAAAATTTATTTTATTTTTATTTGAATTCAAGATTATTATTACTTATTCATCGTTGTTTACTTAAATAATTGTATGGAATGTAGAAAAATAAAGACGTCTAACATTATAGTCCAATGGTTAATAGGATTGCAAGTTCTAATTTCTTTGTGGAAAGCTTATGTGGAAGGAATGGAAAAGTTAAGCGTGCTGAGGCTAAAGTAATGTTAGGATGAGTGACCGATTGAAAAGGTTGACTACTTGTGCAATTTGACTTGAGGCTAAGTATATTTAGAATTAAAAATGTCTATGTAAGATTAACAAATTAAACAATTCAAAAATGTTAAAAAAATTGGATTTTTTTTTGAAAAAAGGAAATTGAAACTTTTTTTTAGAAAAAGTCTAGGCCGATGGCAAAGCTTTCGGCGTAGCCAAACGGCCGGTGGGACCCATACGATCTATGCCGAGAGCTACGCCGACAACTTTTCTACACCGACGGAAAAAGGGGCTATGCCTACAGGGTTGTACACAGACGACCATAAGCCGACGGCAGCCGTCGGGCCAGCCTACCGACAGAATTTAGGGGCTACGCCAACGGGACCCGGCTGTCGGGTATCCATCTTCTCCTGTAGTGGAAGAACGGCCGTGGATCAGCCAGTCGTATGCAACCATATAAAAATAATAATTGGCTTTATATGCTCCAGTAAATATAGTTAGGACACAGAGGAGGATCGATGTGGAAATAGTTAGGAATTAGGATCTGCAAGTTGCTATATATCTAATCGTGTTCGATTATGTTATTAAACGGATCATAATACCAATGTGAGAAGGGCCGGATCACGTACGGCAACCGGACTACTCCATAAATATAAAACTCTCTTCCCGAACGTCGATCACAGCCTAGCTACTTTTCTAGTCTATAGGTACGTCGATTCCCAGCAGCGAAAAGCTATCTAGTACGTCGATTCCCAGCAGCGAAAAACTATCTAGTATTAGTCGACGAAGATACTAAAAACATATATAGAGCAGGCGGCCGATCCAGGCCATGACGAAGATACTCTCCTATTCTCCCAACTCGGAGTGCAAGCAGCTTCCGGGCAGCACCGTCGCCGGCGCCGGCGATCCAACGACGGAAGGCGCCAAAGGGCAGCCGTCGTCGCCAGCGTTCGTCAACGGCGGCAACAATGACGGGCGCAGCGAACCCATGTTCATGACTGTCAGCGTATTGATGGCTTGTTTCTTGTTGGTCTCGGACATATTTTTATGGTCGGGTGATTGGCATGAGTTCACCATCGCCGCCATCGCCTTCCTCTACTCCACGGTGATGATCAGCCTGCTCTTTGTCAAACGCCACAACGCGGCCAAGATGAAACAGGAACTCGAAGCATGCGCATGGATTAACACCGCCAAAAGCCTCGAGGTATGTACGTACAGACCGGTCACAAGTTCATGGTACATGTGTTCAATTTCAATGGATTAACTTGGCATGGTTTTACATATAGTCATTTGCTTTTCTTTGAACTGACATAAATATATTAATTTGCTTGTCTATATACAGTTGACATCGGTACTGATGATGGTCGCAACGGGGATCACCTTGACAACCTTGGGGGTGATCGTATTTTTGTTCCGGCCCAAGTGGCGTGACTTGGCTATCATTGTGCTCATCGTCTCAGTATCCACGACGCTAACGATTCTTATCGTCACGGCCTTGGAGGAATCAGAACGGAAGATAGCCCTTCGAGCAGACTTTGAAGATGCCTCGGATCTAGTCTAGTTTTAAATATACCTTAAGATATGTATAATCTCACGGCCCGTCATCGGGATTTTAACACCGGTGTGCATACATGAAACATTACTGTTTTTTCTTTGTACAAATACTCTAGTTTATTGACCTTTTACACTGAAGCTGTTGATTTCCCCTCATACTCTGCACTACGGTACGATGCTGAGTTAAGTTCCTTTGATGAATTTTTACTGGTCCCCCTAACACAGTAGCTAGCGTTGTTGAGTTGAGTTTCAACGTTTCAAACGGAGCTAATCAGAACTCACAGTATTACGACTTAAACTTGTCTTTTTTGGCGTGTGTCATTGTGTATTAGAAGAAGCCGTCGAGAAGACGGTAGAGCTCTGGGTAGAGTACAAGTACAAGGGTAAAGCCAAAAGCAAAGGAAAACGTATAAGCGCAAAAGAACAGGACACAACCAACATTTGCGAGCTGAAGCTCTAACATCACGCGGCATTGATGGAAAACGGGCTTGTATTCATGGGCCGTAACGGGCTTTAGTTTCAGTTTTGGAGCCGGGACTGTCAAATCGGGACGTAATCTTGTCTCTCACTACAGGAAAGAACTAAAGGCGCCGACGGCAGCCGGCTATGCCGACGGCCAAATGTCAAGGCCGTCGGCATAACTGTCTTCCCTAGCCAGCCGACCAGCCCAGCCGTCGGCGTAGGGATGGCCGTCGGCGTAGATAACGGTGCCAAGGGTAGCCTTCTGCGTAGCGTGGCCACCGGCGTAGTAGAGAGGGTTGTGCTGACGGCGGCCCTCGGCGTAGGTATAGCCCTCGGTGTAGTCCCAGTTCAGACACAGCGACGAAAACGGCGTTAGATAGTCAGCTCTTTGGAAAAATTTGTTTGGTCTGTGCCGACGGCTAAGCTGTCGGCGTAGGCCTCCAGATTTTTTTCCCTTTATCTTATTATTTTTTGAAAAATCATAACTAAATCATATTAATTCATAAAAATACAAATAATATATCAAAATTTGCAGAAAAATAAGATCTATCTTTCTACACTCAAATATTACACATTTATAAACAAAAATTAAGTTACATATAAAACATTATATATAGTTTAAAACGGGCATTATAAATTCAAAAACGATCCAAACAATGCGAAACCTTCGCGTGGTGTCATATTATGTGACATAGTTAGAAGGAAAAATCTCAAACTTGGTATATTGATTATGTCTTAAAAAACCTTCACATAATAATGCCCTATCTCGTTCGAGGTTTCTTGGTTTTCGGGTCAAATGACCAATGTTATAGCTAGAATAAAGGTATGGTTTATGATAATGTATCCATATTGTTCATAAGCGTGTATCATGGGATGGCGAACAATGTTTTATGAGGAAGTTTTCCTTTTCGTCGCACAAAAAAGCCGTTTTCCATTTTATGAGTGCAAAAAACGGACGGTTTTGTGAAGCAACCACCAAATGACTAATTCAAAATGCTACCATCACATTTTTCAAAAATACTATACCACCTTACATGGATAATGTCATAACAGGAGGATCTCAAACCTTTCCGTTCATACCTGGTGAAAAAAATAAATTCCTGCTGAATCGGTAGGAAGTGGGTCAGATATGAACTACAAGTACATGATCGGAAGCTCATGATTTAAAAAAAAAATCATTTTTAGGTTCAAAATATGTTTTTTTTATCATAGATCCACTTCAAGTTTAGCGAGTCTCATCGCCGAGCTAAGAATCTTTATGCCCGCCCTTCGACAAAGTTTAACGGTAGTTTAAAACGGGCATTATAAATTCAAAAACGATCCAAACAATGCGAAACTTTCGCGTGGTGTCATATTATATGACATAGTTAGAAGGAAAAATATCAAACTTGGTATATTGATTATGTCTCAAAAAACCTTCACAAAACGCCCTATCTCGTTCAAGGTTTCTTGGCTTTCGGGCCAAATGACCAATGTTATGGCTACAATGAAGGTATAGTTTGTGATAATGTGTTTATACTGTGCATAAGCGTGTATCATGGGATGGAGAACAATGTTTCAGAAGGAAGTTTTCCTTTTCGTCGCACCAAAAAGCCGTTTTCCATTTTCTGAGTGCAAAAACTGACGGTTTTGTGAAGCAACCACCAAATGGCTAATTCAAAATGCTACCATCATATTTTTCAAAAATATTATACGACCTTACATGGATAATGTCATAACAGGAGGATCTCAAACCTTTCCGTCTATCCCTGGTGAAAAAAAACAAATTCCTGCCGAATCGATAGGAAGTGAGTCAGATATGAACTACAGGTATATGATCGGATGCTCATGATTTTTTTAAAATCATTTTTAGGTTCAAAATATGTTGTTTTATCATAGATCCACTTCAAATTTAGCGATTCTCATCCCCGAGCTAAGAATCTTTATGCCCGCCCTTCGACAAAGTTTAACGGTAGTTTAAAAAGGGCATTATAAATTCAAAAACGATCCAAACAATGCGAAACCTTCGCGTGGTGTCATATTATGTGACATAGTTAGAAGGAAAAATACCAAACTTGGTATGTCTCAAAAAACCTTCACAAAATGACCTATCTCGTTCGAGGTTTCTTGGCTTTCGGGTCAAATGACCAATGTTATGGCTAGAATGAAGACATAGTTTGTGATAATGTGTCCATATTGTGCATAAGTGTGCATCATGGAATGATGAACAATGTTTCAGAAGGAAGTTTTCCTTTTCGTTGCACAAAAAAGTCGTTTTCCATTTTCCGAGTGCAAAAAACGGACAGTTTTGTGAAGCAATCACCAAATGGCTAATTTAAAATGCTACCATCATATTTTTTAAAAATACTAGACCATCTTACATGGATAATGGCATAACAGGGGGATCTCAAACCTTTCCGTCTATCCCTGGCGAAAAAGACAAATTCCTGCCGAATCGGTAGGAAGTGGGTCAAATATGAACTACAGGTACATGATCGGATGCTCATGATTTTTTACAAAAATAATTTTTAGGTTCAAAATATGTTGTTTCATCATAGATCCACTTCAAGTTTATCGACTCTCAGCCCCGAGCTAAGAATATTCATGCCCGCCCTTCGACAAAGTTTAACGATAGTTTAAAACGGGCATTATAAATTAAAAAACGATCCAAACAATGTGAAATATTCGCGTGGTGTCATATTATGTGACATAGTTAGAAGGAAAAATATCAAACTTGCTATATTGATTATGTCTAAAAAAAACTTCACAAAATGACCTATCTCGTTCGAGGTTTCTTCGCTTTCGGGTCAAATGACCAATGTTATGGCTAGAATGAATGCATAGTTTGTTATAATGTGTACATATTGTGCATAAGTATGCATCATGGGATGACGAACAATGTTTCAGGAGGAAGTTTTCCTTTTCATCGCACCAAAAAGCCGTTTTTCATTTTTCGAGTGCAAAAAACGGACGGTTTTGTGAAGCAACCACCAAATGGCTAATTCAAAATGCTACCATCACATTTAAAAAAATACTAGACCACCTTACATGGATAATGTCATAACAGGGGGATCTGAAACCTTTCCATCTATCCCTGGTGAAAAAGACAAATTCTTTCAGAATCGGTAGAAAGTGGGTCAGATATGAACTATAGGTACATGATCAGATCATCATAATTTTTTACAAAAATAATTTTTAGGTTCAAAATATGTTGTTTTATCATAGATCCACTTTAATTTTAGCGAGTCTCAGCCCCGAGCTAAGAATCTTTATGCCCGCCCTTCGACAAAGTTTAACGGTAGTTTAACACGGGCATTATAAATTCAAAAACGATCCAAACAATGTGAAACCTTCGCGTGGTGTCATATTGTGACATAGTTAGAAGGAAAAATATCAAACTTGGTATATCATAGATCCACTTCAAGTTTAGCGAGTCTCAGCCCCGAGGTAAGAATCTTTATGCGTGCCGTTTTAAACGGGCAAATGAAATTATGATAAGAATCATGAAATAGTTTATGATAAGTTGATCTTGATATCATATTTGGATTCCTCTCATTTTTCTAATCAATTTAGACATATTATTTGCCGAATTCGGATTTACAGATTTAAAGATATTAATTATTCCATATTAAATAAAAAATAAAAAAATAAAATCATTATATTTTTATTTGAATTCAATAATATTTTTACTTATTCATTATTGTTATCCCATAATAATTGCTTGTAATTTCAAAAAATACAACCATGTGACATGATAATATAGGAGTTAATATGATTGATATTATAGTATCGACAACATTGTGTAAATTGCTTTGCGGAAAGAAATTCTGAAAAAACAAGAAAGTTAACCGTGCTAGAGATAGAGTAGTGCTAGGATGGGTGACCTACTGGGAACTTTGACTAAGACTGCAATTTAATCAATTATTAGCTATAAATAGTGTTAAAATGATCAAAGTGAGAGATTAACGAGTCAAACAATTCAAATATTTAAAAAACTATTAAAAAAACTATTTTAGGCTATGCCGACGGCCTGGCCGTCGGCGTAGCTCCATTCCTATGCCGACGGCCAGGCCGTCGGCGTAGCTTCAGGCTAGGCCATTATCGAAGACAGTCGTTGCCTGACATGCGGGGCCCGCTGGGAGACACTATGCCGAGGGGGAGGGGCTGTGCCGATGGCCACGGAGCTGTGCCGACCAGGACATACTTTAAGGGGGGCTACGCCGACGGCCACCGTCGGCACAACTTGTGTCGACGATAATTTGGCGCTATGGCGACGGCAACCAGCCATCGACGCATCAAAATTTTCCTGTAGTGTCTTCATCTTCTCTATCTTGTTCCTCAAGAATACGTTTTCTTCTACGGCATCGGCGGGACCAGATCCGAAACGGATATATTCTTTGTCCGTATATCCGATCTCGTCAGGAATATCAGATCCGGTTTTTTTCACCTCTTCTTCCACTGTAGAAATGGAATGGATGGGTTTTTTCCGAAATCTTGAACTCTTTCGCCTCCGCGGACTAGTACTCTTGTTCCGGGCTCGGCTCCTCTACAGTTGTAGTATAACTGTACGCGTGCTGTAGCTGGAGAAATCTGCCGTCCAATTGAATCAACGGTTCTGCTTTATTTACTCGTGGACAGTCTTTCTTAGCAAATAATAAAAATAATTAAGAATACAAAACGCTGCTCTGCTAGTCTCTTATGTTTTCAGAACTCAGAGCTGCAACGAGACAAGAGCAATGGCGGAGGGGATAAAACTTGTGTGATGCCCTTCGCCGCTGCCGCCTGTCAGGGCCTGATACAGAACTTGGCTTATCAGGTTCTTCAGGATCCTGACACCATCCCCTTTCCCCCTCCCCGGTTCCTCTTAACCCGCTTTCTCTCCCGTGAGGAAATCGCCCGTTCTCTGAAGCTGGCCACCGGCTTGGCATGGCAAGCCGGACCTGGAGGCGGTGGATCCATGAGCAGCGCAGCTACTTCGACTGGCTTGGGGCAGAGGCCCGGACCTGAAGGATGCGGTTCCGTGTGTTGCAGCTACCTGTACCGGCTCAAGCACGGCAACGCATACCTGGAGGCGACGGATCCCGTGGTGGCACAGGCAGCTCTACCAGCTCGAGCGCGGCAGCTTGTAGCTCGATGCAGCAGTCCGGCAGGCTATAGGCGGTGGCTCCGTCCGTCTGCAAGGGAGCTGAGTCAGTTGCGCTTCAACTTGAGACAAGATACAGGTTAATTTCTGTCTCATTACTTTGTGAGCTTCTTTATTTTCCCCAAGCGTGTGTGTCTCCAGAATGTGAATTAGGCGTTGTACAGTTTATGGTCTTGATGTTGTATGATTTGTCTACAAAAAAAGTATGCATGAAGTAGCATCGTGAGATCAGGAAACTAGAATTTTAGTCTGTAGTCATATTCCATAGCATTTTGATTGCTACAAATACAAGGCCAGCACCGGCTGCCGTTCCGTCGACGAGGCCGATGTCGCTGGCCGCCTAGCAGCTTGCCCCGTACCTGCAAATATAAAATGAGCATTTGTATCTTCAGAATAAGCACATAGTTTAGTACTGCACATTAGATCTCACTTTCAGTCTCACACACTCAATATACGAGTTCTCGCTTTCAGTCTAGGAAATATGTCACCAAAACAAAACGAATTACATATATAGTCTGTCTCAAGAATCCAAAAACTTCCATCTAGCAAGACAAAATGCTTATAACACACATGATTGTCGTCTCATTTTCTATCACCTATGTCATATCCTAGGAAAATTCATATAGTTCTGCAAGTCCAAATTGTCGACATCTTGCCCCTGCGTAGGAAGGAAGATATAACTGATTACACAACAAGATTCATATTGCTTAACAGTGAATGTTTAGACATGTTAAGTGGAATACCATCAGTAAACGAGTCATCCACCCGTACTCTTGCAAACTATTCTCATTTATTCCAGCCGGTTGCTCTGTATTTCCTTGTTGTTGTGCTGCCGACATGTCCTTCTCTCCTCTCTAAGCAGTCAAAACACAAGAACTATTAACCTATATTGTCATTAGTAAATAATATATAGTGTGTTTACATAGTGTAAGAGATTTACGGAACAAAATTGATTTTCGGGTACGAATTTAGCTTTCTTCTTTCTCTTTTTATTGGGGCGTTGCTTCTCAATCCATGATTTATTTCTTCTTGAATTTTTGTTTTGAATTTCCTTCTTCTTTAGGCACGCAGTCTGTAAACTACTATCTGGTTCTTCACATGTAGCTTCACTTCTGCATGTATTAGTAGAAGCTTTTTCTTCAACTTGCTTGCCAAGGCTCTCCAAGGCATCATCTACTAGTTTGCTGCATTCTTCAGATACGAGTGCTTTGGAAGCTATGCCATGGAACTTATGAATGAAAAACTTCAGGCGCAACCTATCTTCCATTCTTGGGTCTTCCAAAACAATATTTCCATGGCTGTCCTGAATAGTGCCGCTTCGTGCATCTCGAGTCCACCGCTTCAAAATATAATGGCTCGGAAGATACTTAATATTCATTACATCAAGGGCTTTCAAAGCATGACTGCACAATATACCAACTCGCTCAAATTGCCCACAACTGCATACAACTTGTTGCTCTTCATGATCAACTAGAACTTTGGTCTCTTCTTCATACGTGCTTTCTGGATCAATACTTGCAATGGCAACATTATATACATTTTTTTCTTCCGAGGGCTTGATGTATGCTGAGATGGATCTTTCATATTCATTCTGAAAATCTTCAAATATGCGTGGTGTGTAAACTTTGCTTGCTTGTATTATTGCAGGAGTCCTTATTCTAACTCTAGGTAATTTTTTTCTAGACTCATATTCCTCATTTAGCTCATTGTCTCGCTTTCCTTGCACAACCCTCTCTAGATGCTTGAAAAAACGAAGAATGTCAAGATCAGATTTCAGATGGTTTTTCAAGTCACTATTCAAGCTCTCACTTAATTGGGTGCTTCTCATCCCTAGAGTGTAAGCATTCCTCATGAAACATCTTGCCCATTTCTCTTTTACTTTATATATGCTGTCCAACCAAGTTTGTGTATACACCTTGCTCCTGATGGCAGTGAAAGCTTCTTCAAAGGCTTCCTCATTCTCATACTTGTACATGCAAGCACTGAATTCAGCAAGAACATTTGGGCCATCCTCATCCTTCTTTTTTTGAGGTAAGTGTTTCATGGCATTTTGCATTATGTGAAAATTGCATAGTCCATGCCATGCTTCTGTAAATACCGCTTGAATTGCATTTCCCATTGCAATATCTTGATCAGTAAAGATAGTTCTAGGTTGCTTTTTGTTATGCACAGATAAGAAGGTGTTGAACAACCATTTAAAGGAATCAAATGTTTCATCATATAAAAGTGCAGCCCCAAAAATTACCGTTTCTCGAAAATGGTTGAAGCCAACAAATACACCAAAGGGTCGATATTCTTTGTTTGTCCCAAATGTAGTGTCGAAGGTGACAACATCACCGAAATGAGCATAGTCAATGATCATCTTAGCATCAGCCCAGAAGATATTTGTAATTTTTTCGTCGCAGTCTAGTTGTACATCAACAAAAAACCATGCTTAAGTACTTTCAAGATAGAAAGTCAGAGAACCCTGCATTTCAACATGATGTACAACTAGACTGCGACGAAAAAATTACAAATATCTTCTGGGCTGATGCTAAGATGATCATTGACTATGCTCATTTCGGTGATGTTGTCACCTTCGACACTACATTTGGGACAAACAAAGAATACCGACCCTTTGGTGTATTTGTTGGCTTCAACCATTTTCGAGAAACGGTAATTTTTGGGGCTGCACTTTTATATGATGAAACATTTGATTCCTTTAAATGGTTGTTCAACACCTTCTTATCTGTGCATAACAAAAAGCAACCTAGAACTATCTTTACTGATCAAGATATTGCAATGGGAAAGGCAATTCAAGCGGTATTTACAGAAGCATGGCATGGACTATGCAATTTTCACATAATGCAAAATGCCATGAAACACTTACCTCAAAAAAAGAAGGATGAGGATGGCCCAAATGTTCTTGCTGAATTCAGTGCTTGCATGTACAAGTATGAGAATGAGGAAGCCTTTGAAGAAGCTTTCACTGCCATCAGGAGCAAGGTGTATACACAAACTTGGTTGGACAGCATATATAAAGTAAAAGAGAAATGGGCAAGATGTTTCATGAGGAATGCTTACACTCTAGGGATGAGAAGCACCCAATTAAGTGAGAGCTTGAATAGTGACTTGAAAAACCATCTGAAATCTGATCTTGACATTCTTCGTTTTTTCAAGCATCTAGAGAGGGTTGTGCAAGGAAAGCGAGACAATGAGCTAAATGAGGAATATGAGTCTAGAAAAAAATTACCTAGAGTTAGAATAAGGACTCCTGCAATAATACAAGCAAGCAAAGTTTACACACCACGCATATTTGAAGATTTTCAGAATGAATATGAAAGATCCATCTCAGCATACATCAAGCCCTCGGAAGAAAAAAATGTATATAATGTTGCCATTGCAAGTATTGATCCAGAAAGCACGTATGAAGAAGAGACCAAAGTTCTAGTTGATCATGAAGAGCAACAAGTTGTATGCAGTTGTGGGCAATTTGAGCGAGTTGGTATATTGTGCAGTCATGCTTTGAAAGCCCTTGATGTAATGAATATTAAGTATCTTCCGAGCCATTATATTTTGAAGCGGTGGACTCGAGATGCACGAAGCGGCACTATTCAGGACAGCCATGGAAATATTGTTTTGGAAGACCCAAGAATGGAAGATAGGTTGCGCCTGAAGTTTTTCATTCATAAGTTCCATGGCATAGCTTCCAAAGCACTCGTATCTGAAGAATGCAGCAAACTAGTAGATGATGCCTTGGAGAGCCTTGGCAAGCAAGTTGAAGAAAAAGCTTCTACTAATACATGCAGAAGTGAAGCTACATGTGAAGAACCAGATAGTAGTTTACAGACTGCGTGCCTAAAGAAGAAGGAAATTCAAAACAAAAATTCAAGAAGAAATAAATCATGGATTGAGAAGCAACGCCCCAATAAAAAGAGAAAGAAGAAAGCTGAATTCGTACCCGAAAATCAATTTTGTTCCGTAAATCTCTTACACTATGTAAACACACTATATATTATTTACTAATGACAATATAGGTTAATAGTTCTTGTGTTTTGACTGCTTAGAGAGGAGAGAAGGACATGTCGGCAGCACAACAACAAGGAAATACAGAGCAACCGGCTGGAATAAATGAGAATAGTTTGCAAGAGTACGGGTGGATGACTCGTTTACTGATGGTATTCCACTTAACATGTCTAAACATTCACTGTTAAGCAATATGAATCTTGTTGTGTAATCAGTTATATCTTCCTTCCTACGCAGGGGCAAGATGTCGACAATTTGGACTTGCAGAACTATATGAATTTTCCTAGGATATGACATAGGTGATAGAAAATGAGACGACAATCATGTGTGTTATAAGCATTTTGTCTTGCTAGATGGAAGTTTTTGGATTCTTGAGACAGACTATATATGTAATTCGTTTTGTTTTGGTGACATATTTCCTAGACTGAAAGCGAGAACTCGTATATTGAGTGTGTGAGACTGAAAGTGAGATCTAATGTGTAGTACTAAACTATGTGCTTATTCTGAAGATACAAATGCTCATTTTATATTTGCAGGTACGGGGCAAGCTGCTAGGCGGCCAGCGACATCGGCCTCGTCGACGGAGCGGCAGCCGGTGCTGGCCTTGTATTTGTAGCAATCAAAATGCTATGGAATATGACTACAGACTAAAATTCTAGTTTCCTGATCTCACGATGCTACTTCATGCATACTTTTTTTGTAGACAAATCATACAACATCAAGACCATAAACTGTACAACGCCTAATTCACATTCTGGAGACACACACGCTTGGGGAAAATAAAGAAGCTCACAAAGTAATGAGACAGAAATTAACCTGTATCTTGTCTCAAGTTGAAGCGCAACTGACTCAGCTCCCTTGCAGACGGACGGAGCCACCGCCTATAGCCTGCCGGACTGCTGCATCGAGCTACAAGCTGCCGCGCTCGAGCTGGTAGAGCTGCCTGTGCCACCACGGGATCCGTCGCCTCCAGGTATGCGTTGCCGTGCTTGAGCCGGTACAGGTAGCTGCAACACACGGAACCGCATCCTTCAGGTCCGGGCCTCTGCCCCAAGCCAGTCGAAGTAGCTGCGCTGCTCATGGATCCACCGCCTCCAGGTCCGGCTTGCCATGCCAAGCCGGTGGCCAGCTTCAGAGAACGGGCGATTTCCTCACGGGAGAGAAAGCGGGTTAAGAGGAACCGGGGAGGGGGAAAGGGGATGGTGTCAGGATCCTGAAGAACCTGATAAGCCAAGTTCTGTATCAGGCCCTGACAGGCGGCAGCGGCGAAGGGCATCACACAAGTTTTATCCCCTCCGCCATTGCTCTTGTCTCGTTGCAGCTCTGAGTTCTGAGAACATAAGAGACTAGCAGAGCAGCGTTTTGTATTCTTAATTATTATTATTATTTGCTAAGAAAGACTGTCCACGAGTAAATAAAGCAGAACCGTTGATTCAATTGGACGGCAGATTTCTCCAGCTAGAGCACGCGTACAGTTATACTACAACTGTAGAGGAGCCGAGCCCTCTTGTTCCATAGGTATAGCAATCTTCGCCCGATAGTTGTGCTGGAAAAAGCCTTATGCGCCATGTCACCGGGCCCAGCTCGTGGGCAATTTGCATGCATACGCGTCGATTGTGGAATAGACGGGCGCGGAACCCGCTCCGCCACCGCCAAGAATTCGCCAAGCACCGTTGGTCCTCTCCATGGCAGTATCCGTACGCCTCTGACCTCCCCTGTAGTGGACATTGAGACTCCTCTCCGCCCGTGTGTTGGCTGATTTTGATTGGGTAAAATAAAATCTAATTTAATAGGCTAGCAGTTGTACATAAAACATAGCTGGATGGGGGTCCTAGCGATCGGGGGCCAGTGCAACCGCACTAGTTGCAGCCTCAGGGCCGGCCCTGGTGGCAACAAGAATTGGACAGTTGTTATCATTAGATAACATGGACTGCATGTGGAGATATCTATCATAAATGATACTTAGTGGGTTTTACTTTGCAAGAGTCTTAGTTTTAGCATGAAATATATTGTTGAACTCAAGAAAACTATTGTTCTAGACGAATACAAACTTTCTGTTAACAAATATGATCATTGAATCTCTTGTGTTATCTTCATTCAATTGCTCCTGCAAGACGACTCCTGAGGCTCCCCCGCCGCCGCCCAAAAACAACTTTCCCGTCTCCTTGTTCACCTTGCCGCCGTCAGAGGAAGCCTCCGGTAGACGGCGGCGGTGGGGTGCCCCTTTTTCTAGCCTTTTTGTTATTCCCCAACGATGATAACGGCCGATGCGATCTGGTTTCAGCCGACAAGGTCTGTTCACCTTGTCGCCGATCCATGGCTCTTATCATTGCTGCGTCGGCGGCCATCATCCCTATGGGAAGTCCGGCAAGATGCCTGAAGCAAAACACAAGGTCGAGAAGCAGTGACCGCCAAGAACCTCTTTGATCTGACTACTGGTCATGGCATCATGGGGCTCCAGTCGCCGCGTTGACTGTTGTGGGTGCTATTTGGAAGTCCAACGCTAGTCGACCTCGAGAGTGTGAAACTATGTACTTAGCCATATTACTGGTTACGGACAACTATGAGCGACTGACATTAAAGCATATGAAATAAGTTGGGATATATATAGAAGCATGTGTCCCTCCACCAATGAATAAATACACACGTATAAGCATGTCCACCAAGAAACATGAGGTGCATAGAGCATGATAAAGTCTAAGTTGCCTTACTACATCGCAACCATTTTATACAGAGTTTATCGTGATCAGAAAATAGTCATCATAACTTCTGCGGCATGAATATCACCCTCTTGTACTTTTTCTTTGCTTTCATCTAGCTACTTCATGTTTCAATACGAATGTGTGCCATCCTATTGGCACAATACGAATGTGTGACACCCTATTCTACATTGGCCTAAACAATTGAAATTCCTCACATGGGTATTGCATGAAAACAATATGATACAAGATGAAAATAATATGATGCTCGAGTAGTCATGCATTGAAATGGGAACTTTGTTGTGGTTAGAAGTTCCTTATAAGATATACTCATGCAGGAGAAAAGACTAACTATACGTGCTACGCAGTTAAGCCCATGGAGTTTATGGAATTTTGGTTACGCCAATTTATTTTAAGAAAAACTCATTCAAATTTTAAGAGATGGGAGACGGAACTAGAAAAAAATAACCAAAGGGATGGTCCCCAAGTTGTCCACTCGTGCTTTAGCCTTGGCATATCAAATCCTCACAATCTGCATAGAAATATTTCAAAAATATACCTTTTATAGAAGGGAATAAAGGCAATCAATTGATGAAGACCAAAAAGAGATAAAGAAAAACCAGATGCGATGGAGATCGTTCTAATTCTTCATATATTATAACATCCTCTATTTTCATGCTTAAAAAATCATCTACTTTCTGCTCATATAGGTAGTACAAACATTGTAGATAATAACCATTAAAAAAACCAATCGCGTATAAGTTTCTTGCAACAAACAAACGATTACTACATTGAAGAAGAAGGGGCATATACTTGCTGCAACCGTTCCCGGATCTCGGCCAACCATCTTAACTCAGCCGGCGATCGCTGGGAGCCCAGGGGTATGTACCCGCAGCAAATAGCGCTGTACTCCTCCATGGTGAGGTCGGTGAAGTCGTTGATGCCTTGGGCGCTACTATGAACCCCTATGGCGTAGCCGGCATTATGTCGATCGACGCCGCGGAGGGCCTCTTGGAACATGGCGTACCGGTGCTCCTCGTGGGCGATAGAGCTGTAGATCTTGTCGTTCATGGCCTTCCACTCCACGAAGATCCGCCGGGTCTCCTCCTCGCTCCTCTCCCTGTCCCATGACCAGGCGGAGAAGCCGCCCTCGTGCCACTGCTCGTCGATTTCGCGGAGGCGGTGCTTGAACATGACGTACCCGTCCTCCTCCTCGGCCATGGAGTTGTAGGACTTTCTGTACTCGGCCGTCCACGCCATGAAGATCCGCCGCGTCTCCTCCTCGCTCCTCTCCTTCTGCACGCTTTCTGTTGTGTTGCTCGTGGCTGCCGTCGCCGCCAGCGACACCAGTAGCAGCAGCGCCGCCGCCGCCATGATCCTCATCGCGATGGGAATTTTTGGTGGGGGGGGGAGTAGTACGGACGTAGATTGAGATCTGTGGGAGGGCAACGGTCTCGAATCTCGATTGATAAATCAGATCTCTCGACGAAACAGCTAGCTCGTGGTGCTCGATCGATCAATCTAAGTTTGGATTGTTGTTTCGGTCGGTGATGTATATATACAAGAGACCTAGACGTACACGAATCCCATGAATATACAAGAGACGTAATAGATGTATATACTCAGGGCATGTTATGTATGGATACAACCTCTGGCTGCATATATAGTTCATGGCAACGCTTAGGTATCAGAACCACCCACGATGGATGGATTTGACCAGCCCAGATCGAGCCGTTTTTTTTGGTTGTATGTAATTGATCTCGCCCATAAGAAGAGAACACTATATATATATATATATATATATATATATATATATATATATATATATATATATATATATATATATATATATATATATATATATATATATGAGAAAAAAATGCTTCTAGCGCTCCGCCTCGCCTCTGCGGTTAGGAGGGCGCAAACCCTAGTCTACCGTTCCCTCAGTACCCCTCCCCTGCCATCGCCGACGAGTGCTACTAGGAAACACCAGGTAGGATTAATTGGCATTATATCTGAAATCTGGTCATGAAGGCGTCGATGGGAGTTGAGTAGTTCCAATAGAAAATATAGGGATTGTGTTTGTTGCCGTTTTGGCAATGCATGGGGAGAGGTCATGTTGAGGTTGGCGGCGAGGTAGGCTAACGTCGCTATGGGTGAGGTCGATGTTACATCTAAAACATTAAGCCTACCACAAGATCAACATGGCAGCAACTAGAACACCAGATAAACATGAATAAGAAGGCGTAGATTGGATCTTTACTAGGCGTTGGGGTTGATGAAGATGCCATTGTTGCCCGGTTGATGCAGGCTTGATCGGTTGTCGAAGAAGGTGATTTAGGAAAGGTGTGACTGCTCTCCGACCTCTAGTGGCACTTCCCTGGCACCGACAGGGTGTACCCTGGCCTTCCCATCGCTGTTGCTGCCACCCTAGATCGGTAGGGTTTAGGATATGTGGAGGAGGAGCTATGTCAGATCGCGAACTAATCAGTCGATCGCTGCCATCCCTGCATGAATGAATGAATGGTGTACATAAAGTTGTAGAAAATTAAATGAGTGGGGATATATATAGAAACTTTCATCCCTGCATGAATGAATGGTGTACATAAAACTTGCCGCTTTGCGGTGTTGTACCCTGCCATCGGCACCATCGGCAGTTCTTCTATGAGTTTGGTACACCTCCTAAGGTGTATCCTAGAAAAAAGGCATGTTTTATAGTATCTTTTACTACTCCTAAAAAATGACTAGTATAATCCGGTCCTACGGCTGATAAAGATTTGGCCCAATAAACCCACTTCGTAATTTTTAGAAAGAAAAACACAGGACTAATCAGAGGAGACACAACATTGATCAGAACCTAACTCACAATCGTGACTTATCCTCGAACAGGACATCGCCAGCCATCACTGTCCCCGGAAGACCCTCGCCGCAGCTGCCGCCGGACGCGAGGCCGCGTCGCCGTTCCAGGAGGACCAGGACGCCCTCCGCCACAGTTGTACCAGGACACAAGGCGCCGCTCTAATCCCGTCGTGCGCCGCCGCTCTCCCCGGATGGGCTCCGCTGACAGAGCTCGTCGCCGGACGCGAGCCGCCACTCTCGTCGCTGTTGGCGGACGCCCTCCGCCGCAGCTTTCTCTGGGCGCAAGCTGCGGCTATCCCACCGTCGCGCCTCCGATCTTCCCTGGACAGGCTCCGCTGATAGAGCTCGTACCCCAGGTTCGCTCCGCCACCCCTCTCCACTCTCTGCACCCCGTAGCCGCCATATGGGAGGTCTTATATCGATCTCTAGTTGTGCATTTCCTCACTGCGGCTCTTTTCTGAAGAATTAGAATATCGATCTCTATCTGTGCATTTCCTCCCTATATTTCCTCACGGTCGCCATAGGTTTTCTGCTAAAAGAATCGACTTTATAATATCGGCACTATTGTGTTGCAGATAATGGATAGAAAACGGACATGTATTGTTTACTGCAAGAAAGAGAGCCAAACTGCTTGTAGAAAACCTGCACAAAATTCCCTAGGCATTAGCAAAAATTTGTAGCAAACTAAACTGATCCTGAATATGGAGGCATTGCAAAATTTCGCCTTGTATATTTCGGCAGCGAGCCAAACAAAAAATGGGAGATCACTACAAGACGCGCGCGCTACGCCGAGGGCAAAAAGCCGTCGGCTTAGGCTAAAATGCCCTCAGCGTATGGTACGCCGACGGCTTCCCTCGGCGTAGCCTCCTCGGCAAAGGGCTCCCTCGGCGGAGCATATAGAGGTCGTCGGCGTATCAAAATGCCGTCGGTGTATGCTACGCCGAGGGCAATGCCGTCGGCATAGCTTGTCGACAGGTTGCAAAAACATTTTTTTTTAAAAAAATATATTTTTTTATTTTTTTCTCAATTTTTGAATCTTTGAATTGTTTGACTCGTTAATCTCTCACTTTGAACATTTTTAACACTAATTACACTTAATATTTAATTAAATTGCAGTCTTGGTCGAACTTCCCGGTCGGTCACCCATCCTAATACTACTCCAACTCCAACACGCTTAACTTTCTCGTTCTTCAGAATCTGTTTCCGCAAAGTAATTCATACATTGTTGTCAATACTATGATATCAATCCTATTAACCCTTATATCAACATATCACATGTTTGTATTTTTTGAAATTACAAAAATTTATTTAAGTAGACATTAATGAATAAGTAAAATATTATTGAATTCAAATAAAAATATAATAATTTTACTTTTTTGTATTTTTCTATTTAATATGGAATAATTAATATCTTTAAATCTGTAAATCGGAATTTAACAAATAATATGTCTAAATTAATCAGAAAAATGAGAGGAATCCAAATATGATATCTATATCAACTAATCACAAACCCTCCGTTTTTGAATTATCTATTTGGTGGTTGCTTTAGAAAATTCCCTTTTTGCGCTCGGATAATGAAAAATGGCTTTTTGGTGCGATGAAAAGGAAAACTTGCATTGAATCTTTCATAAAATAGCATATTGTGAACCTAAAAATGATTTTTGTAAAAAAACATGAGCATCGGATCATGTACATGTAGTTCATATCTGACCCACTTCCTACCGATTCAGCAGGAATTTGTCTTTTTCACCAGAGGTGGACGGAAAGGTTTCAGATCCCTCTGTTGGGACATTGTCTATATAAGGTGGTATAGTGTTTTTGTAAAATGTGGTGGTACCATTTTGAATTAGCCATTTGGTGGTTGCTTCACAAAACCGTCCGTTTTTTATGCTCAAAAAATGGGAAATGGCTTTTTGGTGCGACGAAAAGGAAAACTTCCTCCTGCAATATTGTTCGACATCCCATGATGCATGTGTATGCACAATATGGTCACATTATCACAAAATATGCCTTGATTCTAGCCATAATGTTGGTCATTTGACCCGAAAGACAAGAAACCTCGAATGAGATAGGTCATTTTGTGAAGGTTTTTTTTGAGACATAATCAATATATCAAGTTTGATATTTTTACTTATAACTATGTCACATAATATGACACCACGCGAAGGTTTCGCATTGTTTCGATCGTTTTTGAATTTTTTATATCCCGTTTTAAACTATCGTCAAACTTTGTCGTACGGCGGGCATGAAGATTCTTAGCTCGGGGCCGAGACTCGCTAAGCTTGCATTGGATCTTTGCTAAAATAGCATATTGTGAACCTAAACATGATTTTTGTAAAAAAAATATGAGCATCGGATCATGTACCTGTAGTTCATATCTGACCCACTTCCTGCGATTCGGAAGGAATTTGTCTTTTTCACCAAAGGTGGACGGAAAGGTTTTGGATCCCCCTGTTGGGACTTCGTCCATATAAGGTGCTCTATTATTTTTGTAAAATGTGGTGGTGGTATTTTGAATTAGCCATTTGGTGGTTTCTTCATAAAACCATCCGTTTTTATGCTCGGAAAATGGAAAATGCCTTTTTGGTGCGACAAAAAGGAAAGCTTCCTCTTGCAACATTGTTCTCCATCCTATGATGCAAATGTATGCACAATATGAGCACATTATCACAAACTATGCCTTGATTCTAGCCATAACATTGGTCATTTGACCCGAAAGCCAAGAAACCTCGAATGAGATAGGTCATTTTGTGAAGGTTTCTTTGAGACATAATCAATATACCAAGTTTGATATTTTTCCTTCTAACTATGTCACATAATATAACACCACGCGAAGGTTTCGCATTGTTTCGATCATATTTGAATTTTTTATGCCCGTTTTAAACTATATATAATGTTTTATGTTTTGCTTAATTTTTATTTACAAATGTGTAATATTTGAGTGTACATATATAGGTCTTATTTTTTTTGCAAATTTTGATATATTATTTGTATTTTTCTGAATTAGAATGATTTAGTTATGATTTTTCAAAGTTTAATGAGATAAAATAAAAAATAGCTACGCCGTCGGCGTATGCTACGTCGAGGGCAGCCGTCGGCGTAGCATAGGATATGCCGAGGACAATTCTATGCCGACGGCTGCTTGGCGGAGCTAGCCTAGACGATGGCTTACGCCGACGGCCCCATTGTTGTAATGGATCCTGGATATCGATGCATTATGCACCTATTCTCTTAGCAACATCCTTTTCTAGAGACTACTTGCGGCATCTTAATTCTAAAATTCAAAGCAATTGGCCTATAAAGTGGTCCAACACACAAAATAAGAGTTGTACATATTCAGAACAGTGTGCGTAGATAGAGGTCCATCAGCATGTGCAGATTTGTTACTTTAGATGTAATTGTAAGATTAATTTGAAAGATCAGATTTACATGTCAATCTTTATTTCTAGCAATTTTGTTCAAAGAATCATATGCTATATAGTTTTAATTGCTTACTTGGTTATCGAGGTGTATGCTTTGCACTAGGATTTTGAGATGATAAAGGATCTTGCAAATTAGTTAGTTTGATGTAATTCTAAGATGCCCACAACCAGAATTGTTGAAACTGAGTAGGATTACCAAACTGACACTACTGGAAAAACCATCTTCAGTTCGATCAGAACAACGTCACCAGTCCCGGCCCATCACGAACCGCGACTAGTGCTAGCACTAGTCCCGGTCCGTGAGGCCTCCAACGGCTAGAAATGGCCATAAGCATTAGTCCCGGGCCGGACCAGAGCATTAGTCCCCGTCAGTAATACGGCCCGGGACTAATAAGATGGAGCGGGGCAACAACTCTTTTTGGGAACTATTAGTCCCGGGACGTATCACGGCCTGGGACTAATTGTCCATCACTATATATACAGCTCTCTGGCCAGCTGCCCTAAAGCATATGGTGACCATTTTTCTCAAAGAAGCAAGAGAGTTCATGCCATTTTTTTCTCAAGATTTGTCAAGATTTAGTTTGAAACACCTAAATCCAAAGATTTAAAAGGTTAGAACTTTATTCTTTCATCTCTTATTGCTACTTTAGCTCTATAATGCTCTAGAAGTATAGAGATATGGATCAAATGCATGCATGTTGTAGAAGTAGCTAGAAGGATTTTGATATATATGTGTAACAAATTTTGATTAGGCACATAGTTACTGAAAATTGAAATGTGTAATTTTAGAGTTTCAGAGCTTAGAATGGAATGAGGTTTTCACTGATAGAACAATAATAAAAAACTCCACATTTATCATGTTGATTGTTTTCTCCAATTCACAAATTGGTGCATGTAAATTTTTCAAAATTCAAAATTAATGCTCTAGAAGCTCTCAATATAACTTGTAATAATTTTATCATGTTGTGTAATGGTTTTTGATATACTTTTACTATAATGCAGATGGTCCGGGAATGGATGTACGGTACTGACCGACGCTCTGGCGAGTTTATTAATGGCGTGCATGAATTCATCCGTGTTGCTGATGCAAACAAGCACAATGGTTTTGTATTCTGTCCATGTAATGGATGTAGGAATCAGAAGGATTACTCTTTCTCAAAAACCCTTCACAGCCACCTGTTGAAGTCCGGCTTCATGTCCAGTTATAATTGTTGGACCAAGCACGGAGAGAGAGGGGTTATAATGGAAGACAATGAAGAAGAGGAGGAGGATGACAACTATCATGGTTTCCCTGAGTATGGAGATACTTCCATGGGGGATGCTAAAGGGGAGGATGAAGAAGAGACACATGATGAACCCGCTGATGATCTTGGTCGGACCATTGCCGATGCACGAAGAGATTGTGAAACTGAAAAGGATAGGGAGAAGTTCAATCACATGCTAGAGGATCACAAAAAGTTGTTGTACCCAAATTGCGAAAATGGTCTGAAAAAGCTGGGCAGCACACTGGAATTGCTGCGATGGAAGGCTGAGTGTGCTATACCTGACTCCTCATTTGAAAAGTTGCTGAAAATGATGAAGAATATGCTTCCAAAAGATAATGTATTGCCCGCCAATACATACGAAGCAAAGAAGGTTGTCTACCCTCTAGGTTTAGAGGTTCAGAAGATACATGCATGCCCTAATGACTGCATCCTCTACCGCGGTGAGGAGTATGAGAATTTAGATGCATGCCCGGTATGCACTTCACTTCGGTATAAGATTAGACGAGATGACCCTGGTGACGTTGAGGGCGAGCCCCCCATGGAAGAGGGTTCCTGCGAAGGTGATGTGGTATGCTCCTATAATACCACGGTTGAAACGCTTATTCAGAAACAAAGAGCACACCAAGTTGTTGCGATGGCATAAAGAGGAACGTAAGTCAAACGGGATGTTGAGACACCCCGCTGATGGGTCGCAATGGAGAAAAATCGATAGAAAGTACCCAGACTTTGCAGATGACGCAAGGAGTTTAAGGTTTGGTCTAAGTACAGATGGCATGAATCCCTTTGGGGAGCAGAGCTCCAGTCACAGCACCTGGCCCGTGACTCTATGCATCTATAACCTTCCTCCCTGGTTGTGTATGAAGCAGAAGTTCATTATGATGCCAGTGTTGATCCAAGGTCCGAAGCAACCCGAAAACGACATTGATGTGTACCTAAGGCCATTAGTGGAAGAACTTTTACAGTTGTGGCACGAACCCGGGATACGCGTGTGGGATGAGCACAAACAGGAAGAATTTAACCTTCGAGCATTGCTTTTCGTAACAATCAATGATTGGCCTGCTCTTAGTAACCTTTCAGGACAGTCAAACAAGGGATACAATGCATGCACACACTTTTAAGATGAGACTGAAAGTATATATTTGGAACATTGTAAGAAGAATGTATACAATGAGCATCGTCGATTTCTTTTGGCCAAGCATCCCTTAAAAAAAGAAAGGCAAGCATTTCAACGGTCTGGCATGTCACCAAACTTAGCCTAAGGAGTGTACTGGTGCTGATATATTTGATATGGTCAAAGATTTGGATCAACTGGTAACCTTTGGAAAGGGTCCTAGAGGAAAATCTATTCCGAAAGACGCTGAAGGACACACACCCATGTGGAAGAAGAAATCTATATTTTGGGAGCTACCATATTGGAAATTCTAAGAGGTCCGCTCTGCAATCGATGTGATGCATGTGATGAAGAATCGTTGCGTGAACCTGCTAGGCTTCTTGGGCGTGTATGGGAAGACAAAAGATACACCGGAAGCACGAAAGGACCATAAACGTACGAAAGACCCAGATGGCCTGCATCCAGAATGTTTTCAAGGTCATGCCAGCTACGCTCTTACCAAACAAGAGAAGGAAATATTTTTTGAATGCCTAAGTAGTATTAAGGTCCCGTCTGGCTTCTCGTCGAATATAAAGGGTATAATAAATATGGCAGAAAAAAAGTTCCAAAACCTAAAGTCTCATGACTGCCACGTGATTATGACGCAAATGCTTCTGATTGCATTGAGGGGGCTTCTACCAGATAATGTTCGAGTACCCATTGTGAATCTATGTGCATTTCTCAATGCAATCTCTCAGAAGATAATCAATCCTGAAGATCTACCACGGTTACAGAATGATGTGGTCTAATGTCTTGTGAGTTTTGAGTTGGTGTTCCCACCATCCTTCTTCAATATTATGACGCACCTGCTGGTTCACCTAGTCGAAGAGATTTCCATTCTCAGTCCTGTATTTCTACACAATATGTTTCGCTTTGAGAGGTTCATGGGAATCTTAAAGAAATATGTACGTAACCGTGCTAGGACAGAAGGAAGCATCTCCAAGGGCTATGGAACAGAGGAGGTCATTGAATTTTGTGTTGACTTCGTTCCTGACCTTAAGCCGATTGGTCTTCCTCAATCGCGGTATGAGGGGAGACTGAGTGGAAAGGGTACTCTAGGAAGGAAATCAATAATATGTAGAGACGGACATTCTTACACCGAAGCACATTACACCGTTCTACAGAATTCTATCTTGGCAGCCCCATATATCGAGGAACACAAGAAAATCTTACGCTCCAACAACCCTGGAAAGCATGACTCTTGGATTAGAGATGAACACATGAAGAGTTTCGGCGGTTGGTTGCAACATCTCATCGAAAACAACACTCTTGGATATCAGCTATACTTGTTGTCTAGGTCACCATATTCGACTATATCGACTTTCCAAGGGTACGAGATAAATGGGTATACATTTTACACGATAGCCCAAGATAAAAAGAGCACCAACCAAAATAGTGGTGTCCGCTTTGATGCAACAGACAACAATGGGTCAAAGACCACATATTATGGTTACATAGAGGAGATATGGGAACTTGACTATGGACCTACTTTTAAGGTCCCCTTGTTTCGGTGCAAATGGGTCATGCTGACGGGAGGAGGGGTTGAGGTAGAAAAGAAATACGGAATGACATCGTTGGATCTCAACAATCTTGGGTACTTAGACGAACCATTCGTCCTAGCCAATGATATGGCCCAGGTTTTCTATGTGAAGGACATGTCTACCAAACCTAGAAAACGAAAAAAATAAGAAAAAGAATACATCAGACGATGAGCCAAAGCGCCACATAGTTCTTTCAGGAAAAAGAAACATCGTGGGAGTGGAGGACAAGACAGACATGTCAGAAGATTGTGATAAGTTTCATGAAATTCCGCCCTTCACGGTGAAGGATGACCCAAGCATCATGTTAATGAATGAAGATGCTCCATGGATACGACGGGATCAGAAAGGAACACACGCGAAGAAATGATATGTAATAATTGTAACATTTTATGAGTGAAGATGTTCCATGCATGTGTCCATTTTTATAGTGTTGTCTGCAAAGAATCTTGAGTGTGTTAGTCCTGTTTTGTGGTTGGACCGGGACTAAAGGAGGGCCTTTAGTACCGATTCATACTTACCATTAAGATCTGATCTCCAAACGCGTGATGTCACATATTAGGGAGTGCCTCTATGACCAGTTTCTCGGAGATGCCGGAGGACTAGGCTCCGTCGGCATCTCCCTGAAACTGGCCGTAGTGGTGTCCTTGCTCTCGAAAACCATCTTGTAGCTTGTAACTTCTCTAACTAGATCAATACGCCCGGGAGCTAACTAATTTCACATATTAGGGAGTGCCTCTATGACCAGTTTCTCGGAGATGCCGGAGGACTGGGCTCCGTCGGCATCTCCCTGAAACTGGCCGTAGTGGTGTCCCTGCTCTCGAAAACCATCTTGCAGCTTGTAACTTCTCTAACTAGATCAATACGCCCGGGAGCTAACTAATTTCACATATTAGGGAGTGCCTCTATGACCAGTTTCTCGGAGATGCCGGAGGACTGGGCTCCGTCGGCATCTCCCTGAAACTGGCCGTAGTGGTGTCCCTGCTCTCGAAAACCATCTTGGAAATGCCTCAAACTGGCTGGAGGACTGGACTCACAAGGATGCCTATTTATAGTACAAGCAGCTCGGCATAATGTCGACACTCACGACCTAATGTCGACACTCACCCCTATTATTAGTGCTGACTCATCTTTAGTCCCGGTTGGTGTCTCCAACCGGGACTAAAGGTTCACCTTTAGTACCGGTTGGTGACACCATCCGGGACAAGGTACAAGCCGCACGACATAATGTCGACACTCACCCCTATTATTAGTTTTGCCTGGCCCAGTCTGCCGCAATCCCTTCAGTCGCAGTTGGTTTCTCCAACCGGGACTAAAGATGAACCCTCTCTTTATATAGGAATTTCCCTCTATTTATTAAGTAACACTCAAGACATTTATTAATATTAAAAACCGGGACAAACCGGGACTAGCTAACACTCGGGACTAAAGCCGCCCCCTTTAGTCATAATCATTCCTAGTCCTATAGTACGCTGCTTCAGGGTCTTCATCATCATCGTCATCGTCACCTGCCACTCCGGGGATCCTCAGCCCATCCATGGCATATACCAGGGGCCATTCCAGCCTCGGATTAACGGCGGGCGGGAGAGGGGTCTCCTGGAAGACGATGCCGCTACCGCCGGGCTGGTGTGGGCCTGTGGCGGGTGGACTCGTGGGCACCGTAGGCGGGGGATGATCTCCGATGATAGTACGGTTCGCCCACCACAGACGACAGCCGGCTTCGTTGTGGTTCACCGGTGGCGGGCCATCACCCTCGTACCTGGCGAGCTCCCTTTCCCGTATATTAGCGAGGAAGGCATTCCAGGTGTCGTAGTTTTCGGGATCCCACTGGGGATCCATCCGCTCCTCCGGCGTGAGCTCGTGGTAGAAGTGGTTTGTGATGGCCGCCTGGCGTGCGGAACCTTGAGGGACAGGAGGGACAGGAGGGACAGGAACCCCTCCAGCGCTCAGCATCCAGCCGGCGGGCGGCCGGTAGCCCGGCGTACAAGGGTAGTTGGAGGCGCACAGCGCCTCGGTCTCCTCGAGGGTCAGAATGGCCCAGTAGGCGTTGTCCATTGTTCTAAGAGAGGAAGGTGTGGATGTGTGGATAGCCATGGCGCGATCGCCCTAAATATAGAGGGAAAGGGCGGGAAAACTTGGCGTGAAGCTTTGGGAAATGGCGGGAAATATCTTTAGTCCCGGTTAGTGACTACATCCGGGACTAAAAGCTCTCGTAGAAAGGAAAGGGCGGGAAAACTTGGCGGGAAGCGGTGGGAAATGGCGGAAAATATCTTTAGTCCCGGTTTGTGACTACAATCGGGACTAAATGGATATTATATTAAGATTCTTTATATTTTTCTGATAATAATAGACATATTATTTGTGTTATTTGGATTATTACAATAAAAGATATGATTTTCCAAAGTTTTTATATTTGATTTGAATTTAAAAAGGAAAATTTACAAATGAAATAATTTATAAATGATGCAAACACATAAATCGATATTATATTAAGATTCTTTATATTTTTGTGATAATAATAGACATATTATTTGTTTTATTTGGATTATTACAATAAAAGATATGATTTTCCAAAGTTTTTATATTAGTTTTGAATTAAAAAACGAAAATTTACAAATGAAATAATTTATAAATGATGCAAATAGATAAATGGATATTATATTAAGATTCTTTATATTTTTCTGATAATAATAGACATATTATTTGGATTATTACAATAAAAGATATGATTTTCCAAAGTTTTTATATTAGTTTTGAATTAAAAAAAAGAAAATTTACAAATGAAATAATTTATAAATGATGCAAACAGATAAATGGATATTATATTAAGATTTTTTATATTTTTCTGATAATAATAGACATATTAGTTATGTTATTTGGATTATTACAATAAAATATATGATTTTCCAAAGTTTTTATATTTGATTTGAATTAAAAAAGAAAAGTTACAAATGAAATAATTTATAAATGATGCAAACAGATAAATGGATATTATATTAAGATTCTTTATATTTTCTGATAATAATAGACATATTATTTGTGTTATTTGGATTATTACAATAAAATATATGATTTTCCAAAGTTTTTATATTTGATTTGAATTAAAAATTTACAAAAAAATAATTAGTCGCGGGCCGTGGCTGGACCCGGGACTAAAGGGTGCCTGCGTGCGCAAAAACAAAGCGGTCGAAAAAACCCTTTAGTCCCGGGCCGTGGCTTAACCCGCGACTAAAGGGGGGGGGGTCTTTAGTCGCGGGTTAAGCCACGACCCGGGACTAAAGGCCCTTTAGTCGCGGGCGGTGGCTTAGCCCGGGACTAAAGGTCCATCTGTATATATTCCGCGTGCCAGGGGTCTGCCCAACACTTAGCATTTCTCGACGAATGAAGCAGACGAAGACAAAACATCGAAGACGCAGGGGAGGTGTTGCCCAGACGTCGATTCCATCGCGCCGCCGCCCTCGTCTCCGGCCGTGCGTGCTCCGCCGCTCCGCCATGTCGTGCTCCGCCGTGCCGCCACGCCGCCGCACGCTATCAGGCCGCCCCGCAACGCGCGCCGCCGCGCGCTGTCCTGCCGCACCGCAACGTGTTGGAATTATACCCTAGAGGCAATAATAAAGATGTTATTATTATAATTCTTGTTCATGATAATGTTTATATTCCATGCTAGAATTGTATTAAGCGGAAACTTTAATACTTGTGTGGTTTGTGAACAACACCGTGTCCCTAGTACGCCTCTATGGACTAGCTCATTGATCAATGATGGTTAAGGTTTCCTAACCATAGACATGAGTTGTCAATTGATAATGAGATCATATCATTGGGAGAATGATATGATGAACAGACCCAAACTAAGCGAAGCAATTAGATCGTGTCATCGTGATCGTCTTTGCGAAGGTTTTCTTATGTCAAATATTGTATTCCTTAGACCATGAGATAATACAACTCCCTGGTATCGGAAGAAATCTTTGAGGTCATCAAACGTCATCCTATGAGAGGGTGATCATAAAGGTGTCTCTCAGGTGATCGGAAAGTATCTGTTGGGTTGTATGTATCGAGATGAGATTTGTCCCTCCCAAGTCGGAGAGATATACTTCGGGCCCACTCGGTAATCGATATCAACACCGCTTGCAATCATGTGGTTAAGGAGTTAATCACAAAGTGATATCGGATTACGGAACGAGTAAAGTACTTGCTGTGAACGAGATTGAACTAGGTATGACAGTCCCGACGATCAAATCTCGGGCAAGTAAAAATATCGCGAGACAAAGGGAATATATATATATATGGGATTGATTGAATCCTGGCATCGTGGTTCGTCCGATATGATCATCGATGAATGTGTGGGAGTCAATATGGGTTTCCATACCCCGCTGTTGATTATTGATAGAAGATCATGTCTGCATATTCTCGAACCCGCAGGGTCACACACTTAACGTGTCTCGACGCTAGGATAGATTGGATAATTGGTTTATGAGTTTTTGTTCGGAGTCTCGGAAGGGATCCGGGACATCACGAGAGGTTCCGGAGTGGTCCGGAGAATAAGATTCATATAAGGCTTTGAAGTTTTTGGAGTTCGAAATTGTTCCGGCTTAATCGGTATTGTACCGGAAGCTTCTAGAACCTTCCGGAAGGGGACCAACGTGGCCGCACCTTCCGGGGGGGGGGGCATGGGCCTATGAGGGAGTGCCCTGGCCGCATTGGTCCAGGGGAACAAGGCCCCATAGGGCCCAGCCGGCCAAGAGAGGTTTAAACTCTAGATAGAGCTTCTAGAAGGGGGGGTTTCCTTGCCCCCCCACTCTTCCTCCTTGGGGCCGCCGGCCTTGTCTTGGGGGAGGGGCTAGGGCTACGCCCACCCCTCTATATATAGAGGGCTGGGGGCGCACCAAACCCCTACACCTTCCCCTCCAACCCTAGCCGCCCTGCTGCCCTCCTCTCTCCCTCCCGACTGCTTGTAGGCGAAGCCCTGCTGCAGAAATTCTCCACCAATTGCACCGCGCCGTCGCGTTGTAGATCCAACCCATCTCTCCACCATACTTGCTGGACCAAGTAAGGAGGAGACGTTGAGGTGCCGCACGTGTGCATCTCACGGAGGCATCGCCACTTGTGGTGCTAGATAGGATCGAATCGCGAGGAGGAGAAGCGAGTACGACTACATCACCCACGTTCCGACGAACGTTCCGCTGTGCGAATCTTCAAGCGTATGAAGATCTAATCCAATCTATCTCGTTGTTTGCATCTCCTAGATTAGATCTTGGCTTCCTTCTGTTCGCATCCGTAGAAATTTTTGATTTACTATGCCGCGAAACCCTTCACAACGCGCGCCGCTTCGCGCTATCCCGCCCCGCAACACGCGCCGCCGTGCCGCCACGCGCCATCCCGCCGCCTGCAACGCTGCCGCCTCGACGTGTGTCTTTTAGCTAGGAATTTTTAGTTTATTTTCTATATCTTAGTAGCATTTTTAGTATCTTAGCATTTAGTTTCTTTTTTAGCAATATATAATTGCTTTTAGTTTCTTTTTTTAGAATATATATTTGTTTATATAATTGTTTTTAGTTGTTTTTAGGAATATATAATTGTTTTTAGTTTATTTTTTTAGGAATATATAATGTTTTATATAATTGTTTTTAGTTTCTTTTTTTAGGAATATATAATTGTTTTTAGTTGTTTTTAGGAATATATAATTGTTTATATAATTTTTTTTAGTTTCTTTTTTTAGGAATATATAATTGTTTATATAATTGTTTTTAGTTGGTTTTTGGAATATATAATTGTTTATATAATTGTTTTTAGTTGTGTTTAGGAATATGTAATTGTTTATATAATATTTTAGGATTAGGATTATTGTTTTAGTGATTTTTTGTTTTATTTATTAAGTTTAGAATTAGGATTAGGATTAGGGTTATTTTTTGTTTAAGTTATTATAATTAGGATTATATTGTTCTAGTTATTAGGATTATTGTTTTTCCTAACCTGTTTAACTCTCTTTTTGTTAAAGATAATTAAGTCATGGATCCATCCGAAGATCCTGGTCGCATCGGTGAAGGTTTTATTCAGGGCATGATAAGAGGTGAAATTCCTCTTATTACTACCGGCGCCGAAGATATTTTGCTCGAGGAAGAGATATCCTCATATCTGAATCCATCCGGTGATGGACTAGAGGAAAGCCTAATGTACCAAGGGGAAGACCAGATGGACGAAGGGCAAACAAATAACAACAATAATGATGGCCCCTCGACAGGATCCGGCGAGGTACATATATATCTCGTGTTACCTCTATTCATTAACTGATCTAGATATATATTAATCACTCTCTCTTCTTCTTTTAGCCCACCGGATCGAAGCAATCGACTGCTCGAACGAAACGAGGGCCGAACAAAAAGTTGGATGGTAATCAGAGGTTCACCATCGAAGAAATAGATGATGATGGTGAACCGATTGCTCTAGAGAAGCACCGGAGGATGTTTATAAATCAATGTGGGGTGCTTGTTAGGGACAACCTGCCGATCACCATCGAAGAATGGAATAAGTCAAAGAAAGCCGGTGAAGAATCCAACATCTATGTCACCGATGATGCCAAAGATGACCTTTGGCAGAAGCTTATAGCGCATTTCATACTACCTCCAGAGTATGAGGAATTTGAGGTAGATGGTATTACCCCAAGGCCGGGTGGGCTTGAAAATAGAGCGAAAGTCAAGAAGTGGGCACTAAGCAAGATGGCTGAACTGTACCAGAACCACAAGAAAAATTTATACACGAAATATGCCATGAAAAAGAAAACTCCAGACTTCAAAGGAGTAAACGAGAAGTTGAGAGAACAGTGGCCCGATTTTGTACAGTACAAGAAATCTGATAAAGCAAAGGCAAAGTCGGCAAAGAACGCGTTAAATGCTGCCAACAAGAAATACCATCATAAAATGGGGACAGGTGGCTACAAGAGTGTCGTCCCTAAGTGGGAAACTATTGAGAGGGATATGAGGGCTAGAGGCGTCACTCCTGGTACAGATAGATGGCCCGAGAGGTCAAAGCACTGGTGGTACTGGCACGGGGGATCCTTGGACCCAGAAACAGGGAAGACATTATTTCATGATAAAATTCTAAAACCCTCCCAAGACCTTATTCAAGCAATGAACGATGCTCAATTGTGGTTGTTCCGTCCCGAGAGAGAGAGAACGAAGAGCTGACACGCGCCCTAGGGAATCCTGAAAAGGGAGGACGGACACGAGGCAAAGGCGCCGGTGTCTCGTGGAAGAAAGGGTTTCCTCTGTACGATGCCAGTTACAGAAGCCGTCAGAGAAAGATGGACCGGGAGGCAGACCGGATCTCTAGGGTAGAGCAGGACCTAGCTGATCTGAAGAACCTCATGCATGAAATTAGCCAAAGGCCGCCGTCGTCAACTCACCCGCGGTCTGATGATCCCGCTTTGGATCTTAGCCAAGGAGAAGCAGCGTGGCTTCCACGGAGGTCCGTGCTGATGATCAAGCACTGCTGGATGATGCACCGGCTCCTCACTACCCCGTGGATGATGTCAGAGAGATGGAACATTGTGAGCTACATCAGCCAATGAACAACCTGTCCTTCAAGGTGGCGATCGGCACTGTTTTACCTTGTCTACCTGGAGCACCCCACCATTCACTTCCGATTCCACCAGGCTATGCTCGTGTCACGGTGGATGACATAGCGGAGGATTTTGCGGACCTAGAGATTGAAATCGCTACGCCTGAAGGCCTTACGAAACTAGGAGATGTCAAGCGCAACATCATTCTATGGAATAAGAAGTACATCAAGTTTCCAGGCTCGGCGCCAAGGCCACCGAGTCCAAGGAATCCAAATCCACCCCGCATCGAATATCATCAACCTCCAAGTCCACCCCAACCCGATTATCGCCAACCTCCAAGTCCACCCCAACCCGATTATCGCCAACCTCCAAGTCCACCCTGCCCCGCTAACGATCGCCGCAGCAGGAGTACATCAACTCGATCTCCGCCTCCGCCTCCATGCAATACTACTACCTCGTCGAAGAAACGGAAGTTCGATGGTCCCCCGTGCCCCACATCGAAGAAAGGTCAAACGCCAAAGCTAGTCGATATCCCGCCGGCTCTTCCAAAGAGACCTTATGACAAGACAGATGAGGAAACTAACACGGATGTGGCTGCCCAAGTTAAGGCGCATTTTGCACCCAAAAAGCCTGAGCCAAAGCCGGTATATAACAAAAAACCAAAAAGTGGGCTAAGTCCTTTCTTGAGCAACCATCCCAGATATCGATGAATCTGGAATCACACTATGACCGGGAGATTATTAAGCAAGCACAGAAGAAAAAAATCACAAGTGCAAAAAGCGGGAAGCAAGTTGCCCAGCTCGGAGCACAGAAGAATCAATCGATCACCCCACTCAAAGTCATTTCAGACCTCGACAAGGCCTTCAGAGCTGAAATGGATATGGACATGCAAATAATGGACCCTAGAGCCCGTAATAGTGCTGCACTTATGGGAATCACTGTATCGCAGGCCAAAGCACTTGCTAACGAAGCAAATATGTCTCTTGTGTAGGGTTTCGTAGCATGGAAAACAAAATTTTCCTATCGCATACAACCAAACAAGCCAAGATCTATCTACTAGATTGTAGCAACGAGTCGATGGAATAACTTACCCTTGAAGATTCCAAAGCGTTTAACGAGAGCGGATTCTCGTGGGTGATGTAGTCGTACTCTTCCCGATCTCAAGATCGTGTAGACGATCCTTCCGGCGCTGCGTTCCGGCAGCGCTTCCGCAGTCGGTCACACGTTTGGTACTCGACGAAGACCTTCCTCTCCCTTGTTCCAGCAGGCAGCGGAGGTTGTAGCACTCTCCTCGCGATTCCGGCAGCACAACGGCGTGGTACCGGAAGTAGAGGGGAGATCTCGCAGGGCTTCGCCTTAAGCCGGAGCGAGTATGGTGGAGTATGAGAGAGAGCTATTAGTGGTCTAGAGTTTAGACACACCAATTAGAAGGCTCTAATCCGAAGGCTAGGGCAATTAGAAGCTCTAAACCAAAGAGGCTCTAAACCGGAGTCTAGGGCTAGGATTTAGATTAGAGGATAGGAACTTGTGTGTATAGAGGAGGAGGCCCTGCCCCTCCTTTTATAGGTGGAGGGGCCGGCGCGCCAGGGGAGGGAGGGGAGTCCCTCCCCAACTCGGCCTAGGTGGGCCGCCGGCTTGGAGAGGAGGGACTCCTCCCCCAAGTCGGTTTCAACCTCCTCTTGCTTGTTTCCCTCAGTTTCCTGTTTTAGCCGTTTGACTTTCAAACTGGCCATTTGACTTTTCAGTTTTAGGATTCAATTTAATCCTTTATTTGGAACAGCAAGAACACTTAGTACATGATGCAATCATTCCAATATGTAATGACACATTCATGTACCCCTTCCCCCCGGAGTGCCAGACATTCCAGAACCTTCTAGAACATTCCCGATGAAAACACTGGAATCATTTCCGAACTCCGAAACGGGACTTTCCTTATATGAATCTTATTCTCCGGACCATTCCGGATCACCTCGTGATATCCCGGATCCCATCCGAGACTCCGAACAACATTCGGTCTCTCTCTCTCATAATACCATAACTACTCAAACAACGTCGAATCCTTAAGTGTGTCTCCCTACGGTTCGTGAATTATGCGGACATGATCGAGACACTTCTCCGAACAATAACCAATAGAGGAATCTGTAAATTCATATGGCTCCCACATATTTCTACGATTACTTTGCGATCGAATGAACCACTTACATACGATACCAATTTCCCTTTGTCTCACGATAGTTTACTTATCCGAGATTATGATCGTCGGTATCTCTGCATACCTAGTTCAACCTCGTTACCGATAAGTACTCTTTTCTCGTTCCTGTGATATGTGATCCCTTGTGACCCAGTCACATGCTTGCAAGCTAATTGGATGACATTCCACCGAGAGGGCCCAGAGTATATCTATCCGTCATATGGATGGACAAATCCCACTCTTGATCCATGTGTCTCAACCAATACTTTCCGAAAACTCAATGCCACCTTTATAGCCACCCAGTTACGGTGTGGTGTTTGATGTCATCAAAGCATCCATCCGGTAAAGGTGATATGCATGATCTCATGGTCGAAGGAATTAGGTTACTATGTATCAGAAAGCATATAGCAATTGAACTATTGAAATGACTTGATCTTTATGCTACGCTTATCTATAGGAGTATGTCCACCATATCATTCTCCTAACGATATGATCTTGTTATTGATAACATCTCAATGTTCATGATAGGGAAACCACAATCATTAATCAACCAACAAGCTAGTGAAGTATAGAGGCTATACTAGGGACTTCAAATTAAGTTTACAAATCACACAAGTATTAATGTTTCCTTGTTAATACTATTATAGCATGAATGTAAACATTTATCATAAACACAAAGATATAATAATAACTACATTTATTATTGCCTCTAGGGCATATATCCAACATCTTGGTCAATATTTAGGCTATGAAGATACGCCAGTGGGTCAGATAGTACGACAGTATGTCCAAGGGGCGCCTCTAGTCAGTAATGAGGAGCTCACGCGTCTATCCACACATATGCGAAATTTGCACGAATGGTACATGTCGCAAGCACAAAAAAAGCATCAGAAAGATTGGTTTCCGGTGGACGTTAGAACGGAGCATCACTTCAAACCATACTCGATACAAGTTCAAATGACCAAACTGTTTTAGTTATACAACCAGCGTGCCCTCGACAAATCTATCATTGGTTGCTACTGTCTGTAAGTTATTTATTTCTATAATTAAGTTTGTAGCTTTAGCTCGTTCATTGCATTTAATATATTATCCTAACTATATATATCCTTTTGTATGATGATATTATATTCTGCAGAATGAAGATGCTTGAATGCAAAAGAGCTAGAAGATACGACGTTGGGTTCACTGACCCATATATCATTAATGAATATACGTTAAATAATCACCCCAAAGACGTGGAGGAAGACCTGTCCAGGTTCTTAATCGAGAATAATTTTGTTAAGGAAATACTATTTCCTTACAACTTCAAGTGAGTCTTTATATCTTGTACACATTTTATTTTTGCTTACTTGATGAGCTATATATGCATGTATGCTTATGTAAACGTTCGCAGATTTCACTGGATCTTGCTAAACATTCAAGTTGACAACTCCCTAGTTGAAGTCCATGACTCATTAAGTTGGGACCAAGAGAAGTGGAGCGACATGAAAGCAATGCTCCATAAGTAATTTCAATCATTATCGCATTATATCGTCCTCTTTCATTCATTTCCTGATATGAAGTAACTAATAACTCCTTTGTTCATTTTCTTTGCCGAGCAGGTGTTGGACACGGTTCAGACAGAAAATACCAGGTCCATTCAAAGAGGAGCTAACTTATAAAATGGCGAAGAGTTTACAGCAGCCATCGGGAACTCATTTATGTGGATACTACGTCTGCGAGTTGACCAGTGAGCGGAAAGTTGACTCACATTATATTTATGATTTGCGGGAGAAACTAGAGCCAGACCAACGCATAAGAGCAATTCAAGAGGAGCTGGCGGGATTTATGATGAAGGAAGTCCTTGATGTACATAGAGAGCATTATGCGGATGACGTGGAACTCGATTTGCCTTAGTCATCTCCATGTAGCTCATATGATATATATATTCATCAATGACCATGTAATTTCAAAACATTTATTCCTTTTGATATGATTGATTATATGTATGCTTGCAAGGGATCGATTAATTATATAAATGCCTCGACGTGTAGTGTGTATGTAGTAGCGTATAATATGTATACTGAAATATATGTTTGTTATATTGAAACACAAAACGAAAAAGGAACAAAATGGCAAAAAAAAAGGAAATACACAATCTCTGCCGCGGCAGAGAAATATGGTGTTTCTCTGCCGCGGCAGGAAACATTTTAGCCCCGGGTGGTGTTACAGCCCGGGACTAGAGGGTTTCCTCCCCCCGCGGCGCTGAAACAGCCACGTGGCTGTTATTAGTCGCGGGCCATTGCGAGCCGGGACTAGAGGGGGGGCTCTAGTCCCGTTTTCGCAGTCCCGGGCCCAAAACCGGGACTAGAGCCCGTTGCGGCCCGGGACTGGAGACCCTTTTTCCACCAGTGTGAGTACTTGGCAGGCACAAAAGGTGGATATTTCCTGGAAATGAGGAGCAACTAGAGGAGTGAAAGTCTCAACTCAGGGCTTAATAAACATTTAGACATAATGATGTTACTTGTCGATTTTCTCGAGCACTCGCATTACTATCATTCACGTCTTTGGCGGAACGAAGCGGAGTTGGATGCCAAAGCTTCGCGGTCGGTACCTTTCACTAAAATATCTGATCACCCTCTTTTGTATCTAAACTATTCTGCCCATTGCATTTCTCAGTATCAAATGCCATTATTTATTGTCTTTGTTTTATTTAGATAGCAGGCGATATTTGATTCGAGGAAATAAGTAATCAAGTCTGCAATACTTTATATTCCGATGAGTTAAAGAGCCATATAGATGCATCAACTGATCTTGTTATGTACTAATTTCCTAGTAGTGTTCAAATGTTCTGACCATAATATTCAGGGACAAGTTCATACTCCTAAATTAACTAATGTAAGATGGGTTTGTGCGCAGGAAGTTTGAAGCACAAGATGCGCAGGAAGTTTGAAGCACAAGACTATTTCTGAAGAATAACTAACAGAGTGCAAATACCATGGTTTTTTTGCTCTGTGTTTATCTCCAATAATCAACGAATTGTTCAACATTGTAACACCCTCAGAATCGGACCTATGCAAGTTTGAGCAAAATTTGCCAAACCCGCATAGAAACGATTCAAAGGTGCCCACCAGGCACTTTCGTGCGGGTGGAAAACGAAGTAATAACATTACACAACAGTCCTCGATGGGACCCACAGAACAGATATATATAACAGCGACTCAAAGAGTCAAGAATTCAGATATAATACAAAGATCCAAATCACCTTGAAAACTATAGAGCGCCCAGCTACGGACAAGATGCAAATGGGGCTAAGAGCCCTGAAGAATAACCAATGGCGTCCATAACCCTGCCCAGGCCAAGCCGGAAGGGTAACCCTGCTAACGGCGTCGATCTCAAAACCTGCTTAAACAAAAAGGGGTGCCGACAAAGGGCAGAGGAAAAATAGGAGCGTCAGTACTGAGGCCAGTACACGGCGAGGCTAGAATTCGGCGGTCCTCGCCTACATAGGTATGGTGGACTGAGCGGCAGCGGCAGCATGCGCTAAACAACCTATAGAGACTCGATACAACTGGCGGATATCAGAGAGGGATGAGAATGACCTAACCGGATCCAACCTGAAGCTATCACCAAACAAACCCATCCTGGCGTTTCCCCCTCGAGACCATACGAGGAAGTCAACCGAGGTACTCACACAGTTGGCAGTTTTTCTTATTTGGTTATCGTTGCAGCAATTACTAGTCAGATATAAGTAATCGTCCTGATAAAATAAGCAGTGGGCCCTTTTTAGTTAATCATTCCGTTGTAGTTGCAACAATTACTAATCCGATACAGATAGCATGATGTAATCCCGAAACCCAGCAGTTGTTGGTACTTTTATTCAGCCATTCCGTTGTAGTTGCATTACTTACTAGTCAGATACATTTGTCGCAAGCGACAACCAAACAAGCAATTGTGGCAGTATTAATTAGCCATTCCATTATAGTGAAGCTAATTACTAGTCATTATAAGTCAAATTTATAGCAGTAAACTTTAGTTATGCTTGTCTATGATCGAGAAACTGTGCTCCAAGTCGTCCATATCCGTGGACACGGCTTTCAGAAAGTTTTACCCGGCCGGGGTGCACCAATAGCAACACACACTCGATCAACCTCGAAAAAAAACCAAATCAAAACCCAACGAGGCCTTCACGACAAAGCAATCACAAGATTCAGAAATATTTCAGGGGGCCACCCCTTAAGTAGATCCCGCAACGGAGTAAGCAAGCTCCGAGACGGCCTCAAGGTCTGTGGGGACGGCTGTGAACGACTGGGAACCCCAAACGGGGCTTGTCGACACTGCGGAATCGTGCCACTATCCAAAACAGTACAGTGTGCTATCTGTCGCACAATCGTAAATAAAGCAGTAGCATGGCATAAGTACAGGATCGTAATAAAACCTCGAACTAGTTTGTGGCCCCAAGAAATAAGACGGAATCAAGCTCTGGCTCAGGGGGGTCCCATATACCTCCCGGATGTGGATAGTGCGATAAATCAAGGAACAGGAATCAAGTACTCGGGGTCTTACGGGACACAAGTGGGCGTTCGGAAACCAAATATTATCTATCACCCACCGATGCCTCTGCTTATTTCAATTTTAGTTGTTAAACAGGAATCAAAGTGATACAAGAATTAAAGCCATGATCATCTCCAACGTCAACATGCGGCAATCCTCCAACAAGGGTGGTACTTGACGACAAGCAAAACACTTGAGCAAGCGACTACGACACGCGGGTCCAACTATCTACCAAACAACAGGTAATAGGATGTGTCCATGGCTATATATGGCTGCAAGGGATATCACGGGTACGAAACTAGAGCAACGCAACACAGATAGCAATAGATCAACAGGAGGGAAGTAAATACTATAAAAGTAAGATAGGTAGAAAGGGGGAGATGCTCGCCTGAAAACATTGCCGAAAGGATCATCCGAAGATCGGGGCGGAGCTCACATCAACTCAACGGCCTTATCCGCGAAGAACCAAAACACTAGAAGAAACACCGGATGCAATATTTAATACAACGGCAGAAGATCGGCATGATGCATGTATGCTGTATGGCATGGCAAGGAGCGATGCAATTAGGTCAAGATTAAGCGGAAACGGGGTCCCGACAATTATTTAGGTGGTTCATGTTATTTAGCTACCCCGCATATTAAATGTTGTTTAGCAAGGCACGATAAGATACCGGTTCGCTACACAAGTTTAAATGAGGCCGATATGAGACTAGATTTGCCCGCATATGGGCCCCATATTTAATTATTAGGTGAATCGGCATAAGGCCCCCAAACCACATGACAAGATGCATGCAAGAATGACAATTTAAGTATGCAACAAGTTGATATTTCGTTTATAAAATAGGGTTGGCGGGAAGGGGTTCACACATTTAGGGTTCTCGACGATCTTGGGGCTTCCGGGGGTTCGGGGTTCGACAGGGTCCAGGGTCCAGGGTTCGACGGATCGGTCTCGGCGGAAACGTTCTCGGATAACAGGGTAGATCTTGGCGCATCCGCGGCGAAGTGCTTGTCGTACCGGTGACGATCTTGGCGGTCTTTAGATCCGGACTTCGCCTCCGGGAACGGTTCTCAGGGTCGCGACGAACTTGGTGTCCTGGCATCTCCGAGTCGTGGTTCTTGACGCGGCACCGGCCTTATGCTCGGGTAGAAGTACTTGTCGCACCATGACGGGGTCCTTGAATCCGGAAGGAGAACTTGACGCGTCAGGGTTCGGTCTTCCGTGTTAGACGAGGGATCGAGCTTCGGTTCGGGCTCCAGGGAACGGGGCTCCAGGGTCCGAGAGGAAAACTTGGCGTCCAGGGTTTCGGCATCTTCGGATACCGGGACCAGGGTTCTTTGAGCTCGCGAAGATGTACTCGAAGTTCTGTGGTGAAGGTCTTGGGGCATCGTCGTGTCCGGTTCCCGTGTCGACGAGCGCGTTGTCCGTGATGACGATCTTGGATCCTAGTGGTTCAGACTTGGGTCTGCGTCACTTCGGTGTTGCTGACGGGACGATCTTGTCACAACTCCCATCAGACCTGTTCGTCGAGTGGTCTCTGCGACGGAGGGGAAGGCGGCGGTCCGGGGGTCCCAGGGAGGCGGCCGGCGGCGGCCCGCTGCAGCGGAGGAGGCCAGCGAGGCGGTGGAGGCTGCCGGCGGCGCGGCCACAGACGGGGCGACGGGGGAGCGCGCGAGGCGGAGGAAGCACGGGAGGCGGCCGGCGACGTCCTTGGCGAGGTCGAGGAGGGGGCGGCGCGACGGCCTGGCGAGGACGCGGCGGCGCGCATGGCTCGCGGGCGGCGGCCGGCGCGAGGCGGAGGTGCGAGGCGGACGGCGGTTGCTGCGTAGGGGCGGGCCGCAGGCAGGCGGGGAGGAGCTTCCGCGGCGAGCTCGGCCGACGCGGCGACGGGAGGCTCCGGCGGAGGGGCGCTGGCTAGAGGGAGAGGCGGCCGGAGAAGGGGTGGCGAGCGTGCGGCGGAAGGCGACGGGGTGCGGTGGTGCCTGGAGAGAAGGGGAGCGCGGGCGTCGGCCCTGCTGCGAGAGAGAGAGCCTGGGAAGGAGGGGCGCGCTCGCAGAGAGGGAGGGGAGCGTCCGCGCGAGGTAGGAGACGAGCACAGGGAACGGGGAGGCGTGGGTCCCGCGGGGGCCCAGGGGGGTTGGTGAGGGAGGGAGACTCGGTCTGGGGTTGGTGAGGGAGTGGGGGAGTGGGGCCGAGAGGTGGGGCCACGGGTGGGATGGGGGCAGGATCTGCTGCGCGCGCGGCGTGCGTGTGCTGTGTTGAGTGGGGTGGGGGTGGCTGTAGTGTGTGTGTGGTGTTGGGTTGGGGTAGGCCATGTGGAATCTAGGGAGTGGTGGGGGTTTTGGGGAGGGTGAGGTGGCGCAGCGAGATAGGCCGGGGTGAGGTGGCCAGGGGGGGTAGACTGGTTTAGGTAGGAATAGGATTTAGATGGGGCGGCAGGTTGGACCGATCTGAAATATGGGGGTGGTCGTTCGGGTCGGGACGGCCCGTTCGACTGCCCCCGCTAAAATAAATAAATATTTTATTTGATTTAAACGGGCCGTTGGCAACCCGATAGCGGCCAAAACAAAATATTCCGGGGACCCGGTTTTGATGTTTGAATAGCGAGGGGCGTTTAGAAAACAACACGGGCTTTGCAAACATAATTTTATGCAAACAATGCATGATGATGACGATGCAATGCACAAAAACAACGCGATTTTCTAGTAGTGGTTTTGCGGGATGCCACAATTCGACACCACTAACAATGGATCTCGCCCTCGAGATCCGCCTCATGGTACCGGAAGGAAAGGTCGGCGATCTGCGTCTTCTCGCTTCGTGTAGGTCCTCTCGACACCACTAACGAGGGTTCCTTCTTCCATCTTGAAATCGGCGACACCACTAACAATGGGTCGTTGTTCCTGATCGTTGAGAGAACACTCCGGAGGACAAAGGACGAAGGTAGAGGTATCAAACGATAAGGCCACCGCTAACTTCTATAAGAAGAGGGAAAAATTACATTGATTCACCCGTTCGATGTACAGAGCGAACAGTAAGAGTCGGGTAGGGTGATCAGTCCATCCCGGACCCAAACTATCAACTCTATACAAGGGTAGGGAATCAGGCAACTCAACTCTCGAGATTTAGACTGAAGATCTTCATAGGCGGTATCCGGAACAAAGGGATGATGCCAGCAGAAATCGTATGAAAGACACAATGATTAGGTTTCGCGATGGTTCCATTGGCATGAACAACACATGCTCAAGGTATACTCCAACTTCACCAAAGCTCGTCCTTCTCATATGTTTTTCAACGACACTGATATCCAGCAAGGAACACATATGAACAAAGAGCTCAAGAACAAAAGATTGGAGGAAGGGTACAACAGACAAGTTGCCGATTGATGATCGTAGCACCTCCGTTACAAAAGGGAGAAAGCGAAACCCTGAAGGTACGACGGAAACCCAACCACGAGAATCCTGGACTCAAAGAAAAGATAAGAGGGTAGGTTCAAAACACGTCGAGGTAAGAGGAGAACAGTAGAGGGGTAAGGAGTAAAATCAGACCTAATCAGAACTATCCAACCGATTTTCAAAAATAGTTTTGACACTCTACTTCGGCCGTTAGCTAGGTTATCCTACAGGCTGGACTTGTGGGGTATCGCAACTGCTGAGCTCTGATACCACTCTGTAACACCCTCAGAATCGGACCTATGCAAGTTTGAGCAAAATTTGCCAAACCCGCATAGAAACGATTCAAAGGTGCCCACCAGGCACTTTCGTGCGGGTGGAAAACGAAGTAATAACATTACACAACAGTCCTCGATGGGACCCACAGAACAGATATATATAACAGCGACTCAAAGAGTCAAGAATTCAGATATAATACAAAGATCCAAATCACCTTGAAAACTATAGAGCGCCCAGCTACGGACAAGATGCAAATGGGGCTAAGAGCCCTGAAGAATAACCAATGGCGTCCATAACCCTGCCCAGGCCAAGCCGGAAGGGTAACCCTGCTAACGGCGTCGATCTCAAAACCTGCTTAAACAAAAAGGGGTGCCGACAAAGGGCAGAGGAAAAAGAGGAGCGTCAGTACTGAGGCCAGTACACGGCGAGGCTAGAATTCGGCAGTCCTCGCCTACATAGGTATGGTGGACTGAGCGGCAGCGGCAGCATGCGCTAAACAACCTATAGAGACTCGATACAACTGGCGGATATCAGAGAGGGATGAGAATGACCTAACCGGATCCAACCTGAAGCTATCACCAAACAAACCCATCCTGGCGTTTCCCCCTCGAGACCATACGAGGAAGTCAACCGAGGTACTCACACAGTTGGCAGTTTTTCTTATTTGGTTATCGTTGCAGCAATTACTAGTCAGATATAAGTAATCGTCCTGATAAAATAAGCAGTGGGCCCTTTTTAGTTAATCATTCCGTTGTAGTTGCAACAATTACTAATCCGATACAGATAGCATGATGTAATCCCGAAACCCAGCAGTTGTTGGTACTTTTATTCAGCCATTCCGTTGTAGTTGCATTACTTACTAGTCAGATACATTTGTCGCAAGCGACAACCAAACAAGCAATTGTGGCAGTATTAATTAGCCATTCCATTATAGTGAAGCTAATTACTAGTCATTATAAGTCAAATTTATAGCAGTAAACTTTAGTTATGCTTGTCTATGATCGAGAAACTGTGCTCCAAGTCGTCCATATCCGTGGACACGGCTTTCAGAAAGTTTTACCCGGCCGGGGTGCACCAATAGCAACACACACTCGATCAACCTCGAAAAAAAACCAAATCAAAACCCAACGAGGCCTTCACGACAAAGCAATCACAAGATTCAGAAATATTTCAGGGGGCCACCCCTTAAGTAGATCCCGCAACGGAGTAAGCAAGCTCCGAGACGGCCTCAAGGTCTGTGGGGACGGCTGTGAACGACTGGGAACCCCAAACGGGGCTTCTCGACACCGCGGAATCGTGCCACTATCCAAAACAGTACAGTGTGCTATCTGTCGCACAATCGTAAATAAAGCAGTAGCATGGCATAAGTACAGGATCGTAATAAAACCTCGAACTAGTTTGTGGCCCCAAGAAATAAGACGGAATCAAGCTCTGGCTCAGGGGGGTCCCATATACCTCCCGGATGTGGATAGTGCGATAAATCAAGGAACAGGAATCAAGTACTCGGGGTCTTACGGGACACAAGTGGGCGTTCGGAAACCAAATATTATCTATCACCCACCGATGCCTCTGCTTATTTCAATTTTAGTTGTTAAACAGGAATCAAAGTGATACAAGAATTAAAGCCATGATCATCTCCAACGTCAACATGCGGCAATCCTCCAACAAGGGTGGTACTTGACGACAAGCAAAACACTTGAGCAAGCGACTACGACACGCGGGTCCAACTATCTACCAAACAACAGGTAATAGGATGTGTCCATGGCTATATATGGCTGCAAGGGATATCACGGGTACGAAACTAGAGCAACGCAACACAGATAGCAATAGATCAACAGGAGGGAAGTAAATACTATAAAAGTAAGATAGGTAGAAAGGGGGAGATGCTCGCCTGAAAACATTGCCGAAAGGATCATCCGAAGATCGGGGCGGAGCTCACATCAACTCAACGGCCTTATCCGCGAAGAACCAAAACACTAGAAGAAACACCGGATGCAATATTTAATACAACGGCAGAAGATCGGCATGATGCATGTATGTTGTATGGCATGGCAAGGAGCGATGCAATTAGGTCAAGATTAAGCGGAAACGGGGTCCCGACAATTATTTAGGTGGTTCATGTTATTTAGCTACCCCGCATATTAAATGTTGTTTAGCAAGGCAAGATAAGATACCGGTTCGCTACACAAGTTTAAATGAGGCCGATATGAGACTAGATTTGCCCGCATATGGGCCCCATATTTAATTATTAGGTGAATCGGCATAAGGCCCCCAAACCACATGACAAGATGCATGCAAGAATGACAATTTAAGTATGCAACAAGTTGATATTTCGTTTATAAAATAGGGTTGGCGGGAAGGGGTTCACACATTTAGGGTTCTCGACGATCTTGGGGCTTCCGGGGGTTCGGGGTTCGACAGGGTCCAGGGTCCAGGGTTCGACGGATCGGTCTCGGCGGAAACGTTCTCGGATAACAGGGTAGATCTTGGCGCATCCGCGGCGAAGTGCTTGTCGTACCGGTGACGATCTTGGCGGTCTTTAGATCCGGACTTCGCCTCCGGGAACGGTTCTCAGGGTCGCGACGAACTTGGTGTCCTGGCATCTCCGAGTCGTGGTTCTTGACGCGGCACCGGCCTTATGCTCGGGTAGAAGTACTTGTCGCACTATGACGGGGTCCTTGAATCCGGAAGGAGAACTTGACGCGTCAGGGTTCGGTCTTCCGTGTTAGACGAGGGATCGAGCTTCGGTTCGGGCTCCCGGGAACGGGGCTCCAGGGTCCGAGAGGAAAACTTGGCGTCCAGGGTTTCGGCATCTTCGGATACCGGGACCAGGGTTCTTTGAGCTCGCGAAGATGTACTCGAAGTTCTGTGGTGAAGGTCTCGGGGCATCGTCGTGTCCGGTTCCCGTGTCGACGAGCGCGTTGTCCGTGATGACGATCTTGGATCCTAGTGGTTCAGACTTGGGTCTGCGTCACTTCGGTGTTGCTTACGGGACGATCTTGTCACAACTCCCATCAGACCTGTTCGTCGAGTGGTCTCTGCGACGGAGGGGAAGGCGGCGGTCCGGGGGTCCCAGGGAGGCGGCCGGCGGCGGCCCGCTGCAGCGGAGGAGGCCAGCGAGGCGGTGGAGGCTGCCGGCGGCGCGGCCACAGACGGGGCGACGGGGGAGCGCGCGAGGCGGAGGAAGCACGGGAGGTGGCCGGCGACGTCCTTGGCGAGGTCGAGGAGGGGGCGGCGCGACGGCCTGGCGAGGACGCGGCGGCGCGCATGGCTCGCGGGCGGCGGCCGGCGCGAGGCGGAGGTGCGAGGCGGACGGCGGTTGCTGCGTAGGGGCGGGCCGCAGGCAGGCGAGGAGGAGCTTCCGCGGCGAGCTCGGCCGACGCGGCGACGGGAGGCTCCGGCGGAGGGGCGCTGGCTAGAGGGAGAGGCGGCCGGAGAAGGGGTGGCGAGCGTGCGGCGGAAGGCGACGGGGTGCGGTGGTGCCTGGAGAGAAGGGGAGCGCGGGCGTCGGCCCTGCTGCGAGAGAGAGAGCCTGGGAAGGAGGGGCGCGCTCGCAGAGAGGGAGGGGAGCGTCCGCGCGAGGTAGGAGACGAGCACAGGGAACGGGGAGGCGTGGGTCCCGCGGGGGCCCAGGGGGGTTGGTGAGGGAGGGAGACTCGGTCTGGGGTTGGTGAGGGAGTGGGGGAGTGGGGCCGACAGGTGGGGCCACGGGTGGGATGGGGGCAGGATCTGCTGCGCGCGCGGCGTGCGTGTGCTGTGTTGAGTGGGGTGGGGGTGGCTGTAGTGTGTGCGTGGTGTTGGGTTGGGGTAGGCCATGTGGCATCTAGGGAGTGGTGGGGGTTTTGGGGAGGGTGAGGTGGCGCAGCGAGATAGGCCGGGGTGAGGTGGCCAGGGGGGGGTAGACTGGTTTAGGTAGGAATAGGATTTAGATGGGGCGGCAGGTTGGACCGATCTGAAATATGGGGGTGGTCGTTCGGGTCGGGACGGCCCGTTCGACTGCCCCCGCTAAAATAAATAAATATTTTATTTGATTTAAACGGGCCGTTGGCAACCCGATAGCGGCCAAAACAAAATATTCCGGGGACCCGGTTTTGATGTTTGAATAGCGAGGGGCGTTTAGAAAACAACACGGGCTTTGCAAACATAATTTTATGAAAACAATGCATGATGATGACGATGCAATGCACAAAAACAACGCGATTTTCTAGTAGTGGTTTTGCGGGATGCCACAAACATGCACTGGGATGGTGGAAAATATGTAAAGCAAATGCTATTATTTCACCCACCAAAGCTGTGACAAATATTTTGCCTTATTTCTGTAACTTTTTTTCCTTTGGTTTCTAACGATTGTGTGGGATTTTGGTAGAACAGGAGAAGTTAAATTCCGTGAGTTCTGAATATTGGTTCAAATATTATACCTTATTCCTGTAACTTCTCATGTTGCATGAGTTCAGTCCAGTTTGGTTTTATTTCTTACAAACTGAATTACTCATGTTGTTATTTATCTTCCGTTCAATTCAAGGCAGAAAATATGATGACTGTGACCAAATGATATGATGTCAACCACGTAGTGGTATGTAACACCCTCAGAATCGGACCTATGCAAGTTTCAGCGATTCCCGCCAAACCCGCATAGAAACGATTCAAAGGTGCCCACCAGGCACTTTCGTGCGGGTGGAAAACAAAGTAATAACATTACACAACAGTCCTCGATGGGACCCACAGAACAGATATATATATACAACAGCGACCCAACGAGTCAAGGATACAGATATACAATACGAAGATCCAAATCACCTTGAAAATGGTATAGCGTCCGGCTACGGACAAGATGCAAATGGGGCTAAGAGCCCTGAAGAATAACCAATGGCGTCCATAACCCTGCCCAAGCCAAGCCGGAAGGGTAACCCTGCTAACGACGTCGATCTCAAAACCTGCTTAAACAAAAGGGGTGCCGACAAAGGGCAAAGGAAAAAGAGGAGCGTCAGTACTGAGGCCAGTACACGGCGAGGCTAGAATTCGACGGTCCTCGTCTACATAGGTATGGTAGTCTGAAGCGGCAGCGGCAGCATGCACTAAACAACCTATAGAGACTCGGTACAAATGGCGGCTATCCGAGAGGGGTAAGAAAGACCTATTCGGAACCCTCCTGATACTACCACCAAGCACACCCATCCTGGTGTTTTCCCCTCGTTACCAAACGAGGAAGTCGACCGAGGAACTCACACCGTTGGCAGTTTTATTTATTCAGTTAGCGTTGCAGCAATTACTAGTCAAGTATAGATAATCATCCTGATAAAATAAGCAGTGGGCACTTTAGATAACCATTCCGTTATAGTTGCGACACTTACTAGTCAGATACAATTAGCATGAGATAACCCGAAAACCCAGCAGTTGTTGGTACTTTTATTTAGCCATTCCGTTGTAGTTGCCATACTTACTAGTCAGATACAATTGTCGCAAGCGACAAACCAAACAAGCAATTGTGGGCAGTTTTAGTTAGCCATTCCATTGTAGTGAAGCTGATTACTAGTCATTATAAAGTCAAATTTATAGCACTACTTTAGTTATGCTTGTCTATGATCGAGATACTGTGCTCCAAGTCGTCCATAACCGCGGACACGGCTTTCAGAAAGTTTTAACCCGGCCGGGGTGCACAAATAGCAACACACACTCGATCAACCTCGGAAAAACCAAATCAAAACCCAACGAGGCCTTCACGACAAAGCAATCACAGGATTCAGAAATATTTCAGGGGGCCACCCCTTGGAGTACACCCGCAACGAAGTTAGCTGCCTCCGAGACGGACCCGAGGTTTGGGTGGACGGCTGTGAACGACTGCTAGGCTTGTCGACACCGCGGAATCGTGTCCCGATCCTAAACAGTACAGTGTGCTCCTGGCACAATCGTAAATACAGTAGTAGCATGGCATAAGTACAGGATAGTAAATAAAACCTCAAACTAGTTTGTGGCCCCAAGAAATAAGACTGAATCAAGCTCTGGCTCAGGGGGGTCCCATAATCCTCCCGGATGTGGATAGCGCGATAAATCAAGGAACAGGTATCAAGTACTCGGGGTCCTACGGGACACAAGTGGGCGGTCGGAAACCAAATATTATCTATCACCCACCGATGCCTCTGCTTACTTACTTCAATTTTAGTTGTTAAACAGGAATTAAAGTGAACGATAAGTAAAACCATGATCATCTCCAGCATCAAACAGACGGCAATACACCAACAACTGTGGCACTTGACGACACGCAACAGCACTTGAGCAAGCGACTACGACGCGCAAGTCCAACTATCTATCAAACAACAGGTAATAGGATGTGTCCAAGGCAATATAAGGCTGCAAGGGATACCAAGGGTACGGAAACTAGAGCATCGCAACACAGATAGCAATAGATCAACAGGAGGGAATAAATACTATAAAAGTAAGATAGGAAGAAAGGGGGAGATGCTCGCCTGAAAAACATTGTCGAAGGTTCAACCGAAGATCGGGTCGACACTCGCATCAACTCAACGGCCTTATCCGCGAAGAAGCAAAACACTAGAATAAACACCGGATGCAATATTTAATACTACGGCTAAAGATCGGGCATGATGCATGAATGATGTATGGCATGGCAAAGGTGCGATGCAATTAGGCCATATTAAGTGGAACCGGGGTCCCGACAATTAAATATATGGTTCAAGTTGTTTATCTACCCCGCATATTAAATGTTGTTTAACAAGGCAGAATATATCACCGGTTCGCTACACAAATTTAAATGAGGCCAATATGAGACTAGATTTGCCCGCATATGGGCCCCATATTTAATTATATGGTGAATCGTCATAAGGCCCCCAAACCACAAACAAGTATGCATGCATGAACAATTAATATGCGACAAGTTGTATTATATTATAAAATAGGGTTTTCGGGAAGGGGTGCACACATTAGGGTCCGGCAGATCTTGGTTCCGGGGTTCAGGGTTGGTTTCAGGGTTCAGGGTTCGACGGGATCGTTCTCGGATAACTGAGGTAGATCTTGGCGTTTCGGGAAGCAGGACTTGGTTGGCGTCGGGGGCGCATCGGGCTCGCCCTGGTCGGTGCCGATCTTGTCGGGCTCGCGCATCAGGTCGGTCTTGGCGCTCGGGATGAAGAACTTGGCGTTCTCGAGGACGAACTTGGCGTATCCGTGTCGACGACTTGGGCGTCCGGGTGCTCGGCATCAGATCCGGGAAGAAGTGCTTGTCGCAAATGGGGTCTTCGGGTACGGGGGTCTCGGCGAACTTGGCGTGTCGAGGTTGGGTTTTCGGGTCCGACGCCGAAAAAGGAGAACTTGGTGTTTCGAGGGGGATCTCGACGCTCCACTGTCTTGATGGTTATTGAAGGGCTTGGTATCACGCATGACGCTCTTGACGAGACAACACACCGAAAGGCGAAGGGTTTTGAGTAGAACACACATACGGCAACACCTTCACTTCACTTAGACATGCCGAACTTGGTCACACGAGCCCTCACAAGCACACGCTGACTGCAGGAGGACGCGCCGGGCCTCGCATGAGAACCAACTTCAACACTTGGTGTTCAACCGAAGGAGCATCAGGAGGCCGGCGTCGAGGAGCTCGCGCGGGAGAGAGGCCGAGGCGGCCAGCCGGCGACCGTCTCGGGATGGCAGGGAGACGGGCTTGATGCAGCGCCGGGGACCGGCGAGGAAGGGCGCGCAGAGCTCGGGCGGAGGAGGGTTTGCGGCGGCCGAGCGGGTAGGCGAGGGGACGGGCGGCGCCTGTCGGCCTCTGAGCTCGACGAGGAGGCGGGGCGGCGCGGCCCACGGCGGAGACGGAGGAGAGCCCGAGCGGAGGAGGGCTTACACGGAGAGGAGGGAGCGCCGCGGGAAGAGCAGGGGAGCGTCGGCAGCAGAAGGGAGGCTCCCGGCGGCGGGGCGACGTCCGGCGAGGTGGGGAAGAGGCGAGCGGCGATGGAGAGGGACCGCGGCCGGCGGCGCTCGCGGGCTCGGGCCGCGGGGCGGGGGACGCTGGAGGAGGGGGGAGACGCGGGCGGCGCGGCGAGGAGGGTTGGAGGCGAGCAGCGGCGACCGGTGTTGGCGGCGCGGCGGCGAGGAGGAGAGAACGGGGAGGCGAGCGCGGCCGCGGGCCCTGGTGGCGGAGGGCGCAGAGGGGCGGAGGGGGAAGAGGAGAGGCAGAGCGCGCGGCTCGGTCAGGGAGGAGCGGGGTCGCGGTGGCGGCGCGCGCGCTGCGAGGGGAGAGAGGCCCGGGCGAGGTGCGGGCGACAGTGGGTGGAGAAAACGAGAGGAGCGGGGTGGGAGACGAGGGAGGAGCGGGGCTGGGGCCGCGCGGGGTCGGTGGGGTCTGCAGGTGGGGCCAGACGGGGGCAGGTGGTCTCGGGGAGGTGGAACCAGGGCAGGTGGGGATCTGCTGTGTGGGTGAGCTGTGTGTGCGTGCGTGCAGGGTGTGTGCTGGGGGTGGGTCCCAGGGAGAGAGAGAGGGGGAGAGAGAGAGAGGTAGGTAAGAGGGGCTGGTGAGGTGGCAGCTTTTGATTGGAGGGGGGATGGCCAAGGGTGATGTGGCAGCCTGGGATAGGTGGGGGTGATGTGGCTGGTTGGGTGGGTAGATTAAGTTGGGTAGCTTTAGGATTATGGGTGGACCGATTTGTATTCTGGGGGTGGTCGTTCGGGTCGATTCGGCCCGTTCGACTGCCCCACTAAAGATAATTCAGAATTTTATTTATTTTAAATGCACCGTTTGCAAACCGATAGCAGACAAACAAAATAATTCGGAGACCCGGGGTTTTGCGTTTGAATAAAGACGGGGCGTTTAGAAAACAAATTAGGTTTTTCTGCAAATAGTTTTATGCAAACAAATGCAAGATGATGACGATGCTCAAATGCAATGTGGCAGGATGACATGAGCATGCGGTCATGATGATGCAATGCACAAAAACAACGCGATTTTCTAGTAGTGGTTTTTGCGGGATGCCACATGGTAGCAAATCAAATGAGTAGTGCAACAATTGTGATATAAACAGATACATGTTTAAGACTTTGGCGCTAGTGGGGAGGTTGCGGCACTGTGAGTGACTCATCGACTAGAAGAACTCAATACGCAGATGGTGCTATCTATATGGAAGATGGACGGACAATTAGTCAAGGCTATGTCTCTAGTGTATCCAGATTTATAAAGAGGAAACAAGAACGCTACTTTGGCCATTTTTAACTCTGATTATTGGGAGGAAAACAAGCACATTTCCTTGGTCATTTTGAGCTTCGATTCATGGGAATCCGAAGTTTTAGGCAGAATTATCTGCTGCTATCACCTAACAGTTTCTTCTCTAGTGTTGTTTGTGGGCAACAAGTAGTTATATGGATTCTGTCATTCTCAGATGTACCATTGTTTTTTCTAGGGAGTTGTACAATTGCTGAAACGTTGGTTTGATGCAGTTTCACTGAGTTTTAGTTCAATACATTGACCATGTTCACTGTTTTTTAATGTTGTGTCTGTTCATTGTCACATAGCTCAGCCATTATTACTAAAAGATATCAGGACACTTTTCTTAACTAGAATGAAATCAGAAGGCAACATTTTGTTTTCTTGTCATGTCAGGAACAAGATGATTACACACAACCTACTATAGAATATGACTATCCGTGAGTAGTCCTCTACAAGACATTCCCTATTGCATCTTCAATCAAGAACTTGAAAACTTGTATTCAACTTGGGAAGCCACAAACCGAGTCGAAACCGGAACATAACTCGCCACACCGTCAATGCCGCCCTCCATTACCCTCCTCCTTCGACGACACCCTCATCCATTCCCACCTCGCCGTCGTTCATGTCCTGAAGGGTCAGACCTATTGCAGTGGCGCCCACGACGACACCAGCGGCGGCATCAGCCCAGAAGCCAGTGGCGCCACCTTCTCGCCACAAATGCTTCGAACACAGGGTGGACGCTTGACACCGAAGGAGCAGGCCATGCCGCTATCCGCACCACCGGGGTACGCGCGGCTCACCAAGCGGGCCATCCAGGTCGACCTCAACGAATCCGAGTGCGATCTGAAACGCCGCGACCACCTCCTTGCACGCGCCGGCGTTCATTCTCCTTGGACAGATCAGACAGCTGCCGACCGTCCCTTGCTCCTTGAACGGTGACGACCTCGGACGCCTTGCACTCGCACCTCCCTCCATTCACTCCCATCATTCCTCCTGATCCGTCGCCATAGCCGCGGGCGCCGTTGATGTGGTGCACAACTCCTTCAGACCCCCACGACATGGACAAGACGATCTCCTCCTGGGATTCAGCAGGTTGTCATCACCAACAACGGCGCCACCATCCTCTCCTGCATGTCGCTTCTCCAGCCCGCTGCCCGCATGCTAGCCGAGCTGCCCTGCTCACCGGACGCCACCGGGTGGCGATGGTACAACCACCGTTTTCGCCCTCGCCGGATCCTTTCTCCGTCGGCGCCCACCACACAACCGTTGTCGATTCTCTCCACCGATTCGCCGCCCGTGCTGTCGAGATCCTCCAAGGTATGGCCATCCCCATCGTGGGATCCGGGATCGGAGGGTACGAGGACGGCGAAGGAAGGTACGAGGACAGCCAGAGGGCCCGACGTGGCGGGGACCGGGGGCGCCGGACCTAGCAATGAGCAGGGAGGCGGCCGTGGCGATGTATTCTGAAGGAATGATCGTTAGCTTTGGTTTTGTTTTCAGCTCAACGAGGGTTAGCTTTAATTTGATCAATATGTACCACCTAGCCAATTGTCCTCTATTGGGCCGGCCCATCTACGGCCTATTTTCGGTCCGATACGGATTTTGACACGGGATACCACTAGTATAACTTGTACTAGTCTTCTTTTTGACACTAGTATAAAATATTATAGGCCTGCGAAAATAAATGGCTGTTATTTATTTGAGGGTAGTGTAAAACATCTCAAGAAGAGACACTACACTTTGCCGGCCTGCCCGTGTCGACCAGTTCCTGCAGTCACACGACTGCAATTCTTAGAATCCATGGCTGCAACCGTAGCCTTCTTCATTGTGGTGGCATGGCAGCCACCTCATCCACGAGGCGAGCCTTCAAGTGTTCAAAAACACCGCACTTCTGAGTAAATGGCTTTTTAAACTACGTACGGAAGATGGTGTATGGCAATCCATATTATGGAGGAAATATGTGGGGTACAAAGTTGTGTCTCAAGTGGTTTGGAAACCCGGTGATTCACATTTTTGGGCGGGTCTTATGACCACCGAAAAACATTTTTTTCGTTTTGGTGCTTTCGAGATTAAGGATGGATTACAGATTAGGTTTTGGAAAGATAAGTGGCTTGGCCAAACTACTCTCCGTGAACAATATCCAGCTCTATATTCGATTGTCAGACACAAATAGGATACAATTTCCATAGTGATAGAAGAAAATCCCCCCAATGTGTCTCTTAGAAGAAGTCTTATTGGTCCTCGACTGGTATCCTGGAACAATCTACTATTACAATTATCCACGATATAATTGTCAGACGGTGTTGACGTGTTCAAATGGAAATTACTGGAAAGTGCTAAATTTTCTATTGGCTCACTTTATAGAATATTGGTTCAACCTGATATCCCGGTCGATGATATTAGTAAAATTTGGAAAATGAAAATACCCCTTAAGACGAAGATATTTGCATGGTATCTACGTAAGGGTATAATTCTAACAAAAGATAATCTTGCAAAGAGGAATTGGCATGGAAGTACACAATGCGGTTTTTGTCATCAACATGAGACAATTCGTCATTTATTCTTCCATTGCAAATTTGCTCGCTCTATATGGTTATTCATCCAAATATCTTCTGGTTTATCTCCTCCATGTTTAGTAACCAATGTTTTTGGTAATTGGCTGCATGGAATTGTTGATAAGTACAGAACTTTGTTTAGGGTGGAAGCGCTTGCCATTATATGGTCACTATGGCTTTGTAAAAATGATAAGATTTTTAATAACATAGTGTCTTCTCCTTTGCAGGTTATCTATCGAGCCAGGGCTATCCTTCGATCATGGACTACTTTCTAACGCTTGAAGTTTTGCGACTTATTTATGGTGGGATGTACGCGATTGGAGGACACGGCGAGGGATATTTTCTCCCGGCATGGATGGCCGCGTGATTTGAGGATTAATCTACCTTAGTTTGAAGACAATTTTTTTGATAGTGCTTTTTCGTAATGCTTGTCTTTCTTTTTATTCCCTTGTTCTTTCGTTCGTGTGGTTGTGTGCATCTTAGTTATACAGAGGCCGGGTGTAAACATTAAACATTTTATGTTAATAAAGGCGCTCATTTCCAAAAAAGAGCCCCGAATAAGTGTACGACTACAACGTGGGCGAGCCTCGCATCTGGTAGTGGCTGGACAGGGCTGCTAGCATTTTGGTTTCTTCAAATTTTTCACCTCAATATTTAGAATATAACTAGTACAACCAAATAAATAACATGGAGGAGAATAACATAGCTAGCTATCTTGACATACAATCAAGTAGACAATGAAATCAGTTGGGGATATATATAGAAGCTTTCATCCCTGCATCGATGAATGGCAATCTCACACATATAAGCAAGAAAACAAAGAGAGGTGAGGGGCATAGAGCATGATAAAGTCTAAATTACATGAGTACATAAAACCAGTCTCAAGAAAGGCCATGATGATATGTTTCAAAAAATATCCATCATAACTTTGCAGTCTCTCTCTCTCTCTCTCTCTCTCTCTCTCTCTCTATATATATATATATATATATATATATATATATATATCACCCTCTCGTAAACTTCCTTTTTTCTTTCATCCAGTTCGTGTTTCAACATGAAAGTGAGACACGAGATAAGCATTCCTAGATACACAATGCATGAGAAAACAAAATAGCGGATCTAATTTTACATTGGCCTAAAAAGTTGAAACACCTCCCATGGATATTGCATGATAAACAACATGGTACAAGTTAGAAAAAATGTGATGCTTGAATACACATCAAAATGGAACTATTATGCGGTTTGTAAGTGTTCAAACAGAGCGCCAAAGAAGTGTACGACTACAACGTGGGAGAGTCTCGCATCTGGTAGAAGCTGACATGTGCTAGTATTTTCGTTTCCTCAAATTTATCACCTCAATTTTTAGAATATACTAGTACAACCAAATAAATAACATGGATAATATCATAGCTAGCTCTCTTGACATACAATCAAGTATAGAAGCTTTCATCCATACATCAATGAATGGCATGCACATATAAGCATAGAGCACGAAGGAAAGTGAGGTGAGTAGAGCATGATAAACTCTAAACTACATGAGTACACACAAAACCATTCTTCGATACGACCATCATGATCAGTTTCAAGAAATTATTTGTTGTGTTTGTGTAGAATATTAATATACGAGTTGTGTTATGTTTGGTTTGTAATAGGTGTGGATAGCATACCAGAAGTGCTGGAGTCGAACACATGTATCCCTGGGCCTCCCATGTAATGAGGGGGCATCACACAGTTGTAATCTATGACGACTTGATATCAGCACACACGCAAGGGGAGCCGGTGCAGCGGTATCAATGGGGAGGAGACCCTGTAGTCATGCCCCACAGAGTATACAATTCGCCAAACTGCGTTAATAAATTTCAGTGTCATTATTGTGTGTTGTGATTTCTTGGTCCTCGGTATATCTACAGGTGCGCCTACGACTGTAATAATTGGTATCAGAGCGCGAGGTTGGAGGTTGGTATGTGGATCGCTGGGAAGCGTCACGACGAAGTCGTGTTCAATTAAATCTTGTCCATGGTCATCGTCGGAATGGAAGCTGTCGTCCACGGCATGAAGGTCCTGAAAAATTTGGTGATAAACAGGAGTAAAAAAATTAATCTTGTGGTGATTGAAAGCGGGTAGACGAGGAGCAGATCCAGAAGCAATCCGTGGTTGTTCAAGTGCAAGGGCTGATATGGAATACTTTCATCGTGGTCAGCCAAATCTCAGCCTTGTACTGTCACCTCTTAAAGTGCGCACCGGTAAACTTATCCGGCCTCAGTGCATCGGTAAAACCAGCCATTATTAATTCAGAAAATTGTCTATAATAAGATTTTCGGATTGTTGGAATATTAGGCATAATTTCCATGATTAATTCCAGAATATTAAGCATGACAAAACCAGCTACTAGCTCATGTAACTCGAACATACTAGATGTACTAAACAACATGATAAATGGAAACAAACAGCAGCTAAACATGTACTCGCAGAACATGATGAATAACCAAACAGGAGCACGTAGCACGTACCGTTCGGTTGTCATAGTAGAAACTTTGGGAAAGACTGATCGAAACAGATGGCGACGAAGACGGCGGTAGGCAGCACCGCCCGACTTGGATGGACGACGACCCGTGATGGAGAACTCGAGCAGTCGCGCGGAGCGCTTCCCTAAAACCTTATTCGCCCTCTCCCGTACATGATCACAAGGGCGAGTGGTTCCGGAGACCTGCTCTCCCGTCCGCCGGTGCACGCCGGCAAGCAGGATGGAGTAGACTACGGTGACGGCGCAAATAGAGAGGATGGCAAAACCCTAGATTGGTTTTCGATAGCTGCGCGGGACTTTATATAGAAGGTCTCGGGAAACCCTAACGGAGGCGAACATGAGCCGAGTTCATGTTGCGCGCGTTCGGGTCGGTTACGGTAGCCCACGATCCGGGAGCGACCTGAATAAGCTAACCTTTGACACGTCTGTCAATTTTCCTGAGCAGCAAAATAAAGCTTGGCTCGGCGAGATTCCCGCAACCCGCGTGCGCGTCGTGTCGTGACGTGACGAGACGAGCGGGCGGGCGGGCGAGCGTCATCGGAGGAGGAGGAGCGCGTGTATCTCTCTTATTGCCACTTACTTACAAAGTGGTGCAACACTCCACCTTATAAGGTGGTGCAACTCTCCTCCAACTTTCCACGTGAGACTAAACTTTAGCTCTCACTCCACTCCCATGTGAGATGCCAAAAACATGGGCCCAAACACATATGGGCTGCCACAATTTGGGCTTTGAGATTTAGGGAAAATCTGAAATACACATGGGTCTAAATGGATTAGCCCCATTATTTCTAACAATCCCCCCACCAGATCTCAAATGCCCATTTGAAGATTTTCCAATCCTTGCTACTTGTTTATATACCAGTGTTTCAGTAGAGACTGTTAAGTTGAACTTCCGCCTAGAATCTTGAACTACGTCTATCAACAACTTGAACAATGGACGAACCTTGAATTGCATGTTTGGAGCCAATAGATTTCACTCAAAATCATAACTAGTACCTGGCTGCCAGTAGCCTACCCCGCGGGTTGGAGCATATGCGTCATACTCCCTGGTCTCTTCATGAGTTTACTAGAGATCACCCAAGTCTCATAGACCGCAACGTTTACAGTCGAGCTCATATAGGTGTGTTATTTCAAGAATGCCCCGTAGAACGGCATATTTGCTAATTAAAGCCAACAGAAACACATTAAGGCATGTTGCCAACCTGCCTTACGGATTATGAGAGTTATGCATCTTCACATAGAGAGGGTTACAAAATACTCTCCTCAGTCCACCCACTAGCTTGTTCTTCCCAGGTCCTAATTCACGGGATCTCCGATCACATAGGTTGGGTTACCACTAGGTGTGACATCCATGGGTCTCAACCCCATCTCCCTCGATGCACTATCTATCACATTTCGTGATAGTCCCTTTGTAAAGGGATCTGCCAGGTTTTTGTCTATTTGAATGTACGTAACAGTTATTACTCCGGAGTTTCTCAATTTCCTAACAGATTTCAAACATCTTTTCACGTGTCTTGATGACTTCGCGTTATCCTTAAAATTGTTCACTTTTACAATAACAGTTTGGTTGTCACAATTCAAAAGGATCGTAGGCACAAGTTTCTCAACCATAGGCAAGTCCATCAAGAGCTCACGCAGCCATTCTGATTCAACAGTGGTTGTGTCTAAAGTAGTAAGTTCTGCTTCCATAGTTGACCTCGTCAATATGGTTTGTCTACGAGACATCCATGACACTGCGCCACCTCCAAGGGTAAACACATACCCGCTCGTGGCGTAGAGTTCATCAACGTCAGAGATCCAATTCGAATCACTATATCCTTCAAGCACAGCAGGATTCCCTGAATAGTGAATCCCATAGCTCATTGTACCACATAGATAGCGCATGACCCTTTCAAGTGCATGCCAATGATCAATACCCGGGTTAGACATAAACCTACTCAACTTGCTCACAGCAAAAGAGATATCGGGTCTTGTAGCGCTTGCTAAGTACATGAGAGAATCAACAACTTATGAATATTTCAGCTGATCTGTTGGGTCCTTCTTATTCTTTCGTAATGTCAAACTGGGATCATAAGGTATTGGAGAAGTCTTGCCATCATTAAAGCCAAATCGGCTCAAGACCTTCTCAACATAATGAGATTGCGTTAAAGTAATCCCATTCTCGTTCTTAATAAGATTGATGTTTAGAATCACATCAGCCTCTCTCAGATCTTTCATATCAAAACTCTTTGAAAAGAAAGACTTGACTTCATTTATCACTTTCATGTTTGTACCAAAGATCAGAATGTCATCCACGTACAAACATAATATTAACACTATCGCCCCCACCATGGCGATAGTAAACCCACCTATCAGCCTCGTTAATGACAAAGCCAGCAGAAAGTAGAGTTCTATCAAACTTCTCATGCCATTGCTTAGGTGCTTGTTTCAGGCCATATAAAGATTTTAATAACTTACACACCTTTGTCTCTTCACCTTTTACCACAAACCCATCTGGCTGATCCATATAGATCTCCTCTTCCAACTCTCCATTAAGTAAAGTTGTCTTCACGTCCATTTGATGAACGAGAAGACCATAAGAGGCAGCCAGGGATAGTAGTACTCGAATGGTGGTCAGTGTAGCGACAGGTGAATAGGTGTCAAAGTAATCTTCGCCTTCTTTCTGTGTGTAGCCCTTAGCTACAAGACACGCCTTGTACTTCTCAATAGTACCATCAGGCCTTAGCTTCTTCTTAAACACCCACTTACATCCCACAGGTTTACAACCATAGGGTCGTTCTGATAATTCCCAAGTTCCATTAGAAAGAATCGAGTCCATCTCATTTTGGACAGCTTCTTTCCAATCATCTGCATCAGGGGATGCATATGCCTCAGTAATGGATATAGGAGTATCATCCACAAGGTACACGATGAAATCATTACCAAAGGATTTTGCAACCCTCTGTCTCTTACTCCTCGTGAGAGGTTCATCGTCATCCTTCTCAAGGAATTCCTCATGTGGTTGTTCAGAATTCTCAATAGATGCACTATATTCAGGAAGTATTTCATAAGAAATCCTACCAATGCTATGCATATCTTTCATAGGAAAAATATTCTCAAAGAATGTTGCATCACGAGATTCCATTATAGTATCAACATGCATATCAGGTACCTCAGATTTAACCACTAGAAATCTATAGCCTACACTCCGTGGACCATATCCTAGAAAGATACAATCCACTGTCTTGGGTCCGAGCTTGCGTTTCTTGGGAATCGGTATGTTGACCTTCGCCAAACACCCCCAAGTGCGCAGATATGAAAGTGATGGTTTTCTCCCAACCCACTCCTCATAAGGGGTCTTTTCTTTATTCTTGTTAGGAACTCTATTCAGGACATGACATGACGTCAACAAAGCCTCCCCCACCATGCCTTTGATAAACCAGCAACGGCTAACATGGAATTTACCAAGTCAGTCAGCGTGCGGTTTTTCCTCTCGGCAACCCGTTTGATTGGGGCGAGTAGGGAGGGTCCTCTCATGAATAATTCCGTGTTCCTAACAGAATTCGTCAAATATTTTGGGAAAATACTCACCACCACGATCCGACCTAAGACGCTTGATCTTTCTCTCTAGTTGATTTTCAACTTCAGCCTTATAGATTTTAAAGTAGTCTAAAGCCTCATCTTTAGTTTGCAACAAGTAAACATAGCAGAATTTAGTAGCATCATCTATCAATGTCATGAAATATCTGTTTTCACCTTTTGTCAACACACCATTCATCTCGCATAGATCAAAATGTATGAGTTCTAGAGGTGCCAAGTTTCTCTCCTCGGCAGCCTTGTGAGGCTTTCGAGGTTGCTTTGATTGCACACAACTATGGCACTTAGAACCTTTGGCAAAAGTGAAATTTGGAATTAAACTCATACTGGACATCCGAGACATCAAACCAAAATTAATGTGACATAAAAGAGAATGCCAAACACTGGTATCATCATTAACACCACCACAGATATGATTCACGGATTTATTACAAAACTCTGAAAGTAAAAACCGGAACAAGCCTCCAAACTCATAACCTTTACTAATAAATTGTCCATGTTTCGAAACAACGACTTTGTTAGACTATAAGACAACCTTAAACCCATCTCTGCATAGAAGGGAGCCACTAACGAGATTCTTGTTCATAGTAGGGACATGCTGCACGTTCCTCAGCTGCACGATCTTTTCGGAAGTAAACTTCAGATCCACAGTGCCAACACCACGAACAGAAGCATGTGATCCATTCCCCATTAGGACGGATGAATCCCGAGCGACCTGATAAGAAGTGAACATAGAGATGTCAACACACACATGAACATTAGCACCCGTATCAAGCCACCAACACGGTGATTGAAATACTGAAAGAACAGTAAATAAATTACCATACCCATCAGTATTGCTAGCGGTCACGACGTTGACAGTCTTGGCCTTTTTCCCTCTGCGGTCTGCGCGTTCTGGACAGTCCTTGGAAAAGTGGCCGGGCTCTCCACAAGTGTAACAAGACAGTTCACTCTTGTCCCTGTTCGTCTTATTCTTCTTGAAGGTTGTAGTCTTTACAGGCTTGTTAAAGGAGGGTTTGAAGTTCCCTTTGTTCTTGCCTATGGATTTGCCTTTCTGCACAAAGTTAGCAGTAGCATGACCCTCTCCTTTCTCAGTAGTGTCCTTATCCCGAGCCTTCTCTTCAACATCAAGGGACGCTATCAGATTTTCAACTGATATCTCCTGTCTCTTGTGTTTTAGAGTTGTGGCAAAGTTCCTCCATGAAGGGGGCAACTTAGCAATAATGCATCCCGACACAAAATTGTCAGGTAAGGTACACTTAAGGAGTTCGAGCTCCTTGGCAATGCATTGTATCTCATGAGCTTGTTGAACCACAGGAAGGTCCTTTGACATCTTAAAATCATGAAAGCTCTCCATGATATACAGTTCACTGCCAGCATCTGCAGCACCAAACTTTGCATCTAGTGCATCCCAGAGCTCCTTCCCGTATTTTATGTGCATAAACACATCACACAGACGGTCAGAAAGAATGCTCAGAATACATCCCACAAAGACAGTATTGGCATCCTCGAATTTCTTCTGATCCTCGTCAGATATAGTTCCTTCAGATTTGCCTTTACTGATATGGAACACTTTCATCGTGGTCAGCCAAAGCTCAGCCTTGTACTGCTACCTCTTAAAGTGCACACTGGTAAACTTATCCGGGCTCAGTGCATCGGTAAAACCAGCCATTGTTAATTCAGTAAATTGCCTACAATAAGGTTTTTAGATTGTTGGAATATTAGGCATAATTTCCATGATTAATTCCAGAATATTAAGCATGACAAAACCAGCTACTAGCTCATGTAACTCGAACATACTAGATGTACTAAACAACATGATGAACAGAAACGAACAGCAGCTAAACATGTACTCGCAGAACATGATGAATAACCAAACAGGAGCACGTAGCACATACCATTCGGTTGTCGTAGTAGAAACTTTGGGGAAGACTGATCGAAGCAGATGGCGACGAAGACGGCGGTAGGCAGCATCGCCCGACTTGGATGGAAGACGGCCCGTGATGGAGAACTCGAGCAGTCGCGCGGAGCGCAAAACCCTAAGCTAACCGTTTGACACGTCTGTCAATTTTCCTGAGCAGCAAAATAAAGGTCGGCTCGGCGACCCGCAACCCGCGTCGTGACGAGACAGGCGGGCGAGCGGCGTCGGAGGAGGAGGTGCGCGCGCGTGTATCTCTCTTATTGCCACTTACTTACAAAATGGTGCAACACTCCATCTTATAAGGTGGTGCAACTCTCCTCCAACTTTCCATGTGGGACTAAACTTTAGCTCCCACTCCACTCCCATGTGAGCTGCCACAAACATGGGCTCACACACATATGGGCTGCCATAAATTTGGGCCTTGAGATTTAGGAAAAATCTGAAATACACATGGGCCTAAATGGATTAGCCCCATTATTTCTAACAAGAAGTCCGTCCTGTCTACCGGTAGCATCTGAGCCTGTCCGGGCATGCCGGTTGGACGATGGTCTCCAACACGCCCGTAGCAAGTTCATCAATGTCACTATCATCCCTCATCAGTCATCTCACCTCTATACGCCTCCGATCTCGCTTCATCAATTCACCAAGAAAGCCACAGTTTCACTTCTCAGTGCATCAATAGAATTCTTGCCTTTTAATTATCCTGGAAAGAAAAAGAAAGAATTTATAACTATACAAAGCACAATGATGGCCCATTACTTAATACTCTAGAGTTCATTGCTTGCACTGGGTTTGGGAGCCCAATTTGAAAATAAAATAACATATCATATCTTCGTTTTCGTCCATAATTGTATAGTACGACCAGATGTGAGAAAATCTAACCAAATTACCATTTAAATAATTCCTTTTAAGAATTATCATTTAAATACAAAAATGATATTAAATATTTATTTAGTATTTTTCTAAAATACTACAGTATTTAATATATAATAAAAATGATTTTTATTTATTTTTATCATCTTTCTTTAACTTTATAAAATTCCATAAGGAATATATATATTATAAAATTCTTAATAAAAATTACATACATAAAAATTTATTTAGATAGATTGGATTATTGTGAATCCAAAAATATTTTATTTATAATTTTTTAGATTTTTAGTTTATTCTCTAGAATTTATTTAAGTTCAGGGGTATTTTGATCTTTTCCTATTTATTAATACTTCCTTTAGGTTGTTCGGCTGCCTTTGTCAAGCTTATTGGGCTTATTGGGCCATTTTGGCTCAAGTGGCTATGACCAAAAGGGCTCCCCGAAGGCGTTCTGGCCCTATCGGCCCTCTCTCTCTCTCTCTCTCTCTCTCTCTCTCTCTCTCTCTCTCTCTCTCTCTCTCTCTCTCTCTCTCTCTCTCGACCTCTCTCTCTCTCTCTCTCTCTCTCTCTCTCTCTCTCTCTCTCTCTCTCTCTCCTCTTCTCCTCCTCGACCTCGTGGTCGATGGCGCCGCCACCGTGCGCTGCTCGCCGCCGTGGTCCTCCCTGGCCGCTGTCGTGGTGCAGGGCAAGGTTGTCGACCACGCTCGTCCATCTGGTCCAGTTTGATTTGATCCTAGGGCCCTTCTATGGCCAGGCTAGCCCCCTCCAAAAATATTTTATTTATAATTTTTTAGATTTTTAGTTTATTCTCTAGAATTTATTTAAGTTCAGGGGTATTTTGATCTTTTCCTATTTATTAATACTTCCTTTAGGTTGTTCGGCTGCCTTTGTCAAGCTTATTGGGCTTATTGGGCCATTTTGGCTCAAGTGGCTATGACCAAAAGGGCTCCCCGAAGGCGTTCTGGCCCTATCGGCCCTCTCTCTCTCTCTCTCTCTCTCTCTCTCTCTCTCTCTCTCTCTCGACCACTCTCTCTCTCTCTCTCTCTCTCTCTCTCTCTCTCTCTTCTCTCTCTCCTCTTCTCCTCCGACCTCGTGGTCGATGGCGCCGCCACCGTGCGCTGCTCGCCGCCGTGGTCCTCCCTGGCCGCTGTCGTGGTGCAGGGCAAGGTTGTCGACCACGCTCGTCCATCTGGTCCAGTTTGATTTGATCCTAGGGCCCTTCTATGGCCAGGCTAGCCCCCTCCAAAAATATTTTATTTATAATTTTTTAGATTTTTAGTTTATTCTCTAGAATTTATTTAAGTTCAGGGGTATTTTGATCTTTTCCTATTTATTAATACTTCCTTTAGGTTGTTCGGCTGCCTTTGTCAAGCTTATTGGGCTTATTGGGCCATTTTGGCTCAAGTGGCTATGACCAAAAGGGCTCCCCGAAGGCGTTCTGGCCCTATCGGCCCTCTCTCTCTCTCTCTCTCTCTCTCTCTCTCTCTCTCTCGACCTCTCTCTCTCTCTCTCTCTCTCTCTCTCTCTCTCTCTCTCTCTCTCTCTCTCTCTCTCTCTCTCTCTCTCTCTCCTCTTCTCCTCCTCGACCTCGTGGTCGATGGCGCCGCCACCGTGCGCTGCTCGCCGCCGTGGTCCTCCCTGGCCGCTGTCGTGGTGCAGGGCAAGGTTGTCGACCACGCTCGTCCATCTGGTCCAGTTTGATTTGATCCTAGGGCCCTTCTATGGCCAGGCTAGCCCCCTTCCTGAACCCTAGGGTTTGGGGATGGTGCTGCTACCGCCGCTGCTGATCTTCATGTGGTGATGTGCGGTGCTCGTGCGCTGCTGTGTCCGCCGCCGTGGCTGGTGCGGGTTGCAGCGCCCTCTGGGGTGTTTCCCGTGCCGCCGCGATCTCGTCGGCCCCTCTGCTTCCTCTTCAATCTTTCAGCGAGGACCACCGGTGAGTAATTTTTCTGTGATCACTCGTACCTCTGGCTACCTCGAGTCCCTCTATGTGCATCTGGTGACCAATTTATATTTAGGATTTGCACTGATGTCTAGGGTTCATCCCTCGTGCTTGTGAGATGATGTTATGGTCTGATATCGATGCTTAGTGAAGATTGTGTTTTCTGCCCTTAGTGATTGTTATTATCCTCTGATTATGAGATACTGGGGTTGATCTGATGCTAGTGGTTCATAGCTCTGTCTCTGATTGGGTGATGTTGTTATTTGGTATGTTCATCTTCTGTCAGTATCTTGATACTGACAGTAACACTATCAATAATGATTCACTGCACCAGTGTTTATTGGCTTGTATGTTTATCTATAGCCTAAATTTATTCAATAGAATCTGATGATTCTTTGAGAAGGAATGTGTATATTGAATGATCTCTGATTGGTCTCAGGGAAATGATGTATATTTGTCTGATATTTTATTTCTGTAAGCTAGGCTATCAAGTTGGCTTAGCTGTAAGATCATTTCTTGTGAAACCATCCTGGAATGGTACACAAGTTGATATGGTTGTTGGCTTTACTTATAGTCAGTACCTGAGACTTGTTAGATGCTTAATAAATTGAAAACTCCCTTTTTGTTTATGCCTATGATGCTGTTCTGAGGCTCTAGGATTAAAGTCCTAGTTAGTTAAGTAAATGGTTTGTTTGTAACTTGCAAGATTAGAGGTGCTACTCCCTCTGGGAGATGTGCCCTGGTCTGGTAAGAACAAATGAGGAATTATTTAAGTTGCATGTGTTAACACCAAACTCTGTGAGGCTGATCTGAGAGATTGGTGCTTTTGGCTTGGTTTGATTTCTGATCTTTATACTCAAAATCTCTAGGATAGATTCACCTCACTTGGGTGATTTTTGAGAGATTGTTTCATAAAACAACACATGCTTCTGTCTAGATAATATGATTAGATCATGTGATGGTTTTATGATACTCACCACAAAAACTAATGATTATGGAGTTGGGTGGTGATGTTGATCTTGTTGATTGGATCTTGTCCTTCACCTCTAATGTTATTCTTATTTTGCTGAGCTACTGTGCTTGACCTTGAGCTAGCCTGCTCCTCCAGCTCCTGTACTTGGCCTTGCTGTCCACCTGATCCTTCCCCCTCCGTATGTCACCATCTGGTGATGTTTGGTTGATCTTTGGTGGTGCTTTGGTTTGGCTTGGTTTGTTGTGGCTAAACTGTTGATGCTTGTGGTGTATGTGCAAAGGAACTGATACTGGGGTGCTTGCCCATGGCTGTGTTGAGCTGTTTTGATTGTGTACACAGTTGTGGCTATGGTGACAGTACACACCATGTATTTAGGTGTGTAAGGTGTTTGTGTGCCTGCTGCATCCTTATGGATATGCTCAGGGGTGATTTACCTTTTTATCTGATTACATTTACCTGCCTGGTGAAACTTGCCCCTCTTACTGATTGGAATTGTTTGACTTATGGCTTATTAATTATGAAAGATGTAGTTCTTTCATATTGGTGAAACTTTCCCCTAAAGATTTACTCAATGATATAAAGTGGAACAGTGCATCTCACTGTCACTACTGAGAGTAAAATTAACCTAATCTCTATTTTCTTTCTTTATGTTTATTCTTTGTTTTGCAGGTACAGGACTTGAAGATTGAGATTAGAATAGGTTTTCTTTTTTATAGAATAATTTTTTTGTAATATTTATTTTATTCTTTTGTAATCTTTATTTAATTCTTTTGTAATAAAGATTGTAATGTTACTCAATATGTAAATATTCCTCCTCTTATAACTTTCTATTGTAAAGATTCTCTATTAATTTTATAAGTTACATTTTTGTACCTTATTGATGAAATAAATATTCATTTATTTAATTGTCAATCTACATAGAATTTCTGGTTCCTACATATTGTTTCTTGATCAACTTCCTAAGTTACATCCTGTAACTTATTCATTAAATAATATATGAAATAAATGTTCATTCACTTGATTGTGTTATATTATCTAAAAGTTTGAGTTAGTAAACCACTGTTCAAAAAATAGGCCGAATGAACGATTAATAGTCCGATTAATCGCTACTAGGGACGTGACCGTGTCGATTATCACTAATCGTTTGTATTAATCGTTTAGCCCGAATAATAGGTCCGACACTCCGATTACTAGGTGTGTTCCCGATTAACCACTACACTTGGTCGAAAAAATTGCAAAATTATCAACACATATCACCCATCCATCTGCTAGCCCGCCCCAATGAAGTAGGTTTTGTGAAGCTCCCGCTCGATCCCTGCCTCCAGGAGCTTGATTTCCACCATCACCAACCAGTTCCTTGTCGTTGTTGACCAGTTCCTCGTAGTTGCCGACCAGACCTCAAATACAAGAGCTCGAGCGCCTTAAGGATCTCATCCGGAAGCTTAAGGCTGCCTTTAATATGGTAGATGGTTGAGGTGCAAGATGATTTATACGTGTTTTAGGTGCTAATTTTTTTAGGCTAAACCGATTAATAGTCAACCGATTAAATCAGTTAATCGTCCGAATTCCGATTAGTTGCTACTCCCAAGCTAACCGAGCATCTAACGATTACCGATTTCCTTACCATTGGTAAATATTATTTCTTGATTAAATAATATCTACTCAAACATAATCTTAATCTTTTAAGATATACCTCCAAATCTCAATTTTGAATTCAAATTCTTTTCCCAAAACACACTAATTCATAAAGATCATATCAAAGTTTATAACGATCATTCTTCAAGGATATTCCTAAACTTAAAAAGTGAAAGAAACTTTGATCACTTTATGTTTTTATTTGGCAAAAAATTTACCCACATTTTTTTACAGATGAATGCATGCAATTGCACAGATTCCTAAATCTATCCTTCGTTGGTTCCTAAATGCTGGGATATTACAGTGACAGAAATCTCTTCGGTTGTAGATGTGTTGTTGCTAATAGGGAGAAAACAATTGTCTCTTGTTCATGGAACAATTAGATTGTTTACCTTACATATTTTGCTTAAAGAAGTTGTCTGTTGCTTGCAACTTAATACTAGAGGGGGTTCGGATGATAACCTGAAGGTGGACTTCTAGTTCATGCCATGTTGTTTATCTAAGGAGAACACCTCTAGTGAACTATGGACCCCGGTCCAATCTTTAGCATTGATACATCTTCCATTGTTACTGTTTACTTGCTGCAAACCATCATCACCTTCCAAACCATATAGTTAATCCTTTGTTACAGCAACCGGTGAGATTGAAAACCTCACTGTTAGCTGGGGCAAAGTCTTGAGTTTGTGTTGTGCAGGTCTCCACGTTGCTTGCAGCACCTTTGGGACGTTTCCTTCCTCCTACTAGTTTGATAACCTGGGTTTCTTACTGAGGGAAACTTGCATGCTGTACTGCATCATACCTTCTGCTTGGGGTCTCCCAACGAAGTGTTGCTGCACTCATCAACAACATCAATCTATAACCCTGATAGACTTTATGGATCGATTACCTTCTAAGAAATTGCATCGAGGAATGCACATACCTTCACAATGTCCAGTCGAACATTTTCTGGTAGAATTCCCCTCAATGCAACCGAAAGCAATTGCGTCATAAGCACGTGGCAGATATGAGACTTTAGGTTTTGGAATTTTTTCTCTTTCATATTTACTATTCCCTTTATGTTAGACAAGAATCCAGGCGGGACCTTGATACTGAAAAGGACTTCAAAAAAGATTTCCTTCTCTTCCTTGGTAAAAGCGTAGCTGGCAGGCCCTTGAAACTGCCTTGGGTGCTTGCCGTCTCGTCCTTTATGACGTTGCTGGTCCTCCCGTGCTTCCGTTTTATCTTTTGACTTCCCATACAAGCCCAGTAAGCCTAGAATATTCACGCAAATATTCTTCGTTAGGTGCATCACGTCGATTGCAGAGCGGACCTCATGGACTTCCCAATAGGGTAGCTCCCAAAATATAGATTTCTTCTTCCATCGGCGTCTTTCGGAATAGGTTTTCCTCCAGGACCCTTTCCAAATATTACATTTAAATCCTTGACTATACCAAATACATCAGCACCACTACGAGGGTCAAGCTTTTTCCGGTGATCTGCCTCGTCATCGAAATGCTTGCCTTTTTTCCTTCAGGGATGTCTGGGCGGAAGAAAACGATGATTATACGGGTACACATTCTTTCTAGATTTATCCAGATATATACTTTCACTTTCATCTAAATAGTGTGTGCATGCATTGTATCCCTTGTTCGTCTGTCGTGAGATGTTACTAAGAGAAGGCCAATCATTGATGGTTACGAACAACAACTCTCGTAGGTCGAATGGCTCCTATTTGTGCTCATCCCACACACGTAAACCTGGTTCGGCCCACAACTGTAAAAGTTCATGAACTAATGGCCTTAGGTACACATCAATGTCGTTGATGGGTTGCTTCGCGCATTGGATGAGCACTGGCATCATAATAAACTTCCGCTTCATGCACAACAGAGGAGGAAGGTTGTAGATACATAGAGTCACGGGCCAGGTGCTATGACTGCAGATCTGCTCCCTAAAAGGATTCATGTCATCTGTACTTAGACCAAACCATAAGTTCCTTGCATCCCAGCAAAGTCCGGGAAGTCTCTCTCAATTTTTATCCACTGCCGACCATCAGCGGGGTGCCTCAACATCCCGTCTTTTTTACGTTCTTCCATGTGTCATCACAACAACTTGGCATGCTCTTTGTTTTTGAACAAACGTTTCAACCATGGTATTATAGGAGCATACCACATCACCTTGGCAGGAACCCTCTTCCTGGGTGGCTCGGCATCAACATCACCAGGGTCATCTTTTCTGATCTTATACCGCAATGCAGTGCATACCAGGCATTTATCCATATTCTCGTACTTTTCACCGCGGTAGAGGATGCAGTCATTAGGGCACGCATGTATCTTCTGCACATCTAATCCTAGAGGGCAGACGAGCTTCTTTGCTTCGTACGTACTGGCGGGCAATTCGTTATTTCTTGAAAGCAACTTCTTCATGAGTACCAACTGACATGGACATACCCCACGGGTACATGACATTGGTATACCTGGTCCAGCCCAAGGAAGGCCCACGTCAAGACACGCGTCCCATGAAGACTTCGGGTGGCCCAAGCCCATGGCGTTTTCGACTCCTTGGAGGACAAGTCTAGATTAGATAGAATTTCAAAGGGTACCAACCCTAATCTATAACCGACTCGACCTAATCCTAGGACCTGCCTATCTATATAAAGGCCGGGAGGGTACGGCGACAAGGATCTCTTCCACCATCGCATACACACCTCCACGCCAGATTGCATCTGCGCACCCCTGTAACCTTCGGTTCCGCCGTAATCAAGAGCAGACAAGAAGGAGTAGGGTTTTCCCTTCGGGGGCCTGAACCTAGGTAAATCTTGTGTCCCGTGTTGCTTGTCTGTTAACCGTTCCGCGACTTCCAGCATTTCCATCTTCTCCAAAACCCAAGTACATAACAATGGGCATTGACGAGATCGAACCTCGTCAATTGGCGTCGTCTATGGGAAGTGGGGACGCTGATCGTGCGGTCGTGATGGTTCCATCCAGATCGATATACAACTCATCGGCAACGGAGAGTCACCTCCTTTTCGGCGCCTTCGACTTCACTACCCACTCGTCAGCCACCCTGAGGGATTTCGAGTCCGTCGACGACGGGCTCGATATGCTGTTCGGGAGTTTCTGCTTCTAGGTGGGGCAGACCGGCACCCTCCGCCTCCCAGAGCGGGTGCCTCCACCATCCATCAGGCCCGCTTTGTGGGTTACACCTATCTGCGCGTTACACGCGTCGACGCTGATAGACGAGTCAGATGACAGCGGCAGCTGCAACTCAGATCTGTGCGGCCCTCCCTCAGATGAAGGAACCTATGGTTCCGGATCCGAAAGTTGCGGCAGCAGCGATCCAATCCGTGGGCGCTACCTATGCGCCGTCGTCATCCACAACGAAACAGAACTGTCACCAGTTTCGAGTGCACCCAACCCTAGCTGAGAACGGAGGAAACGGGGGAAACCCTCCTAAAAGGCCCAACGAGGGTGATTCTCACGCTTACAACAAGATCAACCTCAATGAGGAAGGCTGGTGCCAAGCACGCGAAGCCGTGACAGACAACATCATCCTACATGTGAATGCTTCACGGGATCTACTGATGGCCTACCAAGTCGATGGCTATTCACAGCTACTACCTTAACACCAAAGAAGAGTTCGACCCAACACTAGTGCAGGCCCCCCCCCCTTTAACTCCGGTTGGGAGGGCCCTCTAACAGCGGTTCCCCAACCGCTGTTGAGGGTTCGGTGTTAGAGGGAGGGCCCCTTTAACATCGGTTCTTATACGAGCCGGTGTTAAAGGGTGGCGCACGTGGGGCTGCCGCAGGCCTCAGCCCCCCCTTTAACACCGGTTCGTATCTGGAACCGGTGTTAAAGTTTCTTCTGCCGCGGCAGACTTCTGCCTCTGCCCCGTTCTGGGCGTATTTCTGCGGGAGGGGGGGAGCGAGGGGGAATCGATCGGGAGAAAACATACGAGTCATCGGTACATAAGAGTACATGAATAATTAAGCAACTATTATTATACACAAACATCGTCATCAACACATACATCGTCATCGTTCATTTTGGTGGATATCTAAAGAGTTCTCCGCCAGGCGTGACGACCTCATCAAGTATGAACCCCGCCAATTCCTCTTGAATGGCTCGTATGCGTTCAAATGGTAGGAGTTGGTCCCGCATCCGTTGGATCTGAATATATATGAAGAATGGGCCGTCAATATATATAAGAATAAAACTCAACACAATTGATGGTAATAAAATAATGTTGTGGACTTTGTTTACTTACTCTAAGTTGTTCTAGTGAGGCTTGGCCCGTCGCACATATCGTGTTGTGAATGAATTCGCAAACATAGTACCCACATAAGTTATTGCCGTGTCCCTGATGCGCGCACTTTACGAGAATAGAGAGTTCAATCAAAATAATAATCAATAAAGCATGATATAATGGAATTGGAAGCTAGCTAGTATTACTTACATTTTGGTCTACAAATTTTAGTTCTTCTGACCATTCACCCACGGCCCTGCCCGTGAACATTTTCCAAACACTGTCCGACAAAGAAAATGGATAAAGGAGTAATTAATTACTTATTGTCACGAAAGTTGCCGATCTAGTGCGATAATATGATTGAAATTACCTTTGGAGCATCTCTCTAAAGTTTGCCCATATCTCTTTTTCTTTTCGTAACGAGTCCATGAAAAGGACTTTTCCTGAGTCGGGTTGAATGACTAGCAGAATAAAGTGGAACCTACGCACGCATAACTCATCATCAGTTACACTTAACATCGAGTAAGCTGAAATAGAATGTGTACAAGAGAGAGGGTAACAGTACTCACGAGAAGTTGTAAGGCAATAGTATTTCCCTTTTGGTTTGTTGTCTCAGTAAAGACGTTAGCAAGTAATCTTCTGTTTGCCCGGGTTTGGTTTCTACCACTTCTTCATAAACTCTATTTGGGTCAACGAACCCAATGTCAAAAGGGCCTCCTTTCCTGCATTCCATAACCTTTTTCCTGCATAATAGTATATACATATATGGTGAGCATATATATATACATGCAATTAATAAAGTGAATGAGATGAGATATAAATTATAGAAATAGTACTTACACACAATAAAGGCTGATGGCAGCTTTGTCGAGTTCCTTCTGATTGAATAGAAAATGCAAGTCTTGAATGTTGAAGTCGATCGCGTCATCTCCGCAGAAGAAAATATCATCTCTTATATGCGCCGTGATCCATTCTACCTTTCTCGTCTTGCAGAAATGAAGGTACCACTTGTGCAATTTTCGCACCTTTGTTGGTAGAGTCTTGAGCTCCTCTTTCTTGACGAGATTCTTCCCATACTTCCATGGATGTATGGGGTTGGCATCACATTTGGGCAAGTTGTCTCTCATGAGGTTCAAGTATGCAATGTAAGTCATCCCCATCTCATTGGCCTTTCTTTGTAGCTCTGCCTCGTAATCATTTACGGGAGGAGCGTACTGTGTGTCGAACATTTGGAGCGGGGCACATGATTGGTTTTCCTGCTCTCCGAGCATGGGAACTGTTTTCTAGGGTGCCTCACGACTGCTACTTTCAGTCTCCCTACGGATCCTTGCATCCGCCTTCAAAATCTGGCGCTCGTAGTCCGGCACAAGTGGGGTTTCAGGTTTCAAAAGATTATTGTAAAACTTCTCCACCACCGCCGGATCTATTTTCTCCTTTGGCTCGGCCCGTCTAGGTGCAAAGAATTTCTTGACCTGTTCTTCCGAGATCCTATTGGTCTCCTCGTCGTTGCGATTCCACGGTAAAACCAGCAATGGCTTGGCGGAAGGCTACGGGACGTAGATTTTGAACTCTTTGGCGTACGGTTTCCTACGGATTTCTTTGTGGCAGTGCTACTGATGCTCCTCGTGGCAGTTCTCTTCCGCTTACGCTGAGGAGATGGCTGAAGCACCGGAGATGGCTGACGGGCCGGAGATGGATGCCGCGCAGGAGATGGCTGACGGGCCGGAGATGGCTGCCGCGCAGGAGATGGCTGCCGCGCAGGAGATGGCTGCCGCGCCGGAGATGGCTGCCGCGCAGGAGATAGCTAAAGCGTCTCAGACTGCTGACGCTGCGGAGACGGCGGGGGTGCCAGTGACCTCCAATTTGGAAGCACAATGTGTTCCTTCTTCCAAAGAATGGTTGTTTTCACTGCAAATTTGAGTTGAGTTTCCCCTTCACCTGTAGCATGGTCAAGCTGTGCTTTCTCATATTCCTTCACAACCTCATCCACCACGACAATAGCATAGCCATCTGGAATCGGTCGGCAGTGGTAAGTTCCACCAACTACAGGAGGTAAGGCATAGCCGACAACCACCTTAATGGATAAGCCCATTAATCTCACATGCAGCTCAGCGTGTTTGCTCTCCGTGATCTCATCCACGGGGTATCGAGGACCCGTCATTTCAAGCGTGGGTTGCACGTTCTCCATGGAAGCCACACTGCTTTTCCGCGCAGAGTCTGGGCCGCGGGCAGCTTCCAATGCAGGCTCTTCGTGCCGCTGAGATGGGCCGGTAGCTTGATGGCTCTGTTGTGCATTCACTTGCGCCTGCAGCGCCGCAAGTGCATGTTCTATCTGTGTCATCCGCTCTGTACGCTCTTTTTCTTTTCTGCCACGCCATCTGTAAGAGTCGCTCCAGTCGGCAAACCCATCCTTCCACGTCATACCCCCTGTGCCTCGTGCATGTCCAGGGTGTTCTTTTTTACCGATGGCGCGTGTGAGCTGGTCATTCTCTCTGTCGGGATTGAAGGTCCTGGCGGATGTTTCCTCGTATGCCGTAATGAGTTCAGTGACGGGTTTGGCAAGGATGGTTGGGAAGATACACAATCCTGTTTCTGGGTCCAACCTTGCCCCAATTATGTAGAACCAAGTCTTTGCACGTAGGTCCCACCCATCTGTCTGGGGTGTGATCCCTCTCTCGCGCAGGGCCTTCTCAGCTTCCTCCCACTTAGGCCTCTGAGATATGTAGCCACCTGACCCCGTCCTCTGGTGATATCCCTTCTTCAGGGCATTAAGCGTATTGGTTTCTGACCTCTTTTTAGCTATAGCACTTTTTTTATATGTCTCAAATTCGGGCCAGTGAGGTCTTATCTTCGCATAATATGCGTCTTCGAAATTTGGAGTCTCGCCAGAATTGACAAATTTGTTCAATTTTGCCTTCCAGCTGCGGAAAGCGTCAGCCATCTTCTTTAGAGTCCACTCTTTGACCTTTTCCTTTATAACCGGGTTGTTTTCATCCTCCTCTGGCGGAAGGGTGAAATTTACCAACAACGAATTCCAAAGCGTTTCTTTGGATCTATCATCGACAAAGGTACCGTCGCCCTTCTTTGGCTTATTCCAATTTTCAATTGTGATTGGGATTTGGTCCCTAACAAGAACTCCAGCCTGACGTACAAATTTGTCTGCGGCCTTCTTGGGCTCCATCAGCCTGCCATCAACACGGATTGCTTCGATCGTGAACTTTGCACGATCTTTCAACCACTGGCTCACGCCTCGCTTGCTCTTTTTCGTAGAAGAAGATGGTTGCTGGCTGGTCGATCCAGAGGGCTAAAAGAAGAAAGAAGCGTTAATTAATACATGTAGAAGAAGATTGTTTGTGGAAGTCAGCAGAGGCTTAATCAATGCATATACCTCGCCGGACTTTGTAACCATTAAATTGTGTTCACTAGAGTCTTCATCTTCTCCATGACTAGTACTTGAGCTGTCGTCATCATGTCCCTCCAAGTTCAGATATTGTGAGGTGTCCTCATCAATAATGGTCTCCATTATTTCTTCTTCTTCAAGGTTTCTACTAAGTGGATCCATAGTTTCTAAAACAATAATATTATCTAGAGTAAGAGTGTAAACATTCAAGTGGACTTGGATTCATAGACAAATATACATATTATTCATACAAAAATACACAAATGAAATTAAAACCCTAAGGATGCTTGATCATTTTAAACGAGTTCCGAGGGGTCCAAACCCTAATTCGTAGAAATCCCGGATGCATATGAGAGGGGCTAGCTACAGTGGCTGACCGGAGGCTGGCGACGTTGGAGAGCGACCTAGGGAGCGCGAGGTAGCGTGATGCGGCCTACCTAAAATGGGCGTTGTTCGAAAGAGGAGGCCGAGGAAAACATTATAGCGACGGAAAACAACTTGGCAGAACAGATACAATGTGGAGGGGATGTCCCCAAGATAGGCCCCAGACCGAGGGGGGATGCCACATCGGAGCTTGCACCGAACCTAGGCCGCATCGCGAGCTCGCACCCCATGGCCACCACCGGAGCTTGCACCCCACCTAGGCCGCCCCCGCAGCCGAGAGGGGAGGCCGTCCCCGTACCGCGCCTGGGCCCTGGGCCTCCCCGACGAATCCGCCTCCCTGACCCATCCCCTCCACTTCCCTGTCATTGGCCCCAATCCGTGGACGCGCTCGCGTAGCCGCTCCTGCCCGCCACACCCGATGACGCGAGCTACCACGTCAAAGCTGTCTTCGTGTCTGATTTGATCCTAGCTACTACTAATAAGTACAATGGTTTGAAATCATACTTTCTACAAAGCTTGTTCGATTTCATCTTGGTACATATGTTCGGAGGGGTTCGATTTCATCTTGGTACATCTGTTCGGAGGGCCCCAATCCGTGGACGCGCTCGCGAGAGAGCTCGCGTGGGGAGGCCGTCTCCGGCGAGGAACTGCTCGGGGGCGAGCACGGGGAGGCAACAGCGTCTGCAGGGCTCGATGACGGCCTGCAGATGCGCGACGACGGGCAGCTGCAACGGCGGACAGAAGACCGGGTAGAGGCGGCCGGCGACGTGGTAGAGCGCAGCCTGCAAAGGGGGGCGCCGGCGACGAAACAGAGAAGGGGAGGAAACAGAGAAGGGGAGGAAACAGAGGGGACGACCAGGCGCGGTCCGCTAGCTCACCACGGCGTCGGGGTTCTTGTAGGCGCCGGCGTCGTCGTCGGCTTCGGTGGCACGCGCGCGGTGGCGGTGGCGGTCGTCGGCTTCGGTGGCGCGCGCGCGGTGGAGGTGGCGGTCGTCGGCTTCGGTGGCGCGCGCGCGGTGGGGGTGGCGCGCACGCGGTGGCGAGGGCGGCGACGGCGAGGGCTGGAGGGCCTCGGTGGCGAGGGCGCGCGGTGGCGACGGCGAGGGGTTGGCTCTGGGCGGTGGCGATCTGGCTCTGGGGGAAGAAAGGAGCGAAGGGGATGGCGCATTTAATACCCCTCCCCCGAACCGGTGTTAAAGGGGGGGGAATTCGTTTCGCGCGCATATTTATTACCCCACCCCCCCCCTTTAACACCGGTTCCAGCCCCGAACCGGTGTTAAAGGGGGGGTGGGGTAATAAATATGCGCGCGAAACGAATTCCCCCCCCCCTTTAACACCGGTTCGGGGGAGGGGTATTAAATGCGCCATTCCCCGAACCGGTGTTAAAGGGGGGGGTGGTGCGCGCGGGAAACGAAATAAATGCCCCCCCCCTTTAACACCGGTTCCTGTCTGGAACCGGTGTTAAAGGGGGGGTCATTTATTTCATGCATTAAAGGGGCTTTTTTAATTCAAAAAATATGATATGAATTTAGAAAATTCATATCTTTTTCATTTCAACTCAGAAAAATATGAATAATATATCATAATTTTCAGAAAAATAATATCTATCCATTCATGTAAATCATTTTATATTTAATTTACATGAAAATTTTCAAAATAATTAAAACACTTAAATATAAATTTTGATTATTCAATTCAAACAAAAATAAATTGTTAAATCCTAAAACTTTGAACATAAGAAATATTAAGCATCTAAAAAATGATTTTTATTAGATCAAATAATATTTTAATGCCGCATCTTTTGTATTAACATTTTTGAATTGATTGGATATTTAGATGTCGCATCTTTTGTATACACTTGAATCTCACCAAGCCTCGCTCAACTTGCATTGTTTTTTGATAAAATAGCATATTGTGAACCTAAAAATGATTTTTGTAAAAAATCATGAGCATCGTATCATGTACTTGTAGTTCATATGTGACCTACTTCCTGCCGATTCGGTAGGAATTTGTCTTTTTCACTAGAGGTGGACGGAAAAGTTTCAGATCCCCCTGTTGGTACATTGTGCATATAAGGTGGTCTAGTATTTTTGTAAAATGTGTTGGTGGTTTTTTGAATTAGCTATTTGGTGGTTGCTTCACAAAACCGTCCGTTTTTATGCTCGGAAAATGGAAAATGCCTTTTTGGTGCGATAAAAAGGAATACTTCCTCTTGCAACATTGTTTGCCATGCCATGATGCACATGTATGCACAATATGGCCATATTATCACAAACTATGCCTTGATTCTAGACATAACATTGGTCATTTGACCCGAAAGCCAAGAAACCTCGACTGAGATAGGTCATTTTGAGAGAGTTACATAAAGCCGAACTGGAACTAAAAATTAAGATACATAAAAGAACTGAAAATTAAGATACATGGCCAGATTAAGTAACAATCAGCCGAACTGGAACTAAAAATTAAGATACATAAAAGAACTGAAAATTAAGATACATGGCCAGATTAAGTAACAATCGGCCGAACTTGTTTCGGAATGTTGGAGTGATTCAGTCATGCTCCTGCCTACACCTGTAATACTCGCCACTGTAGTCGTCGTACTCGCCGCCGCCGTCATCGCTGTCGTCGTCGGGGTCGCCGTAATTGAACCTCTGGAGAGTACGCGTGGTCTGGACTTGAGGGTAGCGCGTGGGCTGGACTTGAGGGTAGCGCAGACGGGGGTTAGAGTCGGCGGCAGTGTCATAGGCCATGACGCTCTGGAGAGTCCGACCGCGCCACCATAGCCGACGGCCGGCCTCGTTGAAGTTAGGAGGAGGTGGGCCGTCCTCCTCGTGCCTGGCGAGCGCCCTCTAATGCCGATCCACGAAGAAGGCTTCCCAAGTAGGGAAATAGTCGGGATGCCATCTGGGATTCCTCCGCTCCTCCGGCGTGAGCTCGAAGTAGTAGTGGTTCGTGATGGCCATCCGGCGCGCCACACCTAGAGGGACAGGAGGAACCGGCACGCCTCCGACGCTCAGCATCCAGCCGACGGGGACACAGTAGCCCGGCGGGCAGGGGTAGTTCGAGGCGCAAAGCGCCTCCGCCTCCCTGGGGTTAGTGCTACGGTGGAAGCCATGGGCAAGAGTGATGAGGTTGCAGATATGAGTCTAGAGATGTGCAATGACAATGGAGGCCAACCCCCTACATATATACATAGTGAACTAGCGGGAAGAACTGGAGGGAAGAACTGGCGGGAAGAAAAATGGCGGGAAGAAGATCTGGCGGGAAGAAAAATGGCGGGAAAAAATGGCGGGATGAACCTTTAGTCCTGGTTGGAGACACCAACCGGGACTAAAGATGAACCTTTAGTCCCGGTTGGAGACACCAACCGGGACAAAACACGAGTCAACACTAATAATAGGGGTGAGTGTCGACATTATGTCGTGCGGCGTGTACCTTGTCCCGGATGGTGTCACCAACCGGGACTAAAGATGAACCTTTAGTCCCGATTGGAGACACCATCCGGGACAAAACACTCCCGGTTGGAGACACCATCCGGGACAAAACACGAGTCAACATTAATAATAGGGGTGAGTGTCGACATTATTTCGTAAGTGTCAACACTAAGTTGAGCTGCTTGTACTATAAATAGGCATCCTTGTGAGTCTAGTCCTCCAGCCAGTTTGAGGCTATGCCTTACCTCCTTTCGAGAGCAGGGACACCACTACGGCCAGTTTCAGGGAGATGCCGACGGAGCCCAGTCCTCCGGCATCTCCGAGAAACTGGTCATAGAGGCACTCCCTAATATGTGAAATTAGTTAGCTCCCAGGTGTATTGATCTAGTTAGAGAAGTTACAAATCTGCAAGATGGTTTTCGAGAGCAGGGACACCACTACGGCCAGTTTTAGGGAGATGCCGACGGAGCCTAGTCCTCCGGCATCTCCAAGAAACTGGTCATAGGCACTCCCTAATATGTGACCGCGCGCGTATGGAGATCAGATCTTAATGGTAAGTACGAATCGGGACAACTTCTTCTCATAGTTCCGGTCCATCCACAAAACATGACTAACACTCAAGACATGCATTAATATTAAAAACATGAACTAGAGTTACATAATATGAGCATGAACTTCTTGGCATATGTCCTTCCTTATGATCGCTTCAGACGTAACCATGGAGCATCTTCTTTACTTAACGGAATGCTTGGGTCAGTTTTCACTGTGAAGGGCGGAATTTCATCAAACTTATTATAATGTTCTGACATGTCTGTCTTGTCCTCGATTCCCACGATGTTTCTTTTCCCTGAAAGAACTATGTGACGCTTTGGCTCATCATATGATGTATTCGTTTGCATATTTTTTCTTTTTTTTTGGTCTGGAGGACATGTCCTTCGCATAGAAAACCTGAGCCACATCATTGGCTAGGACGAATGGTTCGTCTAAGTTCTTCATAAGATTGTTGAGATCCACCGTTGTCATTCCGTACTTCTTGTCTACCTCAACCCCTCCTCCTGTTAGCTTGACCCATTTGCATCAAAACAAGGGGACCTTAAAATTAGGTCCATAGTCAAGTTCCCATATCTCCTCTATGAACCCATAATACGTGGTCTTTTGCCATTGTCTTCTGCTGCATCGAAGCGGACACCACTGTTCTGGTTGGTGCTCTTTTTATCTTGGCCTATCGTGTAAAATGTATTCCCATTTATCTCGTACCCTTGGAAAGTACATACAGTCGAAGACGGTGTCCTGGCCAACAAGTACAGCTGATCCCCAACAGTGGTGTTATTCGTGAGAAGTCTTTGCAGCCAGCCGCCAAAACTCGCCATGTGTTCACTTATAATCCATTCATCAGACTGCCCCGGGTGTTTGAGGCGTATTAAATTCTTGTGTTCATTGATATACGGGGCAACCAATATATATCTTTGTAAAAACCGTTGTAGTGTGCTTGATTGAGAGAATGCCCGTCCCTACATATCATTGCTTTACATCCTAGGGTGCCTTTTCCACGCAGTCTCCCCTCATGTCGTGATTCTGGAACACCAATCGCCTTAAGGTCAGGAATAAAATCAACACAGAACTCAATGACCTCCTCTGTTACATAGCCCTTGGAGATGCTTCCTTCTGGCCTAGCACGGTTATGAACATATTTCTTTAAGACTCCCATGTATCTCAAAGGGGAACATATTGTGTAGAAATACAGGACCGAGAATGGCAATCTCTTCTACTAGGTGAACCAGGAGATGCGTCATAATATTGAAGAAGGATGGGGGAACACCAACTCAAAGCTGACAAGACATTGAGCCACATCTGTTTGTAACCCTGGTAGGCTTTCTAGATCGATTACCTTTTGAGATATTGCATTGAGGAATGCACATAGCTTCACAATGGGTACTCAAACATTTTCAGGTAGAAGCCCCCTCAATGCAATCGGAAGCAATTATGTCATAATCACGTGGCAGTCATGAGACTTCAGATTTTGGAATTTTTTCTCTGCCATATTTATTATTCCCTTTATATTCGACGAGAAGCCAGACGGGACCTTGATACTGCTCAGACATTCAAAAAATATTTCCTTCTCTGCTTTGGTAAGAGCGTAGCTGGCAGGAGTTAAGTGGCATCGTTTACCCTTCTCGTTCTCAGGATGCATAGGCTCTTCAGGGGCCTTCAGACGTTGCTGGTCCTGTCGTGCTTCCGGTGTATCTTTTGTCTTCCCATACACTCCTAGAAAGCCTAGCAGGTTCACGCAAAACATTCTTCGTCACGTGCATCACGTCGATTGAAGAGCGGACCTCTAAGACTTTCCAATAGGGTAGGTCCCAAAATATAGATTGCTTCTTCCACATGGGCGCGTGTCCGGCATCGTCATTCGGAACAGATAGACTGCCAGGACCTTTTCCAAAGATTACTTCTAGGTCCTTGACCATACCAAATACCTCCTCACCGGTACGGAGGACAGGCTTCCTCCGGGGTTCTGCCAGACGTTTGAAATGCTTGCCTTTCTTTCTTACTGGATGCAGGTTCAGAAGAAATCGGCGATACCCTAGGTACACAACCTTCTTACATTTATCCAAATATACACTTTCAGTATCATCTAAACAGTGTGTGCATGCATTGTATCCCTTGTTTGTCTGCCCTGAAATATTACTAAGAGCAGGCCAATCATTGATGGTTACGAAAAACAATGCTCGTAGGTCAAATGGCTCCCGTTTGTGCTCATCCCATATACGTACACCTGGTTTGGCCCACAGCTGTAAAAGGTCTTCAACTAATGGCCTTAGGTACACATCAATGTCGTTGCCGGGTTGCCTCGGGCCTTGGATGAGCACTGGCATCATAATGAACTTCCTCTTCATACACAACCAAGGAGGAAGGTTATAGATACATAGGGTCACAGGCCAGGTGCTGTGACTGCAGCTCTGCTCACCAAAAGGATTCATGTCGTCTGTACTTAGACCAAACCTTAAGTTCCTTGCGTCACGTGCGAAGTCCGGGTACTCTCGCTCGACTTTTCTCCACTGTGACCCATCAGCGGGGTGTCTCAACATCGCGTCTTTCTTACGGTCTTCCATGTGCCATCGCAACAACTTGACATGCTCTTTATTTCTGAAGAGACGTTTTAACCGTGGTATTATAGGAGCATACCACATAACCTTGGCGGGAACCTTCTTCCTAGGGGCCTCGCCCTCAACATCGCCAGGATCGTCTCGTCTGATCTTATACCGCAGTGCAGTGCATACTTGGCATGCATCCAAATTCTCGTACTTCTCACCGCGGTAGAGGATGCAGTCATTAATGCAGGCATGTATCCTGCACGTCTAATCCTAGAGGGCAGACAACCTTCTTTGCTTGGTATGTACTGTCGGGCAACTCATTGTTTCTTGGAAGAAGATTCTTCATTTTTACCAACAACTTTGAAAATGCGCTGTCAGTCGCACCATTCTCTGCCTTCCATTGCAGGAAATCCAGTGTGGCACCTAGCTTTTTGTGGCCATCTTCGCAAGTTGGATACAACAATGTTTTGTGATCCTTTAACATCTGCTCCAGCTTCTCCTTCTCCCTTTCAGTTTCACATTCTTCCTTTGCATCAGTAATGGCCCGACCAAGATCGTCATCAGCGGGCCCATCTGCTCCCTCTTGATCTTCATTATCTACCCCCGTTGCATTATCATCATATTCAGGATACATATTATGATAGTTTTCATCATCCTCTTCTTCTTCGTTGTCTTCCATCACAACCCCTTTTTCTCCGTGCTTGGTCCAACAATTATAGCTGGGCATGAAACCGGATCGAAGCAGGTGGGCGTGAATGGTTCTGGTATTTGAGTAGTCTTTCTTGTTCTGACAGTGAACACACGGACAGCACATAAATCATTGTGACCACGGTTTGCATTAGCCACAACGATGAAATTTTGGAGGCCCGTAATGTACTCGGAAGTGCGGCGGTCACCGTACATCCATTGCCGATTCATCTGCATTAATATGTAGTATATATCAAAAAATAATAGGGAGATGACCATTTATATATATAGTACATCAATGACACATGAAACTATAGTTTGCCGACCTCGACCGAGACGGAAAGAGCAACAAGAAAGCTTATTTTGAGCTCTCGGGCATTTCACCGAACACCTCTAGTGCATATGAAAAAAACACAAACTAGCACTCTTCACACCTCTTGCTAGGCTCCAAAATGTGAAAGAATGGAAGAGTGGGGTGGGGGTGGGGCTGGGGTGGTGTCTATATAGCCCCCCCCTTTAACACCGGTTCATGCCACGAACCGGTGTTAAAGGGGGTGCGCGGACCACTGGTGCAGGGCCTTTAACACCGGTTCGTGGCACGAACCGGTGTTAAAGGGGCTCCTTTTTTGCCACAGGGGCCACGCTGGTACGGCCCCCCCTTT